>JAUPFV010000001.1:395766442-396366442 GCA_036936605.1 Limnanthes douglasii subsp. nivea
AGGCTAGGAGACATCCCCCTCGAAATAGAAGACTTCATTTCACTGACCAAACTCTCAAAGGGGCCAGTTTTACCATTCTACTACCTAACTTTGGAGGATGATCTGAAGATTATCGATGACTTCCTCGAGGCTGACAAGTTTTGGAAGCAAAGGTTTGTTTTTTATCAGGAGCCTGGGAAAATGGTAAAGAAATTTCCGATGACAACCCCTCAAAACTTACTCTCATCTGGAGAGATAACAGTAAGTAAATCATGGTTATTATTGTTAATACATTCTTCCCAACTTATTAAACCTAGTCAAACTAACCAGGCCTACTTATCTGATTGTATACTCTTTTCCCAGAAATTTCGAGGCGATTCAAAAGTCGTCGAAAGACTGCAAAGACTATCTTCATGAGAATGGCTGAATGGGCTGAGAAAGCCTGGGGAAATGGCTTTCACTCCGCCTTTCAACTAATCAATTTCGTCAACAGCCATCTCTGGCGCATAACCTTGGGAGCTGACTTCCCTAAAAGCCCGAAGCTCCCCCCAGATCCCATTGACGCGGTCAAAAGAATACTCTTACCAGATGGGAAAACTTACCTTCCCACCAGGAACCGATCTGACAGTCACCTGCCACCAAAAAAGAAGGGAAAACTGGCCCTCAAAAAGTCCAACACAAGTAATCCTAACCCTTCTAAAAATTCGAAGCCTACAAGGAAACGAAAAACGCCTGCATCTCAACTTCCCCCAATATCCGAAGAAGGCGAACCTATCCTTAAAATGAAAAAGACAGAAGATAATGCTTCAAAGAAGAAAAAGGACAAGTCCACTACCCCGAGGAGTAAGAAAAAGAACGAAGCTGAAATGCTCGAAGAGGTATTGGCTTCCGAGGTCCATGAGAAAACCTTCATTGAAGAAAATCCTCAAGGAGGATTGGCACTAGGAGATAGCCAGGAAAACGAATATCTTAACCTCGACGATTTCAACTCGAGTGGGGATTTTGTAGTCACCTGTGAAGATTCTCAGCCTGCCAACACCATTCCATCATCTTCTACCGGGGCTGCCATAACTTCAACATCTAACGCAATTATTCCTGTCCATCGCCCATCAAACTTGCCCAACCCTGACAGATCCGATGAGGTAACTTCAATCCTTCGACCCTTTACTAATTTAGGTGCTGCAGCCAAAAAATTGTGTGAAGAAGTAAGCAATTCACATACACAATTGGAGCTCCTTGCATAAGAATTAATCAAGAGCAAAAAGGAAAAATAATCTGAAAAAGCTTCGAAAGATAAAGCACTTCAAAATTTCGAAGCTGAAAAAAGAAAACTTCTTAACGAGCATAAAGAAAACATCGAAGCTATGGAGACTTCTCATCGTCTGGCTCTTGAAAATATAAATTCTCAACATTTTATTGCCATTTCTGGTGAAAAGAAAAAATCTACCGAGGCTGAAGAACTTGTTAAGAAAACTCAAGAAAGCCTGAAAAATTGTCAAACTCAATTGACTACGCTTCAAACAGGATTTGAGCAGGAAAAGAAGGACGCCATCAAGAAAGCCGAAGCTGCTGTTGGTTCTTTGATGCTTGATGGTATCAAGAAGGCTCAAACCCAAACAGCTATCGATCTTCTTCGAGAAATTCATGCCGCCTATCCAAGGTTAAATTTAACAGAATTTTGGAAACAAATTCCCGAGGAAGATCGCCCAGACGAAGCATTCGAGGTTGCATCAAACTCTTCAGAAGAAGATGACGTTTCTGAAGGGTCATCAGAAGACGACTAAACAATAGATTATATATGTCATGTGTTTATTGTTGTTGTTTTTTTTACTAAGTAGTTTTCTCCTTTTTGTAAGCTTCAAGCTTTATCCGATGAAACAAGCAACTATCTTCATATTTCAAAGTTCTGGTGCACTCATAAAACGTGGCACTCGAAAATTTGATGTGCTCATAAAACGTGGCACCTCGAAAATTTGATGCGCATTTTATTAGTTTCTTCGATGTCGCTCTATTTTGTAAGTGATTGTTTGGAAGAAAGTTTAAAATATTATGCTGGTGGAGAAATGACAGGTTTTGCTTTATTCATGCGGAAATAAATGAGAACATCAGTATATAAATTAAATGAGACTCATCTAATGGTAAAAATAAAATAAATTTCGATAAGTGAATTGAATCATTGAGTAAGTATATAATATAAGATATATGGAGAGTAATAATATATCAAAATTTTATTGAAGAAGTGAATCTTCAATTTATTGAAAAACATAATCTCTTTGGTAATAAATAAGGAAGAGTAAATGCGAATTATAATTTTTTTACACCCAAGAAAGACTTATCTCAAGTCCACCGGATACCCACCTTGGAAAGTGGAAAGGTCTCACATCTGCCTTTCCGCCCCCCTAACAAATACTTACGTAGGGAAGTGTAACGGTCTCTTCACCACTTATTCACGTTTTGCCACTAAGAGTCTAATGCGCGGGTCTAACCTTTCCATGAGACATTTACATGAGTGATACTAGGCAAGACTAACGATCTCTGAATCGATGATGATCAATAGTAAAAGCTACTCAACCATAATCGGTTTGGATCAATGAGTACTAATTACCATCCGGAGCTAGAGATGGCAATGAGTCAGGATGGATGCGGGTATCGTTAAATTCCTAACCTATCCTATCTTTATTTTTTTGAAATTCGGCGGATTTGGGTACCCGTTCAGATAAGAGATTTATTTTTTGACGACCAAACCCATTGGAAACGAGTACCCACATGTGGGTACCCATTGGTCATTTATTTATTTATAAATATTTTCTCGTAATTAATTATCCGATGAAAAATTAAAAAAACCAAAAATAATATAATTGGTCATTTATTTATTTATAAATATTTTCTCGTAATTAATTATCCAATGAAAAATTAGAAAACCAAAAATAATATACTAAAATAATAATAATAATATAAGGAATATGAACTCTTAATTAAGTACCAAATTTTAATACATATTTATTATTTAGAACTCATATTTATTTATTTTTTTATAAATTATATTTGTTTTTTAAATACAGTAGAAAATAATACTCGTTTATTTAATAAACTCTCTAAGATAATATTTTTGGCTTGTCTAAATTTATAATTCGCTAAAATTATAAGATAATAAAATTTATAATTTCTTTAGACCCATATAAAATATAAATTAATAATTCCTTATATATAGCATATTACATGAATGATTTATGAAGGTTTTTGAAAAATGACTGAATTGTCTTTTGTTTTTTTTAAATCAATTTTCTCTTGAATCGTGTCTCTAATTTTCCTTAGAATGGTAAGAACTTCTAGTATTTATATAGAAAATATTTTAATGTCCATAAAGTGATACATTGAACACAAAAAGCATATCAAGGTGGAAGATTAAAGTTTTTTTCAAACTGGGCCCTTCATTTGATATACATGATGCATTGTATATATTTTTTTTATTTTTTTTTAGGTAAATGTGGATTTGTATATATATATGATGTACAAGGTTACAATCGTTCAGAGAGTTCAAAGATCTCTCTGTAGAGTATAAGTCACTAATGGACTTTACAAATAAAATCAGGAAAACTGAGTACATCAATAAGCCAAAAGAAATCTAACATGCAATCTAACATGCAAGTCGATAATGCGGATATAAGCGGAATAAAGTCTTCAAAGTCGTAAGGGTGATTCGAGTGAAAATGGTGTCTTGAGTCACGATCTCTTCATCAAATACAAGGCGGTTTCGAGCACGCCAAATCTCAAAAACAGTAGCTTGGAATGCAAGGTTGATGGCGCGGGATCGGTAGGATGTGCCCCGGTGCTCTTTCCTAATCCATTTATGTGCACTGTCAAGCGTTGTCATTGCGCGAGTAATCCCCAACCATCCTCTGATACGACCCCATATTTCTCCACTGAACCTGCAAGAAAATAAAATATGTGCACTCGATTCATCAGAATGCCTACAAAAGGGGCAACTGATGTTAGGCAAATCCATGTAGTGAAGTGTGTCTTTTGTGGCCAGACGACGGTTGAATGCAAGCCAGACGGTGAAAGTGTATTTCGGTGGGATGTATCTCTTCCATATCTTCGATAGCATCGGACACAATTCACCCTTTGTCCTCATGGCTTCATAGACACGGCTTGTGATTAACTTTCCATCCAAAACACAACTTTCAAGACCCCGAATCGCATGGTCTCGGCCCCCAAATATCTGAATCAAAGAATCTCTAATATCAAGAAGCTTTCGAATGAGATGACTGTCTTTATCTCGTCTTTGGTAGTCCCAGATAGTTTGTCCTCGAAGATAATACTCGTGCACCCATTTCACCCATAAAGACTCGGAACCCGAATGAAATAACCATATCGAACGGGTAAGAAGAGCACGATTCCAAACTCTTATATCTTTAAGTCTAAGACCTCCTTCTTCCTTCGGTTTATAAATTTTGTCCCATGAAATCCGAGCTGGTTTACCCCCCCAGAAGAACTTGAGGCAGAGCGAGCGGATGGTATTAAGGACCGCCAAATGCAAAGGAAAAGCGTGGAACCAAAAACATTCTACTCCTTGAAGCACGGATGTGGTCAGTTGAAGTTTTCCCGCGTAAGAAAGTTTCACGTGCTCCCATTTCTCAATGTAACTCGAGATAGCTGCAGTTAAAGGAGCAAAATTAGTAACTGAAACCGTCATTGGAGCGAGAGGTATCCCCAGGTAACGAACATGGTATGTGTCAACTTCAAATCCGACTCTCTCCATAATTCGATCATAGACAATCTCATTAACTCCGGCTAGATATATTGTGGATTTAGTAGGGTTCAATGAGAGGCCCGATACATCCTCCAGATGTCCCAAACAATCCATAAGGATGTTAACCGATGTCTCGTCCCCTCGTGAGAAAAGCATCAAATCGTGGGCAAAAGAAAGATGGGTGGTGTGCGTGCGGGCACATTTCGGGTAGAATTTAAAGCCCGGTTCACTCGATCTCTTCTTTAATAATCGGGATAGATATTCAAGACAAATGATGAATAAAGTAGGGGACATGTGATCACCTTGCCTCAAGCCTTGTTGCCCACGAAAGAAACCATGAAGCTCGCCAGTGATGGAAACCGAAAAAGATGCTGTAGTAACGCAAGCAAGAATCCAACCCACAAACTTATGAGGAAAGCAGATACCATGGAGTATTGTCGATACGAAGTCCCATGAGACTGTGTCAAAAGCTTTGCGAATATCTACCATGAGCATACATCGTGGAGAAATTCTTGCACGGTTCGAACTTCTAACCAACTCTTGGGCAAGGAAAACGTTATCAACAAGATTTCGACCACTTACGAAAGCACCTTGTCCTTTGTCAATGAGAGTTGGAAGTAAGGGTGCTATTCGGTTAGCCAAAATTTTGGTAATCACTTTATAAGTAACATTTGTGAGACCAATTGGCCTAAAGTCACCCACCTTAAGATCGTTGTCTTTCTTCGGTATGAGGGAGAGGATGGTGTGGTGTGTTGCGCGAAGTAGACTACCAGTGTCAAAAAATTCACAAACACAATCAATCAAATCTGTGCCCACAATATCCCAATTCTTTTTTAAGAAAGCCGAGGTGTAGCCGTCCAGTCCAGAGGCCTTGTCATTCCCGATATCAAAGAGTGCATTACGGATTTCATCACCTTCCACAGGTTTAAGTAGCTGCTCATAAAACCAATCTTCGACTAGTGGTCCGTGACTCATGACTGTCGGGTCAATGGGGGTGCTTGGCCGGGATGTGCCAAAGAGGTGTGTGTAGAAATCTACAAAGAGGGAGGCGAATTCTATTGGAGATGTGGTGCGGGTGCCGTCATCTCGGACGATGTATGATATGTTCTTTCTTGCATTGTCTCGGTTTATTAAGCTGTGGAAGTATTTCGTACCTCTATCTCTATCAACTAGGTGGGTAGTCCGCATAAGCTGTTGGAGAAAACTCTTTTCGGCATCAAGGAGGAAGTTCGCACGAGCCCGTAATCTGTGAACCTCTTCTTTTAAAGAAGTGTTGTCAGGATCATCCATAAGAGAGGTTAAAGCCTCTTTAAATTCTGAATTTGCAGTAGCTGTACGCTCGAGAATACCCCCGTACTCAGCTTTATTCAATTCTCTTAATGGACGTTTTAAGGCTTTTAACTTCTGCGCAAGTATATATTGTTTCGTACCATCAATAAACTGCCCCCATGAACTTTGTACGATACTAGCAAACCTGGGATGTTTAAGCCACATGTTGAAGAATCTGAGTGGCCGACAACCATGCTGAAAGTCTCGAATAACCGATGCAATAACTGGGCTATGGTCGGATACGGGTTCCATCGGAAGGAACGATGCTCTACATATGAGATTCCTGTCACTCCACCCATGATTTATAAGGACTCGATCAAGCTTAGCCCAAACAGTACTATTTGTCCAAGAGAAGAAAGGACCTGTGGAAGGTGCATCGACAAGACCATGAGATATTTGAAAATTATTCAAATCAATTAACTCACTATTTCGAAGAGGAGCAGCCCTAATTCGGTCTCCTAGAGCACATTACGTGTTATAATCTCCCATAATCATCCAAGGTAAACGAATGTTGGCCCCGATGGTGGTTAGGTGCTCCCAAACAACTCTTCTTTGCGGTACTGTATACAAATGGTAAACGAAGGTAACATAAAAAGTTTCTTGGGTGACGTTGCAATGGACTTGAAAGTGGATGTGTTGTCTTCCAATTTCAATCACTGTACAAGCTACCCTACTAGCATCCCAAACAACAATGATGCGTCCTCCAGGAATAACATCAAGATTAGAAACATGATTCCATTTTAAGAAACAAGTAGACATAAAGTTGGTTAAACGTTCTTGCGAGAATTTCGTTTCTAATAGGCAAACCAGGGGCAAAGAATTTTTTCTTACGAGTTTACAAGCCGTGGAGAGAGAAGCGCCTCAATCTGCAAGCCCACATAGGCCCCTGATGTTCCAACTAAGGAGCTTCATTTATCAACCAAGGAGTTTATGGGCACTCCGCGCCTCGCGTTTTTCTTTATCTTTTTGCTTTGCACCTTTTGCCAAGTCTGATCAGAATGCTCGACAGGGCTGTTCGGTAGATGTGTGAAATCATCATTTGTTTGATGTTCAAATGTTGGATCCCGGCCTCGTGTATCTGCCAGGGGATTGCTCAAGGTTGATGGTGGCTCAAATTCATCATCACGTTCCTTGAGGGTGTCAATCATGGTTCCAGTTGTATCGGACTTGTTACCTCCCTTGTCTTGAGGTTTGTTATCAGCTGCCATCTGTTTGTCTTTGGTGCTAGTTTTATGGGATGGTTTTGCTTGTTGGGCAGTTTGCTTCGGCTGTGTGCTAACTGACGGTTTTTTCTGTGGGGTAGCATTTGCATGGGCTTTTCGATGCTCCCGGTGCTCATTTGGTTGTGGTTGTTCACCATTTTGTGGCATTCTTTGCCCTTTCATTGCATCCCTTTTTTGTGTGCTGGTATTTGGTCTAGGTGGATAACACAAGTGGTTGTGCCCAAAGCATTGACATATATGGAAAAATAAAGGGTAGTTCTCGTACTCCACCATTTGTTCATAACGCTTCCCGCAAGGCAAATTGACACCAAACTTTGTAATTGGTTCTTTACTCACATCAATCTCAATCAAAACACGTGCGTAGGCCATCCTGGACTTGTCACAAGTAAATTGGTCAGTATATAAGGGCTTACCAACCTTGGAGGCGATCTTGCTAAGGCCAGATTGACTCCAGAAACCCAAGGGGATGTCACGGAGCACAACCCAAGTTGGGATCTTGGTGAAGAGATCGTCTGTGAGCATTGTTCCTCTCTCAATCTGTTTTAATAAGAGTGTCTTTCCATAGATGGTATACGGGCCACCTTGAAGGACTTTTAGCAAATCTTGTTCATTAGAGAACTTGAAGACGGTCCACCCTTTGCCATAAGGCAAAACCCTGCATCCAACACCCCAAGATTTCGTTATTGACTCAAGTGAAACAGCCTATGAGGTAGTGTCCCCAAGTCTCAACAATTGGGATTTCGTCCATATGGTCGAGAGTGATGTCTTCATCATTAATAGGAACTGTAACTTCAACCCTTTCGATTCTAAACGGGAGCCTTGAAATAGGCTGGAGAACATTTTAGATAGAGTTTGTGTTGTGCGCGTTGAGGACGTATTCTGATCACTCTTGTATGATGATTGTCGGTTCCATACATTATTAGTTTGAAAAGAAAGAAATGGATTTGTTGTATGCATATTATTACCTTCCTTGTGAATTGAGAGGCCATTACCTTTATTTCGAATATTCAAATCTGTTGAATTAATTCCTTGCACCCGGGTCGAATTCAAATTCAAAATCCCGTTTTTAATTGCAGTTGAGTCCCCGGAATTGAAGTCTTTTCCATTCAAATTTTCTGAATTAAATCCATGTTCGCTGTTCCAATTCAAATTCTCATTCCCGTCTTCAATTGCAGTTGAGTCCCCGAATTTAATACCTTTTCCCTTCAAATTCAAAAATATTTGTGAAGTAAATTCGGAAGTAAAAGAAATCACATTACCTTCATCAATTGCAGGGAGGGCTTTATTTACTTCGATTGCATTCAGATCCCTGGAAGTACTGTCTTCTCCATTTAAATTAAAAAACCTTTGCGAAGTAAATTCGTGCACAGTATCTTGTGCATGTAAGTTCAAATTTGTTTCTCTGAATTTAAATGATTTACTCTCAGTCACGTTGCCTTCTGTTGCTTTATATACAGTATTATGGTGCAAGTTACCCTCCTTTGCATTAAATGTATTAATCCTCTTCACGTTACTATTCTTTGCTTTAATTGTATGGAGGTTACTATTCTTTCTGTTCATTTCCATTTCCGCATATATTTATCTCTCTGTCATTAATGGCAGGACATTTGAATTTGAAATTTTGAATAGGAGAATTAATCTCCTTTCCGTGTACATTTAGATCTGTGTCGGCATTATTATCATTTCCATTAGTAACGGTAGACTTGAATGCAGTCATGGCTTTGGATGAATGATCCCGACTGTTACGCACCCCTCTTGAATGCGTCAGTGACTTTCCATGAACGCCGATAGCAAAATTCCGATCACCGGAAAAAGTATTGTTTGCAGTTTTGGCTACCTCTTGCGGTGGTGGAATCGCCGGAATACTTTTGTTTGCTAAGAACGGTTCCAGAGACAGATACGCCGGAGATATTGGTTTTTTCTTTTGCTTCTTTCTATGCCCCGATTTTTTGCAAACTGATTTTTCTCCTTGCTTTAACAATGAAGCATCATGAATGGTAGTCGCCGGAGATGAAAATTCGGCTCCTGCAGAAGCTGCAATCTGTTCATCGGAGGCCGTTAATAGAAGTTTATCGGTTTCGCGAACAACAATGATGTCTCGATCTTTATCGGTTTCCTCTTGTTCATCGTTTAGTTCCCGTTCGTCATCGCAAGTATCAACGCCAAACAGCATTTCCCGAGTCACCGATGGATCAAAAGGAATTATATCCTTTGGAGAAGCAAGAGCGCAAATCAGATTATTACCATAAACTTTTGACGTATTCCGTTTCCGCTTGTGTATCGGTTTCTTCTCTCCGACTGCAATTTCCTGAACATTCACCTTGGCCAAATCCTCCATTGAAGAAATTAGAGACCGAACTACACTTTTTCCGGTTTTACGGACTAAAACCCCCTGACTATTATCTTCGGTTGAATCTTCCATTTAAACAGAAAATCAGATAATAATCATTTCGGAATAGAAATTGATAAATCTGCAAAAGTAATCTTGCAAAAGTAACAAAACAAAGAGAATAAATCTGCAGGTTCACCAATATATAAATCACCCAAATTAATTAAAATAGTGACAGGGATGGAGATTTAAATCTTTTAGAATGATAAACACAGAGGAGGCGTTGACTTCAATAACAGAACTCCAAAGTACAAATCGTAAAAGAAGATATCCACTGTTGAACGGCGGTGGGACCGTTTGCTTTCCAATGTGTGAATCGCCAAAGATAGCTTCCGATACAGTAGTGGATGGTGTAATTTGATATTAAAATATTGAAGAATAAGTAAATGAAAGAGGAAACAGTGGCTTTCGATTGGAAATCGGAAAGAGAAAGAGATGAGAATAGAGAGAGAATGCTTTGAGTAAAAGCGTCTAGAGAGAAGGCAGAGCTTTCTTTCTAGAGAGAGAAACTTCCCTCTAACTTCTACCTTTATATTGTATAATAATTAAGTGGAAGCTTAAAAGTGTTTGTAAACTAAGTATTTTACTATAAATTAATAAAATATTAATTAATATATAAGTTAATAAGTATTAATTTATCTATTAATTAATAACTCTTTTAATTAATAAATTTTGGTGGTCCCAAATGAATTATTTTATAGAGTTTCTACTGTATATGAATTTATTAAAATATTTTAACTTTTTTTTAAATTTATTTAATATAAATCTTTATATTTGTTAAATATAAGCTAATTTAAAATATATCAAGTATGTATAATTATATCAAAATAAAATAATAAATATAAAAATTATAATAAAAATAATTGAATTACTTTATAAAAAAATTAAATTTAAAAAATAATAATAATATATCATATTAATTTTTCAATACTAAATTAACTAAAAGATGTAATGTGGATTGGGTTCACGATTTGCCGTGGGAAATTTCATAAACCTATAACCCACCCTAAACCCGATGGGTAGTAAATTTTTAAACACATAACCACCTATGAAAATATTAAAACCTATCACTCATCGCATCGCGTCAGCTCAGATTGGGTACTCGTGGGTTCAGAAAAATTGGCATCCCTATTGGAGTGAGTGTACGAATCAAGTCTGAAAAGATGCATGTTTATTCCTCCCGAAGAACGTTCGCAAAGACTAATGTTTGAAGCATGAAGTATATGATCCTACACCTAACCCAACTAATGTTTGCATGAACCCTCAAACAGGTCTTCCTTTTGAGTTTAACCACGATACGTATAGGGAAGAAACAATGATTTATGCAGTCGGTAGTTTACAACCATTTAGTTTTGGGGATTCTTGGAGATACGAAAATTGGATGCAAGCTGGGGTAAACCCACATGCAAAACGCATTCCACGTAGCTCTTTAAAATCGCTAGCCTTTAAATATTATTTACAAAGAAAAAAAGGCATTATTCAAACTATGCTGACTTTGCCATGGAATGTTTCGATTACTAGTGACATAACTACTTTTACTGATTTTGATATGGTATGTGTTACCCTTCATTGGATGGATGCCGAATGGGTCCTCCAAAGGATAATTATATGGTTTGAATCAATTGGGAAGCATAACGCACAAATAATTAGGGAGAGTATGATTGAATGCATGAATGTTTATGGCATTAAAAACAAGATTATGTATATTTCGTTGGATAATGCATCTTCTAATGCATCTGCTATAAATTGCTTATAGAAGATTGCAATCCCCTTTTTTCCAAAATTGTTTCACACCAAATGTTTATGCCACGTACTTCAATTAACTGCGAAAGAAGGAATACGTAAGGTTCTCGGTGATTATATTGCCCTTATAAAAAATGGGGTCCTATTTTGCTCGACATCCGCTGCTAAAAAAAGAGCTTTTAAAACACTTGTTACTTCAAATGGGAAAAAGTATAAGAAACTTATATTAGATGTCGAAACTAGATGGAATTATACTTACACAATGCTTGCACGTGCGCATGTTTTTAAAGAAGAGATTATGACACTTTATAATGCATCTTATCGTGAAACACCAATTGAAACCGACCATTGGACATATTGTGCACACATTTTAAGATTTTTAAGACTTTTTAAAGAAAATACTCTAACCTTTTCTTCACAAAATCAACCTAATGCTCATTTTGCCCTTTTCACGATTACTAATCTTGCCATGCATATGAATGAATTTAGATCAAATTATGTATGTGTAGACATGGTGCCCGAAATGGAATATAAGTTCACACAGTATTTTCATCCAATCCCTGATAGTTATTCATTTGCTTGCCTTTTAGATCCTTTTTCACGAAAAGATAAATTTGAATTGCTAGTTAGATGCTTTTATCGATCTGTACGGTTTTCTATAACTAAACCACCGAAGGAACCAGTTGACCCTGAAGGGTATATTACCCGTATATATGAATGTTTGTATAATATCTATAATAAGTATGTTGCAAGATATAGATCAAATACATCTACAAATGTAAAGACTAGTAACAATAGGGGTAGAGGGAGATGTTCTACTAACTATGTTCAATTGGCAATGTTACGAAGCAATGAATTTACAGAAACCCCTCAATCTGATAATGAGTTGTTTAGATATTTGAGCACTAGGTTTGATTTTACGAATTATTCAAACCAAGGTATTGAAGATATCATAAGATGGTGGGGTACCAAAACTGAAGAGTTTCCTATTCTTTTCAGGATTGTTAAAGAGATTTATGCTATACCTATGTCTACAGTTGCAAGTGAGTGTGCTTTCAGCTAAGCGAGGTTGCAATACACGACTAAGAGAACAAGATTGACGGGCAAAGCACTTGAGTGCTTGTGGCAGTTAAGGATTGGACAGCGGCAGATAAAAGGATGCAAGAGAAAGAGTTTAGAGACGAAGTGAACATAGACGACATCTTCGAAGATTATCCGGATGATTACGAAGATACACTTGAACAAGAAATTGCGGAAGAAAACGAAGCTGAAGGTGAATAAAGTGAGGACGAAGACGAAGATTTTACTTACGAAGAAGACGAAGCTGGAGATGAATGATGTTTGTAATAATTATTTACTATTTTGTATTGTAATTTGAAAACATTTGTACAACTCCTCGCCCGCAAGAGTATAAACTGTAAACGGCTAAATTATCCAAAAATAACTTTACCTTTTATTATAATAACAACAACTGTATTATGGAATACTTACAACTTCATAAGATCTGATTTTGGTTTAAAAAATAATAACAAACACTTGTAATATTTAAAACCAAATCACAATAGTAATCAAAATGTAATATTAAAATTATAACCATAGAATTAGTAATATTTTAACATGATAAGATATAGTTTTGGTTTGTAATATTAAAATCAACACTACTAATATTAGATCTAAAAACATAATAATAATATTCAAAATGTGATAGTAACATAAGTAATATTTAAAATTCTGGACTATATAATAATTACAACACTTAAAATATTAATAACCAAAACAAATTAATATTAACCAAAATGTAATAATAATTCTATAATAATATGCAATATCTCAATATTTTTTAAATATAACATTTTGGTTATAAAATAAATAAAACATTTATAATATCTACCAATAAACCGCGGTTTTTTTACAAATAAACCGTGGTTTCGCAGTCCTGTCGGTTTGCAGTCCTAATGGTTTGCGGTCCTGCCGGTTTGGCGGTCCTAATGTTTTGCGGTCCTGCCGGTTTGCAGTCCTAATAGGCCAGTTTCGCAGTTAAACCGCCAGTTCATAAACAGATTGTCAGCTTTGTACCGCGGTTCCAGAACCATTTGTCACCCCTACTTATAATTAAGTTTATCTCTCTATAGTTCTATAACTTTGTTTGTGATTTATTTTACTTTATTACCCCTCAAATATCTTTGGAAACATCAACCTAATTATTCTTTCTCCCTTCGTGGACCCAACTATATCCAGAGCTTATTTGTTCATCTTTTCACATCTCACACTTTAATAAGGTAAGCTTATTTATTTTTTATTTTTTAATGATTTCATTAGTTTATTAATGGAGTTTAGACTCCGTTTTGTTAGTTTTAGAAGTTCAATATCGGAATTTGGTTGAACCAAGGTTTGAAAATATGAAAAATAAATATTTTTTAATTGTGAACTATGTTTTAGTACATTTGTTTGAAAATAAAATGAAAATAAACATATTGTATGTTGTTTTGAGATATCGATTTTGGTTACAGGTTTTGTTTAGTGGTTGAAAGATTAAACTACCACTTCTTTGCATTATGTACTTGAGTTATAAAAATTGTTCCACAATTGATATATACATTGTTTGGCATTATACATATGTATATGTCCTTTAAGCATGTATTTCATATTTTATTGTTATATTAGGAATACATTTTTAATTTCACAATTATGCGATGCATGTATTAGAACTTGTTTCCCATTTAACATTATATACAAATATATGTTTCACTCATAGTATTAACATATGTTTTTCCAAGAAACAGGTCTATAAACTCTATTTAAAAATGAAAACAAGAGGAATAACATAGGATCATATCAAAACAAAAACAAGAATGTCATTCAACAATCTCTTCAAGAGAATATATGACACATAGGACGATAAAAATGCTACTACGAAATAGTATGACTTGATACTAAAAATAATAAAGACCTATGACACAAGAGGAGCTTTCTATTTGGGGTCAAAATTCTTAGAACTTACAAAAATATATATATATATATAAAGAATATCATTAGGGTTGAAGAACAATGAAGAGCCAATGTTATTTGCAATCAAAATATATCAACCCGAGATATTCAGAAGAGGGAGAAGAATCATGAATAACAACAATATATTTTGATGACATGCTTAAATAAAGACAATGAAATAAACGAGCACCATAAATTATGAATAAAAAGCTCAATATATGGATTTTATGTTTCGTAACATGTATTATACATGTTTCAAATTTTGTAACAGATGTCATCGTATTATTCATATTTCACATATTTCAAACTTACTTCATGTTTCGTATTTTACTTCTTATTTACATGATGCAATAAAAATCAGGGGTTTCCACTAATGGATACATAAAAATATAATATTATAAATATGTTACTAAATCCTAATTACCTATATCTACTAAAATAATATATTATTAACATACTAGTCCGAAATTAATTTTTTAAGTTAAAAATACCCTTACCTAATCACCCACAAAAAACTGAAATTCTAAAGATCGAACACGAAACTCTATTCACTTAAAATCTCTTACGAGCATTTTCTTTTTGGGGGTTTCTCACGACGATTAATGACCATTTATAGATCTGTATCTCTAACTAAACTATAACTCAATTTCCATAACAAGAAATCACCCCTTTTTCTTATCCCCATCTTAAACCTTAGATTATCATTCTCATCGGATCAAACCGGAGAAGGCTGCAACGCAGTCTATGAACACGCCAACACATTTTGAAGCTCGCTCGTCATATTGAAACAGAGACTGCGGCTAAACTCATTATGCTTAATCAGTATTGTAAATCTTTCTTCTCGGGTTATTAACACCACATATGGTATATTTGGGGCTCAGACCTCACTTCGAGTAAAATAAACCCCGCAAACTTAATCGTAAATTTAGGTGAGAATTTTTGTGCTACACAGTCTATAGGAGCTCAGATTTTCATTGTTACTAATTATAATCGATTTTGTTTTATAACTATGTTATAGTTTGGTATATTGATAGTGTATTAATATATACCTCGGACTAGATAATGAGGACTTGTGTAGTGTATTTGAAGCTAAATGATTTCATCTAGTCTCTGGTCGTTTAGCCACTTTCTCTAGACCGGAAGAGTGTGGAAATCACATCATTCACTATAAGGTTCTTAGTTCAAATTGATTCGTTGATGATATTGATGACAATCTTTACTTTGGTGATTTCATGTGTGTTCGTGTCTTCTTTGAAAGGGAAATTTGATTAAAATCATACCAAGAAATTATTCTCGAGTAGTCATTTATAATTAATTATATAAATTGTTTTTAAGGTCAACATTGAAGCCTTTATTTGAATGAAGATACTTATGAAACTTGTGGTTCATTATGTACCTTGGTAGTGTTAAAGTAGAGATTTAAAGTGTAGGATCTAGAGTAAGGATGAGTTTGTCTTTCCTTCTACTAATAATCATAATTTTCTTATAATATATGTTTTTAGAGCAGCATAATGATATTCACACGACAGATTCCTGCAAGACTACTCGAGCCAAATTTTATGGCTCAGATGAAATTATAACACTCCACTTCCGTAAGCAAATGTTCTATCCTTCTATTAGCTTCAATAATCATGTGAATTGTAATAATTAAAGTTTTCTCATTTTTGTTGTGTTGGGGAGATGTGTCATATTTGAGAAGTCTTCAGTTTCATCGTTAATATCATCTTGCTGAAAGGTGGTTTACATAGGTATGTTGTCATGAAAATTATAAATTATTTTTGTTTCATGATAGAAAAGTATAAACATTGATATCATGAACATGATTCCTGTAATACAAAGATCACTAGTAATCATGTACTAGTTTGGTACAATATTTATGGGTTTGAAACATAAAATTTTCAATACATTATATACATGTTAAAGAAACAAACTATGGTGTTTATTTAATGACTATACAAAATTTAGTGAATTCTTCCATTATGATTTCTCTCGTTGGTCAATATATTGAATGCAACTCTTTTGATTCCGAACCTAGCATAACTATCATTCTCTAGTACTCTCAAAGTATATGTTTCCAAGGTGGAAACGTTATTTTGTTGTTTATTGCTGCAACTTTAAAAGAAATCTTCGATGCTAATTGGTTCATTTAATGTCGCTTGATAGATGTTAAAATCATCAAAGAGTTGTCGAACGATGAAGGATATCAATTGACTTCATATTCTGCTCAAGTGGTAAATTAATTCCATTTATTTTTTACACTTATAGATTGTTTATGACATGTTTAATTGTTGAGAAACTATATGAAAGCTTTAAAGGGTTGCATGTTATTTAAGATAAGTACTTACATATATTGAAGGGTAGTATTTATATTATTCGACAAAAATAATAGGACTATTCCTGTTATTATTCGACAGAAATAACAGGAATAGTCATGTTATTATTCGACAAAAATAACAGAACTATTCCTGTTATTATTGGATATATTTTTCCACGTGTTTATTTATAGAAATAAGTCTCGTGTGTTTCATTCTTGCTTTTTCATTGTCTCTTAGTTTTTACAATCAAAGTGATAATTATTCTTCGTGAGAATTATGTTTGATTGGATTCCCAAGGGAGAAAACAGATGACAATAACTGATATTTTTTTAGTTGTGAAATGTTTCTCTTGATGAACTTTTTAACGATGCGTGTTTTGTTTCATATGTAATATACCTTATTCAAACATTGTTTTCTATGGATTACATAAAAAAATGTATCGTATATGTTATGTGTTACGTGTTGCTATAGTAAATGTTGGTATCTTCAACCTTTTGGAAAATTAACTTCATATTTTTACCAATAAAATGAATATATGGATTTATATATGAAATATCATAATTACAACTGAGCATTAACGATTTTGAAACCCGCACTGTCACTCAAGTAAGTACTCCTAAGAAGACCCAATAAATTGAGGTATGTAAGAAATCAAATAGTTTTTTGCTTTGCCAAAAATTTAGAAGGTGGAGGTGAAAAAACTTATGAACGGAATCTCCACCATTACTATAAAGGAAAATAAACCATTATAGATATACTAGTAGATAAATCCATAATATTTGATGAGTGCTTTGCTCTTGTAATTTAAGGTGACTACTTTGCTCTCATAATTTAAGTATTTCTTTAGGTTGTTGTAGATGTAAGTGAAGAATAACTTTTTTGTAACTAAAGACAAAGTTTTTACTCATGACAAAGTTTTTACTCAGAACTTAATTTGGTTGGGCGTGAAAAAGTTACAAAAGGTGAACCAAACTTTGGATAAAGACAAAATCCAGACAATTAAAAGTTAAATAAGCTAGAGATTCTTGAAGATAAAATATTATAAATTGTTTAAAAGTAAATTTTAGTTTTTGGAATACATCATGCTTTAGAAAAATTTAAACAATTAAACTACTTAGTTAAATATGCTGAAATATGATTAAAAATAATACATATGATTGTCTTTTGGGTTATTATATTAAACTTAAAAATCATTGTTCGTCTTTCATGTTTATCTTTGTATCAGACTAATCATTTACTTTCATTTTTGACTCCAACCCATCTTTTTCGTTTGAAAATTTGCACGATTAGTCGCCGCACGTGTAAACTACTTAAAAACTGACACATGACACATCAATCCCAAGTTTTTGTATCACTTTTGATCCCCAGAATGTACGAGGACTAATCGTACAAATTTCTCAAATAAAATGGATGGGTGGGAGATAAAAGTGAAGGTGAGGAGCTAGTTTGATTCGAAGAGTAAAAATGGACACCAATGATTTTTAGCCTCATATTAAATCCCTTCACTAAAGGGAAAATAACCAAATTTAAATATGCTCTTAAATATGTATTGGTTTTTAAAAACCGAACCCAAGTATAAATGTGAGCATCATCCTATTCTAATACTATAGTTTTTGTTATGAAAAATTATCCCCGGAACATATAAAAATATTATTACAAAGATTTGAGTATAAATAATTGTAAAATTTATTATATTTAATGTTAATTCAATTTTTTTATTTAATTTTGAAATTTAAATTAATTTTATTTTAATATTAATAATATGATATATTAAAATTAGCTGGAAATTTAAAATTTAATATAAAAAAAATAAACCTTTAATACAATATAAAATCAATTACTATGAATTGTAATTTATTATTTAATTTTGAAATTGTGACTATATTTATTACCTGTAAATTAAATAAGTTAGAAATTAATATTACTTTTTACTCTTGGCTTTTAAAAATATTAGAGCCACCAGATCTTGAAAATTAATGTTACTTTAACTCTTGAATTTTAGAAATCCTAGAGCCATCAGATCTTCTCTCTTCCTATCCTACACTGATTTATATGCTCATTCTGATTTCTAATCTTACATAATCTCACAAGGAAAACAGTCAAAGCAAAGTTCAAAATCAGGTTTTTTGTTCTCTTGTCATTTTCGTTATTATAATTTTTTTATTAGTATCATTTCTTTCCTTTCAGATTGTTATTATAATTTATTTGTTCAGATGTTCGAGATGCTATTATAGGCTGATTGCATTCCTTCTCGGAATGATTGTGTTCAACTTCTCTCTTGTGTTTAGAAACTATTTAATTTAGATTAAATAAGAAATTAATGATTAAAAAATGTATATTTATTTTTACTTCATAATGCAGGTTACTAGTTTTAAGATCAATCGGTAGATTCTTGTATTCTTGTATTTCTGCTAGCTTTAGCTTTAGGTTTGGTTTCACATACATTCGTGCCTAAAGTGGTAGTTAATTTTGGGATATTATGTATTTTTAACAAAATTTTTAATTTAAAATCTGAAATAATGATTATATTTATTAAAAATTTCAATTTAAAAATCTGAAAGAATTGTTATTTTTTAAGGAAAATTGTAAATTAAAATCTTAGGATAATAATTATTTTAAGAAAATTTTGATTAAAAATATTTATTAATTTGAAGATTTTACGTTTTTTTTTATCCAAAATAGTTTTTTTTTTTCAATAATTTGTTTCGATTTTATCTGGTTTAACCTTTCTCTCTTAAATTTGATTTAAAAGTTAATGGATCACTCTTTCTCGATAAGAGATTGTAATTAAATAAAAAAAGAGCGATAAATTGAAGAAATATTTTAATTAGAAAAAAAAAGATGAATATTTAGTTAAATAAATTAAACAAGATAGAGAAAAGGAAGAATATGGAAATTTTAATAAAATAAATTATAGAATCTGCAGATTTTAATTAAATAAATTAAATCATATAGAGAAATGATGAACATTTATTAAATAAATAAATAACATATCTTTTAAAATATTTTTTAAAGTATATTTTAGAAAACAATTATCATTTTATTATTTTATATTTATTAAAATATTTTTTAATTAACAATACATTATGATTTTTATTTAAAAAATTATTAATTTTATTTTTAATATGATTACACACGTATTGTTTTTTATTTTTCAATAAAATAATTTATTTATATTATAAATTATGTTTAATACAAATTTGATTTTATTTCCATTATTTTTCATATTAAAAAATAATTTTATTTTCATATATTTTTAATAAATATGTTTTACATAACAAATTTGATTTTATTTGAGCTATTTTCAAAAATATCTTTTATATAATAAATTTTATTTTGTTATATCTGATTTTTTAAATATCTTTTACTTAAAGTATTTTAAAAAATATTAAGATTTATGGTTAAATCTTATGTTTATATGTGTACAATAAGAGAAACTTGTTTTTTCAATGATAATTTAAAATTGATAATTAAACTATTAAACTACCAAATAGTCAATCGTATAAAATGAATTTTATAAAAATAATAGCCCATCATTATTTTGATTGATTCCTCGAAACAATTGTAGGATTGTTACGATTTATTGCGGAACTAAATAAAAAATTGTCCGCGATTTTAATGCCCATACTAGATGTTGGACGAATGACTTTCATTCAAAATACATAATTGTTCAACTAGTATCTACACTTTTTATACTTCCAAGAGAATAAATCATCTACACTAAATCATAGTTTTAACTTTTATATGGATAATCTTTGGGAATTGATTAGTAAAAAATAATTAGATTATTATTGATCAAAATAATAAATATATAATTTTATTATTTCCAATCAAACTATATCTATGGTTGGTAATGGGTTATTTATAAATTTATTAGTAGTACGTAAAGCCCGAAGTAAATAATCATGAAACCCAAAAGGCCCAAGAAGTAAATAATCATGAAGCCCAAAAGGCCCAAGTTAGACGTATATAAACCCTGGTTCTCATACGTTTAAAATGTGTTTGAAAATTGAGTAAAAACATTTTTTACATCTTAAGTTGTTTTCCGATCAACAGTTGGAATATCGAGTTGCTATTTGTACAGGTTAGTTTTTTGTGTTGGTGATATTAGCTGGTATAATCGAGTACAATCGTGTTTGGTGTTGGTCGGAGTTCATTATTTGTAGGCAGAACAACAACATATCCACCAGCTTCCACATATTTACCCCAATGTCATTAAGAAAAGCCTTTAGAGCGGTACATAATGACATTGGGTAGATATGTGGAAGCTGGTTGATATATTGTTATTCTGCTTTACTGCTATGGTCATACGGTACTGCAGCAAATGACATATTTATATCCAAGCTGCCGTCTTTACATATGTTGTTGTTGTAAAATAATTTTATTGTGTTTGTTTTTATTGCAGGGATGTTTGCTCTGTTGGGGGTATACTCTTGGATGATCCATAAGCACTTGCAGACTATTAAATGTGTTTTATCGATCCATTAAAAAATAAAATCAACTATTATAATGTATAAGTTATTCGCTCCCATATAAAATAAAAGAAATCATATGGTCCTAGCCCTAAAGCAAAAAAAAGGGTATCCCTAATTTCTACTAAAAGCCCAAATCGAAGCTGGGCGCTTATAAAAACCCTAGCCGCTCAAGCTCAGCTCTCTCACGCTCAGGGCTCAGGCTCACTCGAATCCTGTAACGATTCCTCTCTCTTTTCACTATTCAATTCATTTTCTTAGTTGTATCGCCCTCTCTATACCTATGTAGAGCGCCCCAAATTTGACATTTCTTTTTCCATTTCCATGGTTGGATTGGACTGTCGAAGGCATATGTTTATTTTCATAGTTTGAGCACCCTATACTTGTTCGTTTTTTATGTAGAGCGCCGTAAATTTGACAGTTCTTTACCTATACTTGTTCATTTTAATTTCTAGCTACTTTTTAATATAATGTTTATAAACCTAAAATGCTATTTACAGTGTCTATATACGGTAAATGCATGCTATTTACTGTGTCTATATACGGTAAATGCGTTTTCAAAATTGAATGTGGTAAACCCAAATTATTTTAATTATTTAAATAGAATGAGTTTTTGTTTATATTACTGTTTTATTGTGTTTAGGAGATGCCTTTTCGAAATAGAATGTGTTAAACCTAAATTGTTTTCTTGTATTACAGGGAAGTTTGGGCAGATTTTGATGGAGCGTTCTCTTCCTATTATTCATTTGGACCTTTTGAAGTTTCTCTTCGGAGCACCTCCAGAAAGAAACTCATTCTTGTAGCCGTTCTATTCAATCTGTTAAAGGAGTTATTTCAACTATTCTCATATATAAAAAAAGTTCTCATATATAAAAAAAAAGCTGGAAGCGATAATTTCAGAGAACGAAGATGTCCGGATTTAGTTTGACAAATTCGAACTAAAATTATCGCTTCCAACTTTTTTATATTTGAGAATAGCTGAAATAACTCTTTTAACTGACTGAATAGAACGGCTACAGATGAATGAGTTTCTTTCTGGAGGGGCTCCGAAGATAAACCTCGAGAGGTCCAAATGAATAATAGTAACAGAACACTCCATCAAAATCTGCCCATATTCCATGTAATACAAAAAACAATTTGGGTTTAACACATTCTATTTTGAAAAGGCATCTCCTCAACACAGTAAAACAGTAATATAAACAAAAACCATATTTTGTTTCGTTAACATTTAGCATCTAATAAAATGTATAAAAAAATTATGTTTCAAAGAAACACGCGATGAAAACGTTTTATTCTAATGTGATGTTCGGATTATTAAGAAATTTCTCTTTTGAAGAAGCCGTTGATGGTTTAGGATAAAAGAAAGTGCTCTCTCAGTCACCAAGATAAGAAAAAAAGGTCAAATACAACCACTATATCCCAAGTCACACCATTAGAGAAATCGGTTGGGTACCTTGTTGATGTTGGCGAAATGATTCATTCTCCTCAATTGACTAAGGAACCAAAGAGATAGAAAAGTGCACCGATATGAGACCAAAATCTAATATTTCCGACCAAGTAAGAGGTGACCTTAAATTGGAGACAAAAATCCAAAAGGAAAAACAATAAAGATTCAGAAGCCAAAAAATAACAAAGAGGCATAAGTGAAACTACCTTCTACAATAGTCGAGGATGACTGGAAATGGATCCCCTCTTGAACCAAGCGACCATCCCTCGTATGCTTGAGCATAAAAAATTTCAAGAATTTGAAAATAGTTCCTCACTTCCTCCAGAGTTGGATCAACGAGCGACTGATGGTTAAAACCTGGAGCGTAATCTTCAGGAATTTGGTATTCAAACCGAACAATAATATTTTTCAACTCTAGAGGACTTTTAGATAATATTGAACACGGTTATTAGAAGTTATTGTGTCAGTTAATTAGAAAGATTGGATAACTGTTATGTATTAGTCTATTTAAACAAAATTCTAGTAATATTTAAGTGTGGTGAAAGAATTCCATTTCAAGTATACTTTTATTTCTTAGGTCTGTCTTGTGTTATCTGCATTTTTGTTTGATTACAGGGACCATAGTTTACATTTGGTATTAGAGCCTGTGTTTCCAAAGAAATGGATGACATCGATGGAGAACAATCAAAAGCAGTTACAGTCTTCAAATCGACGGCAAGAGGAGCCTTAATACCGATCCAATATCCAACGTTAAGCGAAACGAACTAAGGCATATGGGCTGTCAAGATGAAGATAATCTTGCGTTCGCTAGGAGTATGGTCAGTGATCGAAGGTGAAGACACAGACATCGACAAAGATCAAGGTGCCATGGTAGCCATTTCTCAAGCCGTGCCAGATGACGTGATGATGGCAATCGCCGAAAAGCAGACGACAAAGGAGGCTTGGGTCGCACTCAGGGAGATGCGAGTTGGTGAAGATCGTATCAAGAAGGCACGCGTACAGGTACTGAAACGTCAATTTAATAAGTTTCGTATGGAGGACTCAGAGACGATAAATGGCTTTGTAATGAAGCTTACTACGCTAGTATGCGAGATCTGCTCGCTCGGGACAACACTTGACGAAAGAGAAGTTGTTGAAAAACTATTTAGTGCTGTTCCCGATAAATTTCTCCATATTATCGGAACGATTTAGCAGTTTGGCGATTGTGAGAACATGTTGGTCTCAGAAGCAATCGGTCGCCTCAGAACCTTTGAAGAAGGGATTAAAGGACGATTGAACTCAAGAGGCAGTGGAGATTAGTTACTCTATACCCATGTCGAGTCAGATGCAAGAATTCCAAAGGGAAAGAGAGATGAAGGTTCCAACAGCAACCATAGAGGAGGACGTCATGGGAGAGGACGTGGTCGTGGGCGTGGTTATGGTAAAGGTCGGGGAAATGGTGAATGCCATAACGAAGACCGAAAGCCACGTAACTTCGACAAATCCAGGATCAAGTGTTTCAACTGCAATGATTATAAGTCACTTTGCAAAAGAATGTCTCAAACCAAACCGAAGAGAAAGAGCCAACCTTGTTACAATGCTAACCGAAGATGAACCGACACTGTTGATGGCCGAAACTCGTCTTCTCAGCCAAGAGGTAAAAAATAAGCAAGTGTTACTGCACGAAGAAAAGGTAGTGCCAAAGTTTAAAAGTACCCGAGAGAAGACTTGGTATTTAGATTCGGGCGCAAGTAATCACATGACCGGTTGTATCGAAACATTTCCTGAAATTGACAGTGCTATTAAAGGTTCAATCAAATTTTGTGATGGTTCGGCAGTAGAAATACAAGGAAGAGGTTCGGTTTTGTTTGAAGACTTCACAGGTGAGCATCAAATACTTACTAATGTCTATTACATTCCGATGTTGAAAAGTAATATTATAAGCATTGGTCAGCTTGATGAAAACGGATGTAAGGTTATGGTTGAAGGAGGTGTTACGAGTATTTTTGACAGATCACAAAGGCTATTAGCAAAAGTGAACAGGTCAAGCAACAGGCTGTATGAATTTAATATAGCACCAGTCCTACCCGAATGTTTTATGGTAATATACAAAGAAAATGCATGGAGATGGCATGCAAGGTACGGGCATGTAAACTTTCAAGCCTTGAAGCCTCTAAGTCAAAAACAGATGGTCCACGTTTTTCCCATAATCAAGCATAAAGACCGCATCTGCGATGGTTGTTTGATTGGAAAACAACATCGAAACCCATTTCTAGCAGTGGAAAAATTCCGAGCAAAAGCATCGCTTGATCTGTGGCATGGAGATTTGTGTGGACCAATAACTCCTACCAAAAACGGAGGTAACCGTTATTTCCTATTGTTGGTTGATGATTGTACAAGATTTATGTGGGAGGTACTGATCCGAAACAAAGACGAAGCATTTGTGGCATTTAAAAAGGTGAAATTTGCGGCAGAAATAGAGAAAAACAGTAATTTAAAAGCTTTGCGCACTGATCGTGGCGGTGAATTCACCTCAAATGAGTTCAAGATCTACTGTGAGGGGTTGGGAATTCAGCATTATCTATCGGCACCGTATTCTCCTCAGCAGAATGGAGTTGTTGAACGAAGAAATCAGACAGTGGTCGGCATGGCAAGGAGCTTGTTGAAAAGCATGGGAGTCCCAGACAAATTTTGGGGAGAAGCGGTATCAACTGCCGTGTATCTCCTAAATCGAGCCCCAACAAAAACCTTTTTCGGCAAAACTCCCTATGAAGCATATTATAACCGCAAGCATATTACACCTCACCTTTCAAAACTTGCAAACCGAAGCAAGTAGATGGTGTTTATTGGTTATGATTCGAATACAAAAGGCTATCCGGATGTTTGATCCGAAGTCAAAACGAGTAGTCGTAACACGAGACGTCGTGTTCGAAGAGGAGAAAAAGTGGGAGTGGAGCAAATTTCCAGTAACGGAAGCAGGGAACATTTTTACCGCACCTTACTTTACCATAGCAAGCACATCTGATACGAAAAATCTCCAAGATAAAGAAGGTGTCAACGATTTCGGCATGGATTTCCCACAACCGAAACATGAACTAAACGGTAACCGAAATCAGCATGCTACACCAGTGATAAACACAAGATCCAGAACATCTGTTTTAAATTCACCATATACTCCAGCAGCAACGTTTGAAGATTCAGTATCAACTGAAAAACTACAACCCTCGACACTTGAGGAGAGTTCATCCGAAGGACCACGGGGTAAGCGTGACATCAAAGAACTTTACGATGAAACCTTCCCAATAGAATTGGAGTATTCGGGACTATGTTTGCTTGGAGAAGAGGAGCCTTCAACTCTTGAAGAAGCCAAGGCTGATCCAATGTGGAGAAGAGAAATGGAGGAAGAAATTTCTTCTATTCGAGAAAATTAAACTTGGAAGCTCGTTCCATTACCAGATAGCCACAAACATATTGGTTTAAAGTGGGTTGACAAGCTAAAGAAGGACACTCAAGGCAGAATAGTGAGGCACAAGGCGAGAATAGTGACAAAAGGGTACATTCAACGACAAGGTGTAGATTTTGATGAAGTTTTTGCCCCTGTTGCTCGGTTAGAGACGGTACGTTTTCTGATTTCTATCACAGCACACGAAGGATGGGAGGTGCATCATATCGATGTAAAGTCAGCCTTCCTCAATGGGGAGTTGGAAGAAGAAGTGTACGTTACTCAACCGTCGGGTTTTGAAGAAAAATGAGAAGAGCACAAGGTATTAAAACTATACAAGGCATTGTATGGATTACGACAAGCACCTAAAGCTTGGAATTCAAAACTGGACAAGTCATTGAAAACACTATGTTTTGAGAGGTGTTGATTAGAGCATGCTGTGTACAAAAGAAGCCAAGGAAAAGGGAATTTGATAGTTGAAGTTTATGTGGATGATCTAGTCATCACTGGAGAGAGCATACAAGATATAAACAAGTTTAAATCTCAGATGAAAAAGATGTTTAGTATGAGTGATCTTGGTTTACTAAGCTACTATTTGGGGATTGAAGTCTGTCAAAGTTCTAAGAAAATCACACTCAACCAGTCCGCATAAGCAACAAAGGTGTTAGAAAAATGCGGCATGAAAGATTGTAACCCTTCACAAATTCCGATAGAACCTCGTCTACAACTGAGCAAGAAAAGCACAAGTTCACATGTAGACACAACCCTATACCGAAGCATTGTTGGCAGCTTAAGGTATCCACTGCATACGCTCCCAGATTTAGCATTCTCGGTCGGCATGGTGAGTAGATACATGGAAAAGCCCACAACGGAGTACATGGCTGCAGTAAAACATATATTACGGTACGTGAAAGGAACTTTAAATCTCGGTTGCGTTTATTAGAAAAAGAAAGGAAACTTGGAGCTGTTAGGTTACTCTGATTGTGATCTAGCCGGGGATGTTGATGATCGGAAGAGCACTACAGGGGTAATATTATTTTTGGGTCAAACCCGGTTAGTTGGTGTTCACAAAAACAAAAGGCTGTTGCGTTTTCTTCCTGTAAAGCAAAATATATCGCTGCCTGTGCAGCAACATGTCAAGGAGTGTGGCTGGGACGATTGTTGGCAAATTTATTTAAAAAGAAGGTTAATGAAGTGGTTCTAAAGATTAGATAATCAGTCCGCAATCGTATTGAGCAAGAATTCAGTCCACCATGAGAGAAGAAAGCACATTGATACTCGATTCCACTACATTAGAGACTGTATTGAATCAGGAATGATTGCAATCCAACATCTTTGCACAGAAGATCAACGTGTTGATATTCTCACAAAGTTTCTATCAAGAAAGAAGTTCCTGGAGATGAGAGAAAAGAGTGGTGTGCAGATGATCAAGTAGAAAAATAACAATTGTGTTCAATCTTAAGGGAGAAAATGTTAGATAATATTGAACACGGTTATTAGAAGTTATTGTGTCAGTTAATTAGATAAGATCAGCTAACTGTTATGTATTTGTCTATTTAAACAAATTTATAGTAATATTTAAAGTGTGGTGAAACAATTCCATTTCAAGTATACTTTCATTTCTTAGGTCTGTCTTGTGTTGTCTGCATTTTTGTTTGATTACAGGGACCATAGTTTACAAGGACTCCGTCGGTATTGAATCCTTTCATCTTGTGGAAGCGGATACCTAATCTCTTTCTCTTCACCACCTTGTGAGGCCAATTTCTATATTGGAAAAAGAAACAACAGAGAAAAGAGAGGTCATAACATATCTTTGGGAAGAAGGTGAATACCATCGGAAAAATACCACAGAATAGAGAGACCACGTTGATAACAATGAACATCGGATCAAATTGATAAAAAAAAAAGTTAGCAGAAAAAAAAATCCTTTTTTAAAGCTAAGATTTGCATACTAGAGTCTCATTCGGAAAAGCAGACTTGACAGTACCAATAGGCCGGAAAATATCATTACCTTCAATAATACACAATTCACAAGCTGTTAGATTAGTAGAAGGCACATACTAAGAAAACTGAGGAGGATTTGTCTGCAATCAAGAAACAAGTCACAATGCACCAAGAGACTATGGTCGATGCATACGTTGACGAATGCCTAACTCGTCTAAATAAGCAAAATGCTAAAGTCAAATTTGAATTGATTCTTAGCTTTCACAAAACTTATATGGAGCTAAGTCTTGGATCCTTTTGGGACATGGTCCCGGAGATGAATGTTCTGCCGGCATTTTATTCGAAGATGAACTAAAGGAAACACAAGATTTTGAGAGGAGAGATGCCGAGTCTGAGGATTAGAACTTTGAAAAAGTGCATTTATAATATTGTTTGATACAGTTTTCGTATTTGTCGATCATATGTTATTTGAAATTCCATGAAATATGTTTGCATTATCCTTGAATCATTTTTGGCCTCGTCTACGTATCGACCTACGAACCTTTCGGCTTTTGTTAAATTCATATCATCTATGTCGTGCCCAAGGCCAAAAATAGATTTTACATCTTCGAACGTTAGCTTGAAACATTAACAAAGCGAGTTGTTTGAAAAACTAAAAGAGCGAGTTATGTTAAACATTAACAGAGCTAGTTGTGTTCCAAAAGATCGAGTTGTTTGAAAAACTAATCACAAGAGTTTAGAAAAAAAAATGAATGTACATCTAACATTCGTGTGAGTTGTTTTAGACTAAAACATATTTACCATTGTCCAACACAAATAGGCGAGTTGTATAATCCAATAACCTAAAAGGATGCTAGTTGTTCAAATGTCTATACAATAAAGATGCAAGTTGTTTCACAGTCTATATGATAACGTTGCGAGTTGTTCCACAGTCTATATGATAACGTTGCGAGTTGTTCGAATATCTATACGATGCAACTATGGCTTGTTTGTAAATTTCACATGCCCGTTGACAGAAACTGGGAAATAAGAACACGACTACTAAACCCATAAACAATTGAATAAACTAGAGCCAATAAACAACACAATACGTAAAAAAATGAAACAAAGTACACGCACCTGCAAAATCTAATATCGATCACAAAATACCCATTATCTCATATCTGATAAATGATCATAATACCTAATTTTAGTATAACTAAACAACACCGAGTGTAATGAACCACCTACATGCACTTTAAACTCTGTAAAACCACAGAAATGCTTAAGCTTTAGGAGAAATATAGTACATGTATGTCGCGTCTACTGCTCTTTTCACTCGTGCATACTCACTAAGTCCCAATAATTGGTGGCTATTTGCTGGTGTATAACCTCTTGTTTAATCGTCTGAGGGTATCGACAACGGTCGCCGGGCAGAATTTAGCTTTGACGAAGTAAGGGAATCGACGACGGTAGCAAGAGTCTGTGGGTGGTGGGTATTTCAAAGGTAGTCAGAGAATTGGGTGTAAATGTGGTTTCTATTTACCAATTAAATGGGTTTAATGGGTCTTAGAGGAGGAAAAAGTGGGTTTGAACCTAAAATGTCATATATGTAGTATTTAGGGTATTTTTGTCAACTTTTAGGATACATGCAGCTATCGGTGCTATACAAATTTACAGTGTGGTAATGAGACACTTGAGTGAGTATTTATTAGTACATTTCTCTTTATTTCATTGTTTTATTTTTTAATTAAGTGGTTTCATTGTTTTTAATTGATGCATTTAAATTTGTTTAATTAATTTTTTTTGGTTTGTTTAAATGGTTTTATATTTGATTAATTAATTTGTTTGGTTTGTGTGACTTATATAAATTGTTTGAATTTGTTTAATTTTGTTTAATTGATTTGTGTGAAAATATTTAATTGATCTATTTGAATTTGTTGAATTCTTTTGTATTTGTGTAATTGATTTGAATTTGTTAAATTAATTTGCTTGGTTTGTTTGAATTTGTTTAATTGATTTGTTTAGTTTATTTGACTTTTAGAAAATAAATCATTTGACTAGTATGAATTTGTTTAATTGATTTGTTCGATTTGTTTAAATTTGTTGAACTGATTTGTTTGAGTTTGATTGATTGATTTATTTAGATTTTCTGAGTTTGTTTAATTTAGTTGTTTGAATTGTTTGGATATGTTTAATTGATTTGTTTTAATTTTGTATAATTTGTTTGTTTGATTTATTTGAATTTGTTTAATTGATTGGCTTGAATTCTTTGAATTTGTGTAAAAGAATTGCAACCATAAAGAATATACGATACATAAATCTCATCAAATTACATGAATTTCGGACTTTGTTGTATATTTTGATTCCAATTACACAATAATCTTAAAGAATCTCAAGGTTTATTGTATATTTTGATTCAATTACACAATAGTCTTTAAGAATCTCAAGGGTTTTGTTTTGTATATTTTTATTCCGATTACACAATAGTCTTTAAGAATCTCAAGAGTTTTGTTTTGTATATTTTTATTCCGATTACACAATAGTCTTTAAGAATCTCACAACTTACCAAAACACAAAAGAGAAAACTTCACGAACCATCCACGAAAACTCGACCAATGCAATACACATATCATACCCAACACCTCTGTGATTCTCATCTCCACCACTTGTTGGGCAATTGGGCAATAAAGAACCCAACTACGCGGTTAATACTCTTCTTCGACTTTGATCCCTTCCTTATTCATTGGTTTACATAACTTGCTCTTGTGGGATGATGTTGCATGTAAGCGACCAGAGTAGGAGATGTTAATCTTACAACAAAATCCATTGTAGGAGTTCACATATAAGCTAGAAAAGTAAATTTGCTCTCATTGAAACGTGAAGCTTAAGTCTCCAAAGTTTTGAGAATAATAAAATATATATGTATGTGAAATAAAAAAGTCAATCTTCTCCGTGAAAAAGGCTTAAAGCATGAGAGATGAAAACGATTTAAAAACAATAGAGTTTTGAGAAATCAATGACACATATTTAAAAAAAAATTGAAAGATAATCTCAAATTTAAAAAATTAATTCTTAAGAACAAAAACTATAATCGTTTAGTATACCAAAATTTAAATGTTCAAAATTTATACTTATAACATATGTTTACATTATATGTTATAATATAATAAAGATCAAGATCGAGAAATGATTTAAGTTGAAGATACAATTGGCTTTAAAACACCTGAGCAAGGAGAAATAATCGAGGCTATTCAAACATTAGCCCTAGGAATAACTGATAATAATAGTTACGTTAATATGGTGTCTGATGGTTATAAATCTCCTAAAGAACATATAGGAAGTCTTCAGCATTCACCTATTCTTGAGAAGTGGAAAACACATTCTCCTGAATTATTTAGAGGAAGTAACCATGAAGATCAAGATAATCAAGATCAAGATAACAATGAAGTTCAAGAGGAACGTGAACAAATGGTGAAAGATGGGGAAGATACTAGTCAAACTGAGCAACAAAGTATTAGAAATTATAATAACAAGGAATAAGAAGCAAGTTTTAAAGTGATTTTTGACAAAAAGATAAAGTCAACCAAAGGAAAGACAAAAACAAGAAGCAAGATTATCAAAGCATTGTAATTTAATGGTTCAAGTAAATCAAAATATTCTAACTCTCTTAATGATTAGTATAATAAACTGGAACATTCGTGGTATTAAGGATAAAGCTTCCCTTCGTAGGCTCAAATTTATTGCTAAGAAAAATAAAGCTAAAATGATTGCTGTCCATGACCCTCTTGTGAATGTTAATGCTATTAGTAGTATAGCTGCCAAGTTAGGATTTGAAAACTTTGCTTATAATATCACTAACAAGATATGGATTTTCTGGCAATATGATGTATCTGTTACTATTAGAAATGATCTTAGTCAATGCTTAAACTTAAAAGTTAGTCTTATTAATGATAATAACCATGTTATGATTACAGTTGTTTATGCTAAATGTCAAAGGACCAATAGGATTGAGCTTTGGTACTTTCTTAAAAGCATTGTTAATAATGATATTGTTGGCTGATCTGTGGAGATTTTAATGTTATTAGTTCTATTAAGGAACATATTGGCTGTAGCACTTTTTATATTAACAGTACTAATGATTTCAATGATATGATTACATGTTGCAATATTGAAGATGTTTGTTATATTGGTTTGAAATTTACTTGGTCTAATGGCTCCAAATGGAAGAGATTAGATCGGGTTTTCATCAATAACAAATGGTCAAACTACTTTTCTAGTACTAAGATATATCATCTTGCTAGAACTGGATGTGATCATATGCCGATTATTATTTCTATCTCTAATGATTTTGCTAGAGTTAAGTCTAGTTTCAGGTTTCAGGAAATGTGGACCGTGGAGGATACATTTATGCCCTTTGTAGAAGACATCTGGAACCTTGAAATGATGGGTGATCCTATGTTTATTCTTTGGAATAAGCTTAAAAGACTTAAGAAAGAATTGAACGTATGGAACAAAAGTAATATTGGTAACATTTTCAGTGAAGTTCAAACCTTAGAAGATGATGTTTGAGCCAAGGAGCTTAATCATCAGAATCTCCAATCTATTGAATCCAAAGGTGATCTTGCCAAATCTAATGCTTTATTAATTAAGGCTCAAAGAATGGAAGAGGTGTATTGGAGGCGGCAATGCTACCATAATTGGATGTTTGATGGTGATAAAAATACTAGATTCCATCATTGTTTTGTTCAAAAGAAGAGAAGGAGAAACAACATTAAAGACATTAAGAGTTGAGATATTTTGGATCACTGATTCAAAGGATATTGGCCTTTCTGCTGTTGAATTCTTCAAGCATACTCTTGCTGAGTATCCCTATGCTAATAATATCGAGGAAGCTAGTTTTATGAATGATGATTTGTTTAATAACATCCCTAGCATTGTTACTGAAGATGATAATAGAAGGTTGCTTAAATATCCTGATGAGAATGAAATTTGGAACATTATCAATCACACGAACCCTACCAGTGCCCCAGGTATGGATGGCTATACTCACAGTTTCTTTAAACATTGCTGGCATATCATCAAATTTGATATGATTAATTCTATGATAGATTTCTTGCATGGTAAGAATATCCCTAGAGGAATTTTTGCTACTAGTATTTGTTTAATACCTAAGCTAACTAATTCTACATGTTGGAAAGACTATAGACCGATCAGTTTATGTTCTTTACTCAATCGTATCATGTCTAAAATTATTGGTAATAGGTTGGCTCTTATCTTGCCCAACATCATTTTTCCTAATCAAGGTGGCTTTGTTCCTGGTAAGAGTATTTAAGAAAATATTCTGATCTGTAAAGAATTAATATATGATATGAATCGAAAGGTTAAAGACAGTAATATTTTGATTCAACTTGATATGTCTAAGGCCCTTGACAAGCTAACTCACTGTTTTATTCTAAATGTTATGAAGAAGTTTGGATTCTCTTCTAGATTTACTTGCCTTATTAAGAAAATGATACATGTTGTTAATGCTTCTATGCTTGTTAATGGTGAAGTGTTTGGCTTCTTTAAAACTACAAAAGGTTTACGTCAAGGTGACCCTATATCTCTTTATCGTTTCATCATTGCTGAGGAGATGTTTATCAGAGATATCAATCCTCTTTTTAATACAAACAGATTCATGAAATATAAAAATAGAAGCAACATTAGTATTAACAGTCTTGTTTTTGCTGATGATATCTTATTGTTTACTAATTGCAAAGACACTACCATCAATAACTTGTGTAACTTTCTTGAAAAGTATCAAACTATTTATGGTCAGGTTGTTAATAAAGAGAAAACTAAGATTTTGTTGGCTAATGGTATTAGCTTATCTAATATTGATATCATTTCTAACAATTCTGGTTTCTCCTCTAGTTACTTACCTACAGATTATCTTGGGGTCACAATCAATACCAACAATAGAATCAGCAACTACAACAAATTAATATGTAAGATTAGTAGTAAGATTAATGAGTGGAATGTTTCTTACCATTCCTTTGCTGGTAGGCTTACTTTAGTCAAGTGTATTTTGATGAATATCATTCTATATTGGATGCAGTGTAGTGTTCTTCCTAAAGGCATTATTTCTAAACTTGAAATCATCTTGAATAGATTCATTTGGGGTTCTAACTTGACTGATAAGAAGGTTAATTGGTGTAAATGGGATACTTTTTGTAAAACCTATAAAGAAGGTGGTCTCAATGTTAGAAAAATGGATGATAGTAAAACTGTTATTTCTTTCAATCTATGGGCTGCCTTTAGAAAGAACAACTCCTACTGGTCTAACATTATGCATAGTATATACTACCCCAACCATCATCCTTTGCAGATTAGTCCTTCCAAAGCTGGCTCAATGGTTTGGAAAAGAATGATCAAAGTTCGTGATCAGGCTGAAAACGATATCAAATGGAAGTTCGGTAAGGGTCTTGTTGATTTCTGGTTAGATAACTGGACTTATTCTAATCTTATCTTAACTCTTAATGACAATGACAATAACTTATGGTTAATTGCTGAAAATGTAAACAAGTACTGGTCTAGTAATGGTTGGGATTTAATATCTGTTTCCAACATTACTCAGCCTGATATTATTGATTGCATTCACAGCCTTACTATTGACAATAACAAAGATGACTTAATGATTTAGAGCTTAGCTAAAAATGGTAAGTATAATTTGAAAGACACTTGGGAAGGTATTAGAACTAAATACAATAGCTATTATCTCTTTCAAAAGATATGGAATCATCTAACTCTTGTTAAAAACTCTTTCATGCATTGGAAAATTCTTCGTAACTTTGTAGATGTTGATTCTATCATTCAAAAAAGAGGTATTTCTTTAGCCTCTAAATGTCAGTTTTGTAACAATTGTGAATCTATTAACCATCTTTTTATATCATGTAAGTTTGCTTGGTCTATATGGATGCATTATGTTGTGATATTCAAAGTCCATATATACGAGTATATTGACATTAATCATCTTTTTATTTTATAGGATTTTTTTTTTAAATCGCTAAAGGAGTCAATAATGTATATGAAAACAGACATAAACTACTCTAACTTATCGATGAAGAGAAAACTGATGAACAAAAAAAATGAGAGAGAAGATATGTTTCTTTTTTTAAGACCAATTCACCATTTCTTTTGTGAAAGCCCAATATTGAAGCCCACATAACTCTCGACCCGGTCCGACTCTTTTTTTACTCACCAATACTACTCATCCCGCGTCGATTTCATATTCGCAATACCTATTTTTTCATAATCTTCACTATACTCTGTTAGCCAGCTTTGATGTAGTTCAAATTCTAATGCATTCTCCTCAAACATACGAGAGTCTCCTTGGTGTGAACTCGTGTTTCTTTGTTTTATACCACATTACACGTTCAAGGGAAATCCTCAACGAAATTCGGTTGATGTTTTTACGAATGTTTGTAGTCAATTAAAGTCAAAGCATAACTAATCCGAAATTAACTCTTTCTTCATCTCTCTTAGAATACTTCAAAGGAAGACAGTTTCCAACTAATGCCTCATGATACCGCACGGAAGCAACCACAGTCGTTGGATTCTTTTCATCAACTGCCATGGAAGCATCAAGATGTTACTCCTACACCTCTGTCTCCGCAGCTTACTCCAAACCGGATCCGGATCCTCAGACAAATACGACGGTGATGACCGTGTTGGATCGAGTTTCGACTCCAAATTAAATATAGTCATCATCGTTTTAGTAATCACCTTATAGTTATGATGTTATCAAGATATTTTCCAATGTTTCCAATCGAGTAATCGATCCATTGCGAATATCATAGGAAATATAAAGCAATCATGTACGGCGGCGCGTGGTCTAGACGATGCTGTCGTCGAAGAGTTCCCGAATTTTTTTTACTCCACAGTAAAATAGGTAAAAATCAGAAAAAGCCAGCTAGATTGCACCTTTTCTTCATTCGATATGTAAGCTCAATAATTGCAATACATCATTGGTTGATACTATTCCAGGCCACTGCCCTGTTATCTTCCACGAAAGCCAACTAGCAGCAGAAATCACATTCATCACAATAATGAAATTAAACTCGTAAGAGTTCCAGAGAAGAGTCAATTTCTTCTTTTCAGATCGATTCAAGATAGTAAGTGTTTCAAGAAGTCCCAATTTCGGAAAGGTAATAAAATCTTCATCATCGTCTTTATTCTCTTCATTTTTAATGTTGATTAAACTTTATGTTTATTTTTTCGGGTTTTTTGAGAGAGCTCACGCTTTCATTGAGCAAACCAATCGGCTACTCGATTTTGTTCTCTGAAAATGTGATGAAGGATTATTGATGGCTTCATATGGTCTTTTATATTTTCAAAATAATTTCTATGTTTTTTGGGTAATTTCGAGAAGTAGTTAATTGTATTAATGTTTCAGAATCACTTCCAATATCAACTTCCCTTAACCCGTGTATTTTACAAATTTTCAGGCCATCATAGAGCGCTCGAGCTTCAACTTTTATTTGGGAGATCATGGCATAGGTATTTCCATATGCATGGATGATGGAGCCTTGGTTGTCCCTAATAATAATGGCTCCACTAACTTCTCCTGAAGGAAGGAAACTCGCGTCTGTATTGAGCTTCATTCAACCTGGTGGAGGAGGAACCCAAGAAAGGTATGTGATCTTCCTCTTTACTTTTAGATGGTTTATACAGCCCAACTTGATTGCTGCGTCTTCCATGTTTTTCCAATGTTTGTGTTTAAACCTGTTAGAGTGATCCATACTAGATGCAATGTTTGTAATGTAGTTAAGAGTATCCTTAGCTGAATAGGAAACTGCTCTCCATAATAGAGTCAATTGGTAGTTTGTTCTGTATTAACCTCTATAATAGGAAAGAACACTTAGTAGGAGTAATAGCGTTCCAAATTTTCTCATATAGAGAAGACCTGTTAGGGCTAGGATTTATAAAATCCAAGGTCTTAATGTTAAACTTTCCTCCTTTTGAGGGAATTCAGTAGATAGAGTCATCCACCATATCAATAATATTTAGTTTAGATACCAGATTAATATTAGTATCAGACAGTAAAGGCTTTAGCTTCCATGTTCTAAGCATTATCATTCTATAAAGACTTAACTTTTAAGCCTTTAGACCATGAGTTATTATGACTAGAGTTTAGAGAGGTAATGGGACGCTTATCTAGCCAGTTATCTAGCCATAGATCTACATTTCCCTTTCTTAGGATCCATCTCATGTTTTTTACAACAATTTCTTTAACTTTTGTCAACATATTCCATGTTTGAGGCCTCTTTTTAGTAATTTAAATATAAAGGGTGCGGAGACTTACAGTATATATTGTGAAGAAGTCTAGTTAAGAGAGAATAAGTTTGCAGGAAAATGCAGTTTGAATATCATGTAAACTTCTAAGGTTTAATCCACCACTACCCAGGGGTCTGTAAATTGTAGCGCAATTTGACCAATGGATTTGGCTAGATTCCCATGATGAACCCATAAAAACCGGTTGAAAAACCTTTCAATCTTAGTTATTATAAATTTTGGGAGCCAAGAACTTTGGAGCCAATATGATGGTATTGACATTAAAACGAACCTTATTAGGATAAGTCTTCCACTATAAGATAGTTTTTTATCTTTCCAATCAATATCTCTGATTTTCTCCAAGAGAGAAAGAAATTTACTAACTTGTTATGAGGACTTAGGGTGATTCCCAAGTTGATTGTTGGTAAGTAACTTGTTTTGAAGCTTGATTGAATTGTTAAGCATATGATTATATCATGAGGGAGCTTAGTAGGTGTAATGATAATTGTGTTGTCCTTGTTGAGTAACTGGCTAGATATTGATTGATAGTCCTACGTGAATCTAAGTAGGTCATTAGTGAATCTAAGTAGGTCATCCGAAAAAGATAAGCATGGTATTATAATTTTACTTCTGTTAGAGTAAATTAGAGTTTTATTAGTAGTAAATAGTTGATTTAAGCCTCTTAAAAGGATCTCTTCAGCTAGGATAAAAAGACTTGGGGACAAAGGATCCACTTGTCTTATTCCCTTAACTGTTTTGAAAAAACCAACAAGTTTTTCCATTGATAATTATGGAAACATAGACTGGCCTTATTAGGTTGTTAATTATTACATTCTGGTTAAAACCATAGGCTTTAAGCACTTTGATAATAAAGTCATGTGAAAGGTTATCGAAGGCCTTCGACATATCTAGCTTTATAATAATGTTGCCTGCTTTAGTTTTTCTATTTAGGTCGTGTACTAATTCTTTAGCTATTATGATATTATCCTGAATTAATTTATCTTTAACAAATGCTCCATGAACTTCAGATATTAGTTTAGATAAAAAGGGAGATATTCTGTTTTTTAAAAGTTTGGACATAATCCTGTTTAGCATTGTACACAAGCTTCTAGGTCTATATTGATGCCAACTTGTAGGACTATTTACTTTAGGGATTAGGCATATACCAAATCCTTGATTATATAACAACTCGTCGTCCTGAAAGTTAGCGACTTATTCCACCGTACTAAATATGGAAAACTATGATGTTTTTCTTGCTCCATTATAATGAGGTCTTCGATTAACCTTTCATCATTTTATCCCTCATTTATTAAAAAAATAGACACATTTATACCTCTTTAATTTTTCCTTTCAAGTGTCAAAATTTGAAAACTTCAAGAAATTCATTTCTATTTTATGACTTTAAAAGACTCAACCCGAATTATCTGTCCACCCTCTTCTGAACATACTTGAAAATATGTTTTATTTGTGTAACTGATATTTGAGAATCTATAAGTTTTAATGATAAATTTGGTAAAATAGAAGGAATGTGAATTTAAACATGTAAGATATGATCCACTAAACTCAATTTTATCATCTTCTATATTGTTATACTTTTACAACATACTTTTTTACTTTTTTAATTATTTTTTAGCTCAAGACAAAGTTCTCAAAACTATCAATAAATTTTAATTGATGAGAAATCCTTAGAGAAATCTATTAGTTTGATTATTATTAGATTTTTACACTCAAAAATTTAATCCAAGCTGGACTTTGGCCTCTATTAGGAAAAAAATAATGCTGGCGATAAACAAATAATTTGCAACATCATAAAACCAGTTACAACCGAAAGGGCTCTTGTCATATTTCTATACATCGTGAGCCAACAAGAAATCAGTACACGTGTTTTAAAGAATAAAATGAAAAAATACTTTGAAAACACTACTGTTGTCAATGCTTCTCCAAATAAAGCTTCACCAAATAATTAAATTTCACCATCGCTTCGAATCTTATTACCAAGAATGACGGCCCCAAAAAATTAACTATGTTACCTCCTCTTGTCAAGAACCTTGAAGACACTGAATAAATAGACCCACATTAGACAATGAGTCATAGTAAAAAAAATATATAAAGTAAAGGCAACCAAGAACACCAACAACACCACTGATCGCGCAAATTCTGTCGATATCTATTTTACTAAAACCCTTAATGAAAGCATCCAGTTCATCCGCAAAAATGTAGGTCATGGCATCATTAGAAGATTAAGAGACAGAAATCTTACCAAAACTTCACGTGGAAGAAAACCCAACTTCCACTAAAAAAAGACTAAAATCTAAAGAGAGAAAGTAAAACTTTTTATTGAGAAAAGTTTTGAATAAATGTAAAAGTAAAATTATGAAGCGATGAACAATATATAGAAGGTAAAGAGAAACAATAAGTCAATATCCAGTTGACACACGACAAAAGAAGAGGAAAAGTCTAGAACTTGTGGATACAAATAGAAATAACAAAAGTAATCGAGTTGGGAAAATAAAAGGTAACCTTGGAAGTCATGTTGGAGTAGGAGCTGGATGAATGAGACCATGGTCAGGATTAGAAAACATTTTATGATTTCACCATCGAGCAAACAAGTTAACGGTCGCACGAAGTATCATAATGCCTGACATGGTTGTATAATATATTCTTAAAACCATCTACGAGAGTGACTAACTACTATAATCGTCTATGTTTATCATGAAAAACATCACATAGTTTGAGGACCTACCGGAGGCTGAAGCTGTGTCTATTGTTATATTGAACCGAATAGACATCGTCTCTCACGTTCTAGACATCAAAGCAAGAAGCATGAACTGTGTTACTAGTGCAGGGCTCCATCTAAGAGGTTTGAGGTGGATCATCCTCAAGGTTCAACTCTGGTATTGCCACTATTGGTTCGACCTTCGGGTATAACCTAATTCCAATGTATATCCTATTTCTTCTTAGATGGGACAGTTCACTAGTTAAACGTATAATTTTAACATGTATATTTGTGCAGGTTCTAAGTTTCAATAATAAGTTTATAGTTAATAAAAGTGGTTATATTTCATTTGAAAATTTAATTATGAATTACAACATTGTTTAATTTAGTTCTAACATTAGTTTTAAGATTAATATCAGTTCTAACACTAATTCATTTCAACAATTTTGTTTAATTTTCAAAAATTTGGGTGAATCTTTTTGTTAAAGAAATAAAAAGAATAATTTCATGAAAGATTATATTCCTAAGAAAGTATTTTGAAATAAAGAGAAAAATGACAATTAAAAGTAACAAAAACCAGTTGATATTTCACATCTTCTTCTATATATACGCCACCTGTCTCTAAGAGAAACGTTACTAAGTAGCGAAAACTGTTCCACTCCCTTACGTAAGTATCAGTTGGGGGTGAAGAGACAGATGTGAGACTTTTATATTTCACAACACACATATCCGGTGGACTTGTTATAAGTCTTTGTTGATATTTCACATCTTCTTCTATATATACGCCACCTGTCTTTCACCACCTTTTCATTCCTTACCATTTCGACATATAGAGAAACTCATATTTTCAGCCACCACAAACCCTATTTTTCAGCCCAATCACCAATAAAAAATTCTCTCTGGTAGCAACATAAGCCTTTGTCACTCCTTGATGTTACATATTCTATTTGGAGTTATATGTTTCGTCTGTACAACGATTGAATAAATTGGTTATCTATTTTTTTTAAAAACGAGACAATTATGAAAGCGAAAAGAGTTGATAGGCTTTCAAACAAAGACAAAGGCCCACTCACATTGTTCAATTAATTAACTATGGAGCCAGGTTTCTCTTTAATAACCATTCTGAATCGGTTGATCCTCCATCCTCTAACATTCATTTAGCATAAAACATTCACCCCTCCAGACTAACCTAGTCTCAAGGAAACAAGTGCAGCGTGCGATGAAGTCAATTTATTCGAATGTGATATTCAGATAATAAAGAAAGTTCTCTCGTGAAGAAGCCTTTGATGGTTTTGAGACTAAAACAGACGCTCTCCCAGTCATCATAAGAAGTAAAATAAATGATCCAAAACAACCACTATATCCTAAGTCACACCCTCAGAGTAATTTCTTGGGTGTGGTGTTGATGTTGGAGAAATGAATTATACTCCTCAAACTACACATCCAAATGGGCCTTTAAACATACTACTAAATTCTGAAGATAACCCGAGGTGATTGATTGATGAGCCAGAAAGATAAAATAGTGTAACGATATGGGAGTAGTGTTTCAGACCAGGCAATAGGTAACGTTGAGGGGGAGACAAAAACCAAAAGGAAAACAAAGGAAAATTCACAAGCCAAAAATTGATAAAACAAAAAGGCATAAGTTGAACTACCTTCCGCAATAGTCGGGGTCCTCCGGTTCAACTTCTAGAATATTGAAAATAAATAATTGGTTTCTCTCAACGAGATCAAGTATTACCCACTATATAGAAGATGTAGAGCTGATATTTGGACACACTAGAGAATTCCGAACGAAGTGGAAATTTGTCTACCAAAAGTATGAGAGACACTTCTCTCTGCTCCAAAGAAATAATTAGTTGTATACCTAGGTGTGCTGAATTGGAGGCTGTAGTTCACACTACACCTTACAACAACTAGAAATTTATAACTGGTGAAATTATGTCCAAGGTAGGAAAATCCAAACACTTTATTCACGTTTATGTTGTACGTCTCCACATCAAGGTTGTCTAAGATTGAGATGTCAATGTAACTCTTTATTTTGACAACTTTGTTATCAAGGAACTTTCGTATATTTTTTCTACTTTATAACTATAAGAAATGAGTATAAATTAGTAAGAAATCTTATAGAGGTTGATAAAACTTGGACGCAACAATTCTTCTTTGTGAGTGATGCTTCGAGAATGGCCAGAAGATCTCAAAGAAGAATAATCCGAGCAGTTTCCGAAGGAGTAGCAATATCAGGTCTTATACAAACCATGACATACATCAAACTACCAACAACTCAAAAACAACGAATTTTATTAATTTCTTCGATGTCGCTCTATTTTGTAAGTGATTGTTTGGAAGAAAGTTTAAAATATTCTGCTAGTGGAGAAATGACAGGTTTTGCTTTATTCATGCGGAAATAAATGAGAACATCAGTATATAAATTAAATGAGACCCATCTAATGGTAAAAATAAAATAAATTTTGATAAGTAAATTGAATCATTGAGTAAGTATATAATATAAGATATATGGAGAGTAATAATATATCAAAATTTTATTGAAGAAGTGAATCTTCAATTTAGTGAAAAACATAATCTCTTTGGTAATAAATAAGGAAGAGTAAATACGAATTATAAATTTTTTACACCCAAGAAAGACTTATCTCAAGTCCACCGGATACCCACCTTGGGAAGTGGAAAGGTCTCACATCTGCCTTTTCGCCCCCCTAACAAATACTTAGGTAGGGAAGTGTAACGGTCTCTTCACCACTTATTCACATTTTGCAACTAAGAGTCTAATGCGCGGGTCTAACCTTTCCATGACACATCTACATGAGTGATACTACGCGTGGTATACACAAGACTAACGATCTCTGAATCGATGATGATCAATAGCGAAAGCTACTCAACCATAATCGGTTTGGATCAATGAGTACTAATTACCCTCTGGAGCTAGAGATGGCAATGGGTGAGGATGGATGCGGGTATTGTTAAATTCGTAACCTATCCTATCTTTATTTTTTTGAAATTCAGCGGATTTGGGTACCTATTCAGATAAAAGATTTATTTTTTGACGACCAAACCCATTGGAAACGAGTACCCACATGTGGGTACCCATTGGTCATTTATTTATTTATAAATATTTTCTCGTAATTAATTATCCAATGAAAAATTAGAAAAAACCAAAAATAATATAATTGGTCATTTATTTATTTATAAATATTTTCTCGTAATTAATTATCCAATAAAAAATTAGAAAACCAAAAATAATATACTAAAATAATAATAACAATAATAATATAAGGAATATGAACTCTTAATTAAGTACCAAATTTTAATACATATTTATTATTTAGAACTCATATTTATTTATTTATTTATAAATTATATTTGTTTTTTAAATACAGTAGAAAATAATACTCGTTTATTTAATAAACTCTCTAAGATAATATTTTTGGCTGGTCTAAATTTATAATTCGCTAAAATTATAAGATAATAAATTTTTGATAATTTCTTTAGACCCATATGAAATATAAATTAATAATTCCTTATATATAGGATATTACATGAATGATTTATGAACGTTCCTTGAAAAATGACTCAATTGTCTTTTGTTTTTTTTTTAAATCAATTTTCTCTTGAAATTTGTCTCTAATTTTTCTTAGCATGGTAAGAACTTCTAGTATTTATATAGAAAATATTTTAATGTCCATAAAGTGATACATTGAACACAAGAAGCATATCAAGATGGAAGACTAGAGATTTTTTTCAAACTGTCTGTAAACTAAGTATTTTACTAAAAATTAATAAAATATTAATTAATCTATAAGTTAATAATTATTAATTTATCTATTAATTAATAACTCTTTTAATTAATAAATTTTGGTGGTCCCAAGTGTATTATTTTATAGAGTTTCTACTGTATATGAATTTATTAAAATATTGTAACTTTTTTTTTTAATTTATTTAATATAAATCTTTATATTTGTTAAATATAAGCTTATTTAAAATATATGAAGTATGTATAATTATATCAAAATAAAATAATAAATATAAAAATTATAATAAAAATAATTGAATTACTTTATAAAAAAATTAAATTTAAAAAATAATAGTATATCATATTAATTTTTCAATACTAAATTAACTAAAAGATGTCAGGTGGATTGGGTTGGGAAATTTCATAAACCTATAACCCACCCTAAACCCGATGGGTAGTAAATTTTTAAACCCATAACCACCTATGAAAATATTAAAACCCATCACTCATCGCATCGGCAGCTCGGATTGGGTACTCGTGGAGAAATATTGGCATCCCTATTTGAGCGAGTGTACGAATGAAGTCTGAAAAGATGCATGTTTATTCCTCCCAAAGAACGTTCGCAAAGACTAACATGATTGGGTTGGGAAATTTTTTACGTAATTTCATTGTCATTATATAATAGTATTATATAGTAAGTCACATGAGAAACAAACAGATTTTACCAAAATTTTGTTATAAAATTAGAGATAAAAGTAAATAAATAACTGAAATGGATAAAGAACACACTATGCCCTTAGTAATTTAGTACATCTTGTTATGCCCTTAATAATTTAATACATCTGTTAAAATAAAATCTAAATATAAAAGTAATATTAGAATATAAAAACAAATAATTTATTTTGAACCTGAAAAATAGTTTGTAAGAGCATCCCCAACCGATACTCTATTTTTTAGGTAAATATAGATAGTATTTAGGTAATGTAAATTTAAATATTATCTTTTTCTTCCAACAGATAAGGTATATTTAAGTTAGTTGTCAATCATAGGAGAAAAACAATAGAAGTAACAAATAAACTTTTAACTATTGTGTAACTGCTACTAAAAATATACCTACCGTAATTTAAGCTAATAAATATAGATAGTCTTTTAGCGTATCTGTTGGAAAAAAAATCATATATAATAGTTAAATTTACTTTAAACTGTCAATTACCGTATCTGTTGGGGATGCTCTAATAAAGCAATTTATCAAATCATTGTTTATAATTATGATTTGATATTTTTATTTATAGCATATATTTCAATTGTTAATAAATTTTATCAATAAATTAATTAGGATTTTGATTTTTATAGTTTTGGAATTATATACGAGTATAAATCTGTTTTAGATTTTTTTTAATTTAAAAAATCTAATAATTTTTTATCTTGATTAAATTAATGATTAATTATAAATAAAAAATTTAACAATATGTTTAACCTTTATTAACTAATAATTAATTATAGAAACAGAATTTATAATAATAACTGTCTGATTTTTATTAATTTATTAAAAAGGCAACAAAATATATACAATAAATAAAATGATTTTTTTACCTTAATTAGGGTTTTGATATTTATATTTGTGGGATTATATACCCGTATAAATCGGTTTTAGAGTTTTTTTATATTAATTTCAAAAATCTAGTAATTATTTATTTTGATGAAATTATTCATTAATTATGGAGACAAGATTTAACAATATGTTTGACATTTATTAACTAATAATTAATTACAGAAATAAAATTTAATAATAATATTAATGCGATTTTTATTAATTTATTTAAAATAAATACAATAAATAAAATGATTTTTTAGCTTAATTAGGGTTTTGATTTTTATAGTTTTGGGATTATATACGGGTATAAATCGGCTTTAGAGTTTTATTTATTAACTTAAAAAGGTTAATTATTTTTTATTTTGATTAAACTAATATTAATTATGGAGACAACATTTATCAATATCTTTCACCTTTATTAACTAATAATTAATTATAGAAACAAAATTTAATAATAATAATGTATCATTTTTATTAATTAATTAAAAAGGCAACAACATAAATACAATGAATAAATGATTTCTTATCAAAAGAAATGATTTCATTCTATTTAACTTCAACTTTGATAAAAGAGATAATCTGAATTTCTTAGACTAGAAAAATCTTCATTGTTGTTTTTTTTGTTTAATTTGGAAATAATAACATAAACTATTGTACTCCTTTTAATAATACATTGGTTTCTTAACTAATTCATTGGTTGTCACAATTATTAGGCATACATTAGCTTTTTTATTTTCCCAACTCATCTACTCGTTTTAATAATTATGTTATTCATGTTCTATGTGATTTGTTTTTAGTATGATATTATGTTAATAATATATGGTTTTTTAATAAATATATAGTTAATAGAAATTATGAGTTCATTATCATTAATAATACATATGATATTATGAAAAATATAGTTTTTTACTATGATATCATTTTTACTAGGACTTTTATTAACTAGCAATTAATATGGTTTTTACTATGATATTATTTTTGTAACTAATATTTTTGTAACTAATAATATATTTGTTTGTTTTGTAATATATTTGTTTGTTTTGTAGAGGATGCGTAATACAAATATATTATTAGTTACAAAAATATTAGTTACGAAAATAATATCATAGTAAAAAACCATATTAATTGCTAGTTAATAAAGGTCCTAGTAAAAATAATATCATAGTAAAAAACCATATTTTTCATAATATCATATGTATTATTAATGATAATGAACTCATAATTTTTATTAACTATATATTTATTAAAAAACTGTATATTATTAGTTGCAAAAACATAATATCATATTAAAAAGAAACCCACGATGGATCCATATCAAAGGACTAATAATAAATCTTATGCATGTAGATTAGAACTCATAATCATGGGTTAAATAAATGCGCATTACGAATTAAATAGAAACTGAAAATCATAGGTTAAATTCCTGAGAACAAATTATTTTATTTTCTTGATCTCTTTGTTCCATATATATATACATTAGTATATTATACTGTTTATTGACAGAATAATATATTTTACTAATATAATATTCTTTAAAATATAAAATCTAAATGTAAACATATTTTTTATAAATTGAATAATATATATAATTATAATTAATGTAATTTTAATATAAATTATTTCATAACTGTTTTTACCATTTATAAATATGTTTTTTATTAATTTGTTTTTTATAAATTGTCGTAATTTTAGTAATGGCAATTGTATGACTTAAAAATATGGAGTTTAAAAAATTTAATAAAATTACAAAATTTTATTCTTGGGAATTACCACTTCCCCATTCTTGAAAACCCTCGTTGATTCATCAACTAGAATGGTGTGCCTGAATCCTTCGCTTCTCGACATACTCTTTAATCGAGAAACGAGATTGAGATTACATAATCTATCCATGATCCAACTTTCTCGATTCTCTATCGGAGAAGAAAGATTAATACCTACAACAACATCATCTTGAGTCTCTAACTATAACTAGAATAGAAGTGTGACGTAAAGACCAAGTAAAACACTCGGTCTAAACAGATGTTACAAAAATCTTTTTTTGATATCAGGGATAAACATAAGCAACTTTTTATCCCTGGAATTTTCCATGATTCCCATGATTCTGACCTATCAAACAATACTGTACCAAAACCCAAAGAGTAAAGGATGTACTCCGTTTTGCCCTTTTATAAAATATTTTTTGTCCCATAATATATGTTGTTCTCATTTATCGATGCAAATTTAAATATTATTTATAATCAACTACCAATTAAATCTCTTCTCTTTCCTACTTTTTATGAAAACGAATACATGACATTCCTTAATGCATGTGCACAACCTTAAAACGACAAATATTTTTGGACGGAGGGAGTATTGTTGAATCATATCAATGAAAATCGATATACGTTGAATCATATCAATGAAAATCGATATACCAATGGAATTGTTTCCTCTTACAACAATTTTACACTACACTAATAGAATTGAAAACCTAATTCACCAAATTTGGAAATCAATAAAAAGAAAAAACCTAATAAGAAACCAAATCTGGAAAAAAAGTAGAGAAATAATTTATTTCAAACTGTTGAGCTCTGCAACCCTAACTGGAGTCCTGCAATGCATGGTTTATATAATACGCGGGTAATTGAAAAAACACGTTTTGGGCCATTGTGTTTGGATCCGACCATCGTGTCACAATTGGAAACAAATCGTACTAAGATATCTTAGGTTTTGCTTTTTAGCGTTTTAAAATAGTAACTGAGGTTATCTTTATATCAAAACACTTATTTTTGTGATTTTTCTTTTAAATCCATAATTTCGGCCGGGACCACATAAAAAACAATAATCACAGTAAGTGACCATGATTTTTAGCTGATAATATATTAGAGCATCCTTAATGTATAAATATGTTAAATTAACGTGAAATTTTGATAATCTAAATTTTTAGATTACGAAATAATACAACAAATATTTAAGGTAGTTATTTTAAATATTTAAGGTAGTTATTTTGTTTCAAAAGTCAAGGAGAAAAAAATAAGAAAGATAAAAAAGGAAAGATTATACCTATTTTGTAAACTGCAACTACAAATTTACCTAACGAGGGTGATTTAAGCTAGTAAATATATTTGGATGCTATTAGTTGTTAAAATATTTTTTAAATCTTTATTTAATTTTGATTTTATTATTTTATATTTTTTTTTAAATTCAGCGCTGGTTAATATATTTTTAAATAATAAACTTAATTTTATTACCGTATAAAATTTTAAATCTTTTGTTCTAAAAGAAATCAGAAACTTTTTATTTTCGGAATTTGAGAATACCAAGAAGATGATAAGGACCGGTAGGGAGACGGCTTCTGCTTCTGCTTGCACTCTACTGCTCTAAGGTTAGGCAAAGCCGTTCCGTTTTTATATCAAGTATCACCCAATTGTTGGCAAACTGACGGAACTTGGATCATATTTCCTTGCAAGCTGCGAAAGTGAAACAATAATCTTTTAACCAGAAGATAATAAAGGAGAAAACAAAACTTGAATGGCAAGAACAAGAAGACATTCAAATATGGCTAAGAAAGAAATATGTGATACAGTTTCTGACAGCAGTACACAACTTGATGGTGCAAAGAACAGATCCTTGTCAATCATCTATGTGACAAGCTAATGCAAAATTCTATAACTAATAAAGCAGCGTATATAGCATCATAGGGATCATGCCAATACTTAATGGAAAAACACATAAAACATGAATCCAATAACCATAAAAAAATACATAAAAGAAAAATATCGTGAGACAAGTGAAAACTGTCATAAAAATAGTTGCGAAAATAAACAAAAATTATTTGTAATAAAAAATTCGTTGATAAAACACTAATTATTTAGGCATATTTATTATAACATATATTTATAATTTAAGTAATTATTTTGTACTAAAAATATTATTGTCAAAACTCGAGTAGAAATAACAATAGAATACATAAATGATAGATGACAACAAAATATATATGTTATTGATTTCACATCCACATTGAAGTTCTGCAATTATACACCATTGATTCTTATTTAGAAATCTGAAATTATTCTTTCAGTCTTTTTTGAAAACGAATATTCTAATTCAATTGTTTAAGATAAACAATGTATGGTCTCTATACAGATTTGTTTATCAAGCTATGTTAGATAAATATTGAACTTGAACACGTGTTATTATATCAGCTATTAGAGTAGATAGTAAGATAAGATTAAAGCGTTATTTTATACTCTATATAAGAGACAATGTATTGATGTATGAAGATGAAATGAAAGTGCATTTCCACACTTGTTGTTTATCTCAGTATATTTATATTTGTTTGTATATGCATCTGTTGTTTTATCTTAGGGACTTAAAACCTACATTTGGTATCAGAGCCACAATGTCGCATACGCTAGGACATGATAATAGTTATGTGAGTGTGGTGAGAGGTAGTGGGAGCATGCAGACAAGATTTTCTGGAGGTACATCTGTCCCGAGAAATAAATCTCTATCCTTCCAGTACCCAAAACTGTATGATACAAACTACCAAGTATAGGCTATACAGATGAAAAATCTCACGCGCATCCAAGGAGTTTGGGAAGCAGTGGAATTAACAGTTCACACACAAACGGACAAATTTGCACTCGTTGTTCTCTGCCAAGGGTTGAATGAAGAGACGTTATATCAAATTCTTGATAAAGACACCGCAAAAGAAGTGTTGGATGCGTTGAAAGAGACTTACGTTGGAGCATATCGTGTTGTTAAAGTTAGAACTCAACCGAGAACTAGACAGCATGGACATGCTTGAGAAGGAATTCGTTGATGAGTACACCAAAAATATGACCATGATAGTAGGTAAGATAAGGTCTCTTGGAGCAAAGGTTGACAACAGTTATGTCCTCGAAAAATTACCGAGATCGGTGTCATCAAAATTCATACAAGTGACCACGACTATTGAAGAGTTTGGTGATATCTCCTCCAAGTCTCTGGAAGAAATCATAGGCTCTTTAAAAGCCTTTGTAGATAAGATGACAAAGTTTAAGGAAAATAAAAGTGTTGACAAAATCTTGTATGCAAAGATAAATATTCAAAACAGTGATCAAGGCAGTTCGAGTAACAGAGGAAGAGGCCCAGGAAATGGAAGAGGCCAAGACAGGGGTACGAATCGAGGCAAAAATAATTCGTATATGCTTCTGTATATATCAAATGTTGGATTTTAATCATCAAGAGGAGTGACTTGATTGGAGTGTATCAAGACGGGTGATACTTGATTTGGAGGGGCGTTAAAGAACAAGGGAGCATGGTGATAGGGGTGAGTAGATTGAGATTCGTTGGCATGCTCTATGTGTCAGGTGGGGAAGAAACCTGATTAGAGTGGACGAATGATAAGTCAATTGAGAGGAGGTTAAGTGGTACTTTATTTTAGATGAGGATTGTTAGGGTGGCGACCAAAGTCTCACATCCCACATCGGCTAAACATGAGAATGATGCTCAAGGTGAATGATCTGCTCTATACAGCCTATTTCGGAGTGCCCGTGACTCTTTGGATCAAGATGAGGCGGACTTGTAAGGAGTAGCTTTAAGGAAAAAGTTGTATGATCAATGGTAAGACCTAGTTGAGAGGAATAGGCAGGGTAGTCAAGTGATCATATAGATCCACTGTAAAATCTCTTGAGGTCAGGTAAGCAAACCTGATTAAAGTGAGCGGATGTAAGTTAATTGAGAGGAGGCTAAAGTTGTACTTTTTTCGAGGAGGATTTGTTAGGATAGGGACCAAAGTTCCACATCCCACATCGGTTAAACATGGGAAGGATCAGTGACATATAAGTAAGAACATATCTCCACTAGTTTGAGGCTTTTTGGAAGTGGACCAAAAGAAAATTTGTGTGGGCCAGTGGGTCCAAAACGGACTACCTCACACTAGTGTAGAGATTGGATTGTTCTTACTTATATAATTGTATAATTTAAGGGTAGATTTTAGGTCTTATATAAAGAAAATAGACCAACATGTAATTAACCCTTTTGTGTAACAATTCTGTTACTAAGACTTTGTGTAACAATTCTGTTACTAAGACTTTGTGTAATAATTCTGTTACTAAGACTTTGTGTAACAATTCTATTACTAAGTCTTGGTGCCTATATATATTGCCCAAGGCTGAAACTAATAATATGACATTTTCTTAGGTAAACAACTCTTCTTCTTCAGTTCTTACTTTATCTTTATAAAATCTATTTCTCTGTTTCTCTAAAAAAATAGATTTCACTCTTATCAAATTGGCGGCCACAGTGGGAGATTAGGTACCTTGATTTCGTAATAAAAAACATAAGTAACTGATTTCTTGATATGTTTTAGCTATTCTTAATCCAAAATATGAAGTTTATTTCCCAATAGGTTGAAGCTACCAGCATTTACTATAACAACACATAACATATATGATACATTTTTTTTATGTAATTCATAGTAAACAATGTTTGAAACAAAACCAACATGGTTAATAGGGTCATGCTAGAAAAAAGCCACATTTTGATAGATCTCTCACCATATTCCTTTTTTTATATCAAACTTGAATTTCCTAATTTATCCTTTTCACCCTAACTAATTAGGGTCATGCCATTTAGTCCTTAAAATTGTCTAGAATCTGAAAACCCCCAAAAATTACCCTAAACCCTAACTATTTAATACCTAAAACAAACATTTCACAACTCAAATCCAAAAAATCGATTATGTTTTTAAAAGTATCATTTTGGCATGATTTTAGGCTTTGTTTTCATAAATTAATATTGTAGATTTGTTTGTTACACTCGGATTTGTGCTTCGATTTCGTTGGAAATGGTGGTGTTTAGAGATATATAGGGTTTGGCTGTATGTAGGTGTTCGTTTTCGTGCGACCATGATGGGTACTTGTCGCTTGCGACAAAGCTTGCAACGAAATATGATCCAAGTTCTGTCAGTTTGCCAACAATTGGGTGATACTTGATATAAAAACGAAACGGCTTTGTCTAACCTTAGAGAAGTAGAGTGCAAGCAGAAGCCGTCTCCCTACCGGTCCTTATCATCTTCTTGGTATTCTCAAATTCCGAAAAAAAAAGAAGTTTTTGATTTCTTTTAGAACAAAAGATTTAAAATTTTATACGGTAAAAAAAATAAGTTTATTATTTAAAAATATATTAACCAGCGCCGAATTTAAAAAAAATATATAGAATAATAAAATCAAAATTAAATAAAGATTTAAAAAATATTTTAACAACTAATAGCATCCCGAATATATTTACTAGCTTGAATCACCCTCGCTAGGTAAATTTGTAGTTGCATTAACAAAATAGGTATAATCTTTCCTTTTTTATCTTTCTTTTTTTTAAATATCTAAAGTCTGCATTATTTCGTAATCTAAAAAATTAAATTATCAAAATTTCATGTTAATTTAACATATTTATACATAATTTAACATATTTATACATTAAGGATGCTCTAATATATATTATCAGCTAAAAATCATGGTCAATTACTGTGATTATTGTTTTTTATGTGGTCCCGGCCGATATTATAGATTTAAAAGAAAAGTCACAAAAATAAGTGTTTTGACATAAAAATAACCTCGGTTACTATTTTAAAACGCTAAAAAGCAAAACCTAAGATATCTTAGTACATTAAAATTTGTTTCCAATTGTGACACGATGGTCCGATCCAAACACAAGGGCCCAAAACGTGTCTTTTTAATTACCGCCTATTATATAAACCATGCATTGGGCGACTCAAGTTACGGTTGCAGAGCTCAGCAGCAGTTCGAAAGAAATTATTTCTCTACTTTTTTTCCAGGTTTGGTTTCTCATTAGCTTTTTTCTTTTTATTGATTTCCAAATTTTTCAATTCTATTAGTGTAGTGTAAAATTGTTGTTAGAGGAAACAATTCCATTGATATATCGATTTCCATTGATATGATTCGTATCTTTGTGGTTTGTTGCAACATACTCCCTCCGTCCTAAAATATTTGTCGTTTTAAGGTTATGCACATGTATTAAGGAATGTCATGTATTTTTTTTTCCATAAAAAGTAGGAAAGAGAATAGATTTAATTGGTAGTTGATTATAAATAATATTTAAATTCGCATCGATAAATGAGAACGATATATATTATGGGACAAAAAATATTTTCTAAAACGACAAACATTTTGGGACGGAGGGGAATACGTAGTTCTATGTTATAAGACAGATTTAGTTATATCATTCAACTATAATCTCATTCAATTGGCGTATATCTTTTACTCTATCGGTGTTGGTACAGTATTGTTTGATAGGTCAGAATCATGGTAGATTCCAGGGATAAAAAGTTGCTTATGTTTATCCGTGATATCAAAAAAAGTTGTTTTTGTAACATCTGTTTAGACCGAGTGTTTTACTGGGTCCTTACGTCACACTTTTATTCTAGTTATAGTTAGAGGCTCAAGATGATGTTGTTGTAGGTATTAATCTTTCTTCTCCGATAGAGAATCGAGAAAGTTGGGTCATGAATAGATTATGTAATCTCAATCTCGTTTCTCGATTAAAGAGTATGTCGAGAAGCGAAGGATTCAGGCACACCATTCTAGTTGATGAATCAACCAGAGTCTGTATTATTGACATCATTTTTAATCGTTCTACACACTAACTTTAGTTTTTTGGGTTTTCAAGAATGGGGAAGTGGTAATTCCCAAGATATTCTTTTTTGCTTAAAAATTGTGTAATTTTATTAAATATTTTAAACTCCATATTTATTTTTAACTCATAAAATTGCCATTACTAAAATTATGACAATTTATAAAAAAGAAATTAATAAAAAACATATTTATAAATATCAAAAATGAAATAATTTATTTTAAAATTACATTAATTATAATTATATATTATTTAATTTAGAAAAAATATGTTTAGATTTAGATTTTATATTTTAAAGAATATTATATTAGTAAAATATATTATTCTGTCAATAAACAGTATAATATACTAATATATATATATATATGGAACAAAGAGATCAAGAAAATAAAATAATTTGTTCTCACGAATTTAACCTATGATTTTCAGTTTGTATTTAATTTGTAATGCGCATTTATTTAACCCATGATTATGTGTTCAAATCTACATGTATAAGATTTATTATTATTATTATTAGTCATTAACCCATGATTATGTGTTCAAATCTACATGTATAAGATTTATTATTATTATTAGTCATTATTAGTCCTTGATATGGGATCCATCGTGGTTTGGTTTGTTTTTACTATGATATTATTTTTTACTAGAACCTTTATTAACTAGCAATTAATATGGTTTTTTACTATGATATTATTTTTGTAACTAATATTTTTGTAACTAATAATATATTTGTTTGCTTTGTAGAGGATGGGTAATACTTTAAAGAAAGCTTTGTTTCTCATGTTTATTTTTAGTTGCGAAACCATGGGTTCATCTGGGCCAGCCTCACATGTATTGTTCGAGTGTAGGAATATATACGAGGAATCCGCGGAGATAGGGAAATTGCAGCTGGAGCTTTTAAAGAGGCAGGAGAGACTTATGGATAAGCTTATCGACGGTTTAATGATGACGATGGAGGATAAGAACATCCTTGAAAACGAGTGGCGCAAAATATTGAAAATAGGAGAAAGGCTTAACAGCTTTACCACATCTTCTCCGCCTCTCCAATTGGTGCAGGCTCTAAAAGAGACCAGAGACGCGAGCAGGTTAGATAATTTTTTGTTTTCTTTTTTTAATTATTCTTAATTTGATTTTTGGTTCTTCTTTTAATTATTTTACAAAGTACTGCAGGGCTTTGGGAAGCTTAGTGCAACAAGGCAAAATGCTTGAAAAGAGGCACAAAGAGTTTTTAGAAGCTAAGCTATTTTTCAAGCATTTCGCCTTGTTGCACTAAGCTTCCCAAAGCCTGAAGTTCTTTGTAAAATAATTAAAACAAGAACCAAAAATCAAATTAAGAATAATTAAAAAAAAGAAAACAAAAAATTAACTAATTAACCTGCTCGCGTCTCTTTTAGAGCCTGCTCCAAATGGAGAGGCGGAGAAGATGTGGTAAAGCTGTTAATCCTTTCTCCTACTTTCAATATCTTGCGCCACTTGTTTTCAAGGATGTTCTTATCCTCTATCATCATCATGAAACCGCCGATAAGCTTATCCCTAAGTCTCTCCTGCCTCTTCAAAAGCTCGAGCTGCAGTTTCCCTATATCCGCGGATTCTTGGTATATATTCCGACACTCGAACAATAAATCCCTTATAGGTACATGTTGGGTGGTCTAATCTGATGAGGCTGGCCCAGATGAACCTATGGTTTCGCAACTAAAAACAAACAGGAGAAACAAAGCTTTCTTTAAAGTATTGCGCATCCTCTACAAATCATACAAATATATTATTAGTTGTAAAAATAATGCAAAAATAATATCATTGTAAAAAACCATATTAATTGCTAGTTAATAAAGGTCATGATAAAAATAATATCAATAGTAAAAAACCATATTTTTCATAATATCATATGTATTATTAATGATAATGAACTCATAATTTTTATTAACTATATATTTATTAAAAAACCACATATTATTATTTGCAAAAACATAATATCATAGTAAAAACAAACCACATAAAACATGAATAACATAGTAAAAACAAACCACATAATATCACTAGTTGGTCAAGTGTAAAGGTTCCAACATTAGTTGATAACATCTAAAAGGTACCAACACTAGTTAGTCAAGTGTAATTGTTCCAACATTAGTTGTTCACATTTAAAAGGTACCAAAATTAGTTGGCCATGTTTTAAGAGTTCTTCATTGACTGGTTGGGGATTGATCATCCTCAACTATGAGAATTTTGAAGATATAATTTCGGATAACAAATTTATATGTTGCATGAAACGAATTTAATAATGAAAAATGATATTTATAAAATATGAATACAATCACAAAATTCCCTAGTCGAATAGGAACTTAGAATTCTCACATATATAATAAAAAGTTACAACTTTAAGAAACAAGGGAAACTCATCATCCACCCTCAGATTTGTATTCACTGGTTTGGCCAGCAGTTGTTTTGCCATCATCTTTAGGATTCTTAGGTTGTTAATCATTCTTGAAAATTCCATTTTTGGATTCCTAATCCTCATACTCGGCATCTCCATTCTCTGAATCTAGTGTTGCCTTTAGCTCATATTTAAATGAAAATGCCATCAAAACATTCACCCTCTAAGACTATGTCCCAAAAGGATCCAAGACTTAGCTCCATGTAAGTTTTGTGAAAGCTAAGAACCAATTCCAATTTAAATTTAGCATTCCATTTATTTTGAGAGCTTAGGCATTCCTCAACATATGCATTGACCATAGTATCTTGGTCTTTTGCGACCTGTTTCTTGATTGCAGACAAATCTTATATTTTAGTAGGCCTCTTATGCTCATCTAACAGCTTGTCAAAAGTGTATTATTGAAGGTCATGATCTTTTGCCGCCTATTGGAACTTTTGAGTTTTCTCTTCCAAGGAGGAATCCAGTATGGCAATCTTAGCTTCGAAAATGGATTTTTGTTCTGCTAGCGTTTTTTAATCAATTTGACCTGATGTTCATTGAAATGAACATGATGTTTCTACTCTATGGAATTTTTTCGATGGCATTCACATTCTTCCTGAAGAGATTTTATGGCCTCTTTTTGCTCTGCTGCTTTCTTTCTTAGTATGGATATTGGCCTCACAAGGTGGTGAAGAGCAAGGGTGTAGGTGTCCGCTTCTACAAGCTTGAAGGATTCAGTACTGATGGAGTCCTCCATAGCTTAAAAATGTTATTGTTCGGTTTGAATACCAAACTCTTAAAGATTACCCTCCAGGTTTTGAAATTCAGTCACTAATTGATCCACTTCTAGAGGAAGTGAGGAATTATTTTCAGATGCTTGAAAATTGTAACGCTCAAGCATACAAGGGATGATCGCTTTATTCAAGAGGGGAACAATTTCTAGTCATGTCTTTGACTTTTTATTCTTCTTCTCACTACTTTTTCCTTTAGTCTTGTTACCCTTTGGTGTGTGTGATGCTTTCTTTTTTCAAGGGTTGGGATTTCTTCTTGTATGTGAATCAAGGTAGTCTCAGCAAATTCATCTGCTACCTCGTCAATTGGCTTCACTTTTGCGGCACTTGTACCTGATTGTTTTGTGCCCAAACTACCTATGTCTTATTCTATAAACCGATATCTTGGATCCTTCTTCCAAGTCGAAAGATAAACCTGTCTATCATTACCTTTTACTCGCTTGAGCACCTCTGATGCGCGAGACAGAGTCACAAATTGCTCCTAAGAAAGATTGAGTTTCGATTGTGTGCGCGAGATATGGCTTCGAACCGGGTTGGTTGCTCTGAAGCACTTGTCGGATAACTAGAAAAATGAGGAAATCGTAAACTTTGAGCGGTAAATGTTACTAATAATTACAGTTTTTCTTATAAGGAAGATTAACTTACTTATGTTTTACCACTCATTCGGGACTTTACTCGCATTGTTCTTCATTAAGTTCTTTTGGCCATTCTCCCACCAGCTACTTACAAATTAGAATTGTTGCTTCCAAGTTTTATCAGCCTCCAGAAGATCATTTACTACTTCACAATCAATCGTTAGATTAATAAAGTAGAAAGAGATACGATGGTTCCTTAATAACAAGGTGACCCAAACAAACTGCTCCATATATATCTTAATCTTGGCCAACCTTGATGTGGCAACGTACAACATCAAAGTGAGCCAAATGTTCGGACTTGCCTGACTTGGACACAATTTCACCAGATCTAAATACCGATAATTTTAGGGTCTAACGGGAACCAGAGTCTCCAGTTCAACACATCTAGGTAGATAAATAATATTTTCTGTGTAGCATCGACGGGCGTCTCTCATTCCTTTGGTTGACGTATTTTTAATTCGTTTGGGATTCCTCAGTGTGTCTAGCGATCGGTTTTTTCCTCTTTACAAATGTAGTAATACTTGATCTCGTGGAGAGAAACAAATTATTGATTTTCAATGTTTGCGGAAGTTGGACCCAAGCACTTCGGCTATTATAGAAGGTAGTTCAACTTATACCTTTTTGTTTTGCTACTTATTAGCTTTTGAATCTTCATTGGTTTTCCTTTTATATTTTTGTCTCCCCCTCAACATCACCTCTTGCCTGGTCTAAAACACTAGCTTTTGATCCTATATCGGTGCGCTCTTCTATATTTTTGGTTCATCAATCAATCACCACGGGATGTCTTCAAAAGTAAGTAGTCTGCATAAAAACACATCTGGATGTGTAGTTTGAGAAGCACGAATCCTTTCACGAATATCAACATCACACCCAACCAATTATCCAAAGGTGTGACTTAGGATATAGTGGTTGTACTTGACCTTTTTTTCTTCAATTGATAATCGGGAGAGCTCTTCATTTTATCTGAAATCATCAAAGGCTTCTTTATTATCCAAACATCAGATTGGAATAAAACGGTTTTGTGGCGTATTGCGCTTATTTCTTTGAGACCAAACATATAGAATATCTCTGATTTTATCCAATTGAAATTTTTGGAGAACCCCATAAATATTTCAATAAGAAATTATTTAAAAGACTTCAGAGATTATCCGAAATCGAAACACTGTTTTCTATATTTTATTGAAATATTCTGGTCTTGTTAATGAAGATAGAGATGACGAACGGAGGAGAATCTGCGAAGGAGATGACAAGTAAATTCGCTAAGTTGGACAAGTTTGAAGGATATGATTTCAGATGAAGGCAGAAAAAGATACATTTTCTGTTGACTACCCTCAAAGTTGTGTATGTCCTGAGTATCCCCTTGCCAGAGATGATCCAAGGACTTTTAGTGATGCTATGGCATCAAGGGATGTTGCACTCTGGAAAGAAGCTATCCAGGATGAAATAGAGTCTATCATGCATAATAATATATGAGAGTTGGCTGATTTACCTCCTGGTGCAAATCATTGGGAAATAGATGGATATTTAAATGAAAAATGAAAGTAGATGGTACTATTGAAAGGTATAAAGCTAGATTGGTTATCCAGGGATTTAGACAAAGAGAAGGCATTGACTTCTTTGATACTTATGCTCCGGTTGCTAGGATTTCCACTATTAGATTGTTGATTGCAGTTGCATCTGTATACAATCTTGTAATTCATCAAATGGATGTTAAAAAAGCATTCTTGAATGGTGATTTGGATGAGGAGATTTATATGAAACAACCGGAAGGGTTTGTGATGCCTGGTTGTGAAAACAAGGTATGCAAGTTGAAAAAGTCTTTATATGGTTTGAAACAAGCACCAAAAGATTGGCATCAAAAATTTGATAATGTGATATTGTCTAATGGATTTATTCTTAACCAAGCATACAAGTGTGTATATAGCAAATTTGATAATTCTGGTAAAGAAGTTATGATTTGTCTATATGTGGATGATATGTTGATTTTTAGTACTGACCAAAATCAGGTTAATAAAACGAAGAAATTTTTATCATCTAACTTTGAGATGAAGGATTTGGGGGAAGCTGAAATGATTCTTTGTATAAGAATCAACCGAAAGAACAATAATATATCGATTTCTCAATCTCACTATATTGAGAAGATATTAAATAAATTTAATTTTAAAGATTGTTCTCCGGTAAGCACACCTATAGATCCTAGTCTTAAGCTTCTACCTAATAAAGGTATTGTTGTATCTCAACTTGAATACTCGAGAGCCATCGGGTGTCTTCTATATGCCATGACTAGCACTAGGCCGGATATTGCCTTCGCTGTTGGAAAACTTAGTAGGTATACTAGCAATCCTAGTTCGCATCATTGGCAAGGTTTAAATCGAGTATTCAAGTATTTGAAAGGAACCATGAATTATGGTTTAACTTATACCGGATTTCCTTCTGTACTTGAAGGATATTCAGACGCGAGTTATATTTCCAATATGGAAGATCATTCTTCCACAAGTGGATGGGTATTTCTACTTAGGGGAGGTGCTATCTCTTGGGCGTCTAAGAAACAAACTTGTATTACTGATTCAACAATGGAATCAGAGTTTGTGGTATTAGCAGCAGCGAGTAAAGAAGCTGAGTGGCTAAGAAATTTAATGTATGAAATTTTGTTGTGGCCCAAACCGATATCACCTATATCTATCAGATGTGATAGTGAGGCTGCCTTGGCCAATGTTTATAGACCAGTTTACAAAGGCAGGTCTAGACACTTAGATGTTAGACACAGTATGATTCGTGAGCGTATCACGCATGATGTTATTTCAGTAGAGTTTGTGAGAACTCAATATAACTTAGCCGATCATTTAACCAAGGGGTTAAATAGAGATTTTGTGCACAAATCGGCTATTGGGATGGGATTAAAGTCCATTTGAAATCTCTTATGTTGAGATACCCAATTCCCATCTAATATGACATTAGGTGTTGAATTCAATGTGGAAAGCTTAACATCAAGATATTGGAACACATTTGTATATCATCCCAAGGTATGTGTTCAGAACTGCAAGTTGTGAAGGTTGAAGATTATCTTCTTAATAGCTCTTTTGAAAAATTGCATATGCAGGTGCAAGATGAAAAGAACTACCTATTTGAGTATGAAGTTTAGCCGCTTCAAGAAGCTAGGACTTGGCTTTGATATGCTTAAGAGGGATAAGGACACAAGGCTAGTAAAATATAGTGTCAAGTAAGAACAAGTGAGAATGTAAATTTATGTGTATATTATCTTCATGTATTCATTGTGAATAGTAAAAGTTCAATCCTTAGTGATACCTTGATATTCGAATATTTGGAATGTGTAATATACTAATGTGAAATTCAATCGTTACGATATTTCATTCATGCATAAATTTGATATTTGATATGATTGTGTGTTAGTAGATCATGAATTACACTAAAATGGGGGAAGATTGTTATTTATTTTAGTGTAATGGGATCGACTAGTCGACCAATTTAATCATGATATATTATCAAACAAGTCGTAGAGTGCGGAGTGCACGCTTGTTAGATTATATCACGATTAGCGGGCTCAAGGGGCGGAGCCCCTGGCTGGGGTCGAGCTGAAAAACAAATCATCGAAAAAAGTACATAAAATTTACATTTTAAATTAAGATGTTATTATAATTATTTGACTAATTTAATAGTTTTGGATAAAAAATGTTTTAAAAGAAAAATAGCATTGAATGATGTCATTTTTAATATTAATAAATTGTTATAAAATACATAAAAATAATAGAGTAAAACAAAATTATATTAAAAAAATAATTTTTAATCATGTTTCAGTCAGTTTCATTATTAATTAATTCGTTATTATAAATAATTAATTAATATGGAGAAGAGGAATATTTTAATTATTTATGTTCTTTAATCTATCTAATTAAAATGTTCATCTTCTCCATCTTTTTTCATGTTCTTCATTTTCACCCTCTTTTTAAATTTATTTAATTAAAATCTGACAAACAATGATCCAAGAAAACAAAGATAAAAAAAATCAATTTTGGGATATAAAAGATTAAACCAAAATAAAATTGAAACAAATTATTGTAAAAAAAAATTGTATAAAAAAGAGATTACTTGCTGAACCAATGTAGTTTTATTTGTGGTTCTGATCTTAAAGAGAGTGAGAGGTAGACGTGGACTATATCTTCTGATATTATTTTAGATTTTAATTTTAATTTTCGGTCATAATTAAAATATATCAAAAATTTATTGTTATTTTATTTATCTCATATTATTCTACAAATCTACTTTAAATATCCAAAACGGAATCTCATATATAAATTTTAATTATTCAAATTTAATATATATTTACGTAAAAAATATAAATCAACTAACTGTGATGATCTAATAAAAATATAAATTTATTATTCAGCTAGGATAGGGTAATTCATTCAGCTAAATACTCGATCCAGTCTTCATTGGAGAAGAGCTTTCGCACAATTGTCCGGCGATCTTGAGGTCCATCAGTCAAATCCACTATCGATTAGAGATTAGAGATTAGAGATTGAGATTGAGATTGAAATTGACCAAAGGCACCCATCGAAAGAAGGGTCTTCCGAGAGCTTTAAACCAGGTTTTCCTCTTGTCTTCTTGTCTACGACCCATGTAACGCCCAAAATAATGGATATAGTTCAGCAAGTCAAGGAAGAGAAGCGAAGGTTTAATGAAGATCCCCAGACTATAAGACAAGATGTGAGGGCTAGACTACAAGATTTGATGAAGTGGCTAAAAGAAAGTAAATCCATTAAACCTTCTTTGATGAAGTGGCTGAAGAGAACGGATAATATTTATATACGAAAGATAATATACGGATTCATATATGAAATTATTGTCAAGTGTAAAGGTTCCAACATTAGTTGGTCACATCTAAAAGGTTCCAAGACTAGTTGGTCAAGTGTTAACGTTCAACCAGTATTTTGGTCACATTTAAAAGGTACCAACACTAGTTGGCCATGTTCGAAAAATGCTTTAATAACTGGTTTATGATCGATTATTTAATTTCAAAGACATAATTTCAAATAACAAATTTATATGTTGCATGAAACGGAACGAATTGAATTATGAAGGATTATATTTATAAAATATGAATGCAATCACAAAATTCCCTAATCGGCCACGAAAGTTACAACTTTAAAAAACAAGGAAAACTCATCATCCACCCTCAGTTTTGTCTTCACTGGTTTGGCAGTGAAGTTGTTTTTCTAATCATCTTTAGGATTTTTTGGTTGTTGGCCATCCTCGAATCTTACTTTTTTGGAATCCTAATCGTCAGACTCGATATCTCCGTTCTCTAAATCTCGTGTTTCCTTTAGCTAATCTTTGAATAAAATGTCAGCAGAACATTCAACTTCCGGGACAATGTGTCCAAGAGTTAACTCGAACCACTCACCCTTAGGGACAAGGATCCAAGAGTTAGCTCTACTCACCCTCCGGGACAATGTCCCAGAAGGATCCAAGAGTTAGCTCCACGTAAGTTTTATAATGCATTCCTCAACGTATAACCTCTTGGTCTATTGCAACTGATTTCTTGATTGTAGACAAATCCTCCTCAGCTTTTTTAGTAGGCGTCGTCTGCTCATATAACAACTTGTGAAAATTTTATTATTAAAGATCATGATCTTTTCCCGCCTATTGGTACTTTCAAGTCTGCTCTTCCATAGAAGACTCCAGTATGGCAATCTTAGCTTCAACAACACATTTTTTTTTCGTTAGCTTCTTTCGATCAATTTGACCCGATGTTCATTATTATCGACGTGGTCTCTCTACTATATAACATTTTTCCGATGGCATTCACCTTCTTCTCGAAGATATTTTATGACCTCTTTTTGCTATGATGCTTCTTTTTCCAATCTGGAAATTGGCCACATAAGGTGGTGAAGAACAACGACTTAGGTGTCTGCTTCCACAAGCTTGAAGGATTCAGTGTTGGATCATAAACTTGATCCAAATAATAATAATCCAACAAGGCCCACTCAAGAAGACCCATGCAGAATTTTCAGCTTACTATGGAAGCCATTCTTATTAGCTTACTTTGGAAGTCACACCTTCTTGGCTTACTTTGGAAGTCACACCTTCTTGGCTTACTATGGAAGCTAGACCTTGTTAGCTTGTTTTAGAAGCTCTACCTTATTGGCTTCTTTTGGAAGCCTACCTTCCTATAAATAGTGGAGTCCCCCACCATTGTACTAACTACCAAAAACAAGAAGAAAGAAAAATTAGAGTGTAAGAAAGAGGGACAAGATAGCTCTCTTGAGTGAAAGAAAAATATTTCTCTTCTAAGTGTGAGTTGTAAGAGTGTTCATGTAATATTTCTCCTTTTCTATCTATATCAAAGTTGTTTGTTTGCTTTTAAAAGAGTGTTGTTTTATTATTTTTTTCGCCAACAAAGTGGTATCAGAGCCACAAGCTCTTTCCGAAATTTTGTTTTTAAATATTCAACATATTGAAAAATATGGCAAATGGTGTATCATCCTTCCAAGTTCCAACACTCAACAACAACAACTACGATAATTGGAGTATCAAGATGAAAGCTCTCCTTGGAGCACATGATGCGTGGGATGCCGTTGAAAAAGGGTTTGACGAACCCGAAGATGAAGCAAACCTTACTCAAGAGGAGAAAACAACTTTCAAGGATTTAAGAAAGAGAGACAAAAAAGCTCTTTTCCTCATCTATCAAGCATTAGATGATGATGGCTTCGAAAAAATTTCAAGCGCATCTTCCGCCAAGCAAGCGTGGGAGAAATTACAAATCTCTTACAAAGGAGTCGTAAAGGTGAAAAAGGTACGTCTCCAAACATTAAGAGGTGAATTTGAATCTTTACATATGAAAGCGTCCGAATCTATTTCGGAATATTTTTCAAGAGTAGCAACCGTTTCTAATCAATTAAAAAGAAATGGTGAGAACTTAGAAGATGTGAGAGTAATCGAAAAAATACTCCGCTCGTTGGATCCCAAATTTGAGCACATCGTCGTGACGATTGAGGAAACTAAAAACTTGGAGAAGATGATGATTGAAGAACTCCAAGGATCATTACAAGCCTACGAAGAAAAGCACAAGAAGAAGCAAGAGATCACCGAGCAACTCCTCAGAGTAGAACTCAAGGACATGCATGCAAGTCAAGAAGATGATAGAAACCAATGTGGCCGAGGAAGAGGTAGAGGCCGCGGACGAGGTGGTTATCATGGACGTGGATGTGGCTTGAATTACAACAACAATAATTCCAACTACAACTACGAGAAACGAGAAAGCTCAACACGAGCTCGTGGAAGACGAAATCCGAACTCGAGGTATGATAAATCTCAAATCCAATGCTATAAATGTCAAAGATTTGGACATTATGCTTAAGAATGTAGAGGCCCCAACAATAGAGTTGAGGAGAAGGCCAACTATGTGGAAGAGAAGACGGAGGAGAAAGATATGTTACTACTAACATACAAAACCACTAATGAAGGCCAAGAAAACACTTGGTATCTTGACACCGGTGCAAGCAACCATATGTGTGGGAAAAGAAGCATGTTCGTAGAGATCAATGAAGCAGTGAGTGGAAATGTCTCTTTTGGAGATGATAGCAAAATATCAGTGAAAGGAAAAGGTAACATTCTTATTCGTGCAAAAGATGGTAGTCACCAAATGATTTCAAATGTCTAATACGTACCTAGCATGAAAAACAACATCTTGAGCTTGGGACAACTACTAGAAAAGGGCTATGATATTCATATGAAAAATTATAGTCTTTTTATGAGAGATGACAAAGGAGATTTAATTGCTAAAGTTCAAATGTCGAAGAATAGAATGTTTCCTTTGAATATTCAAAATGATGTTGCAAAGTGTCTTAAGGCGTGTTACAAAGATTCATCGTGGCTATGGCATGTTCGATTTGGGCATCTAAACTTTACAAGTTTAGAGTTATTGTCCAAGAAGGAAATGGTGAGAGGGTTACCATGCATCAATCATCCTGACCAACTATGCGAAGGATGTTTACTTGGAAAGCAATTTAGAAAAAGCTTTCCAAAGGAGTCAGAGTCAAGAGCCAATAAACCTCTCGAGCTTATTCAGACCGATGCGTGTGGTCCAATCAAACCGAGCTCTCTAGGTAAAAGTAACTACTTCCTTCTCTTCATTGATGATTTTTCAAGAAAAACGTGGGTATACTTCTTGAAACAGAAATCTGAAGTCTTTGGAGTATTTAAGAAGTTCAAAGCAGTTGTGGAAAAAGAGAGCGGAAATAAGATTAAAGCCATGAGATCTGACCGAGGAGGGGAGTTCACATCCAATGAATTCCTAGAGTTTTTTGAAGCACATCGAAGTCATCGCCGCTTGACAGTTCCTAGATCACCTCAACAAAATGGTGTGGCAGAAAGGAAGAACAGAACAATCCTTGATATGGCGCGAAGCATGCTCAAAAGCAAGAAACTGCCTAAGGAGTTTTGGGCGGAAGCAGTGGCATGTGCGGTCTACTTGTCCAACCGATCTCCCACAAGAAGTGTTTTGGGAAAGACACCACAAGAAGCGTGGAGTGGAAGAAAGCCCGGAATTTCCCACTTGAGAGTATTTGGAAGCGTAGCTCATGTCCATGTACCAGACGAACAACGAACCAAACTCGATGATAAAAGCAAAAGTTTTATCTTCATCGGTTACGACTCAAGTTCCAAAGGCTACAAGTTATACAACCCAAACAACAAGAAGGTTGTGATAAGACGAGACGTGATAGTTGATGAAGAAGGCGAATGGGATTTTGGGTCTCATACAAATGAGTTCACATTTTCCCCCAGATTGAAGAAGATGAGAAGACACCAAATGAGCAATCAGAAGATGTTGCTACCCAACATGCCTCACCAACAGCAACTACTCATGGAGACTCGCCACCTTCATCATCGTCAAATGGTAGTCAAAATGAGAGAGCAGTGGAACGTACAAGAAGCCTTAGTGATCTTTATTAGGTAACCGAACCAATGGATAACATTACATTATTTTGTCTCTTTGCTGATTGTGAGCCAGTGACGTTTCAAGAAGCTGCACAAGAGAAACAATGGAGAGACGCGATGGATGAAGAAATTAGAGCCATCGAGAAGAATGACACATGGGAACTCACCTCACTTCCCAAAGGGTGCAAGAGAATAGGCGTCAGATGGTTATACAAAACTAAGAGAAATGCTAAGGGAGAGATTGAAAAACACAAAGCAAGGCTTGTTGCAAAAGGCTATAGTCAAAAGGCGGGAATTGACTATGATGAGGTATTCGCCCCTGTTGCCCGATTAGAAACTATTAGACTAATAATTTCTTTGGCAGCTCAAAATAAGTGGAAGATACAACAAATGGATGTAAAGTCAGCATTTCTCAATGGCGTCCTTGAAGAAGAAGTCTACATTCAACAACCATTAGGCTATGAGATCAAAGGTCACGAAGATAAGGTGTTGAAGCTAAAGAAGGCTCTTTACGGGCTAAAGCAAGCACCAAGGGCATGGAACAGTAGAATCGACAAGTATTTCCAAGAGAACGGCTTCAACAAATGTCCGTACGAGCACGCTCTATACACCAAGATCAAAGATGGAGATATTTTGATCGTGTGTCTCTACGTGGACGATTTGATCTTCACCGGAAGCAGCCCAAGTATGTTTAATAAATTCAAGGAAGTAATGACGAAGGAATTCGAGATGACAGACTTGGGGCTTATGGCGTACTACCTTGGCATTGAAGTTAAGCAACAAAAAGATGGAATTTTCATCTCACAAGAAAGCTATGCTAAAGATATCCTGAAGAAGTTTAAGATGGAGAATTGTAGCCCGATAAGCACACCCATGGAGTTTGGAGTCAAAATGTCCAAGCATGAAGAAGGAGAAAGTGTAGATCTGACATTATTCAAAAGTTTGGTAGGAAGTCTACGCTATTTAACTTGTACGAGACCAGATATTCTTCATGCATTTGGATTGGTTAGTCGCTATATGGAATCTCCAACAACAACTCATTTCAAGGCTGCAAAGAGAATCCTTCGTTATCTGAAAGGTACAATCGACTTTGGATTACTCTATTCCATTTCTGATGATTACAAACTTGTTGGGTATAGCGATAGTGATTGGGGTGGAGACATAGACAATCGAAGGAGTACTACTGGGTTTGTATTCTTTATGGGAAACATTGCTTTCACATGGATGTCAAAGAAACAACCGATTGTCACATTATCCACTTGTGAGGCAGAATATGTTGCTGCCACTACCTGTGTTAGTCATGCAATTTGGCTTAGAAATCTATTGAAGGAGATATACCTAACACAGCATGAGCCAACTAAGGTCTATGTCGATAATAAGTCAGCAATCGCCTTAGCCAAGAATCCAGTATTCCATGATCGAAGCAAGCATATAGATGTCTGCTACCACTACATAAGGGAGTGTATTTCAAGAAAGGATGTGCAAGTTGAATATGTGAAGACACAAGATCAAATTGCCGATATCTTCACCAAGCCACTGAGAAGCGAAGACTTCAAACGATTAAGGAAACTACTAGGAGTCACGGGATCAAGTTTAAGGGGGAGTGTTGGATCATAAACTTGATCCAAATAATAATAATCCAACAAGGCCCACTCAAGAAGACCCATGCAGAATTTTCAGCTTACTATGGAAGCCATTCTTATTAGCTTACTTTGGAAGTCACACCTTCTTGGCTTACTATGGAAGCTAGACCTTGTTAGCTTGTTTTAGAAGCTCTACCTTATTGGCTTCTTTTGGAAGCCTACCTTCCTATAAATAGTGGAGTCGCCCACCATTGTACTAACTACCAAAAACAAGAAGAAAGAAAAATTAGAGTGTAAGAAAGAGGGACAAGATAGCTCTCTTGAGTGAAAGAAAAATATTTATCTTCTAAGTGTGAGTTGTAAGAGTGTTCTTGTAATATTTCTCCTTTTCTATCTATATCAAAGTTGTTTGTTTGTTTTAAAAAGAGTGTTATTTTTATATTTTCCGCCAACATTCAGTACCGACGGAGTCCTCCGGAGTTAAAAATATTCTTATTAGGTTTGAATATCCACTTGTACGGGATTCCTCAACGTGTCCGGAGATCATCTTTTTCCTGTTCAGAATAGTAGCAATACTTGATCTCGTAGAGAGGAACCAAGTATTTATTTTCAACATTCCGAAAGTTGGACCCGAGGACCTCTTCTATTGTAGAAGGTAGTTTAATTCATGCCTCTTTGTTTTGCTATTTTTTGGCTTCTGAATGTTTATTTGTTTTCCTTTCAGATTTTTGTCTCCCTCTCAACGTCACCTCTTCATGGTCTAAAATGTTGGGAATATGTGGTCCGGTCCGCATATTCCTCCTCCGTATATAAGTAAGAACACAACCGATCTCAACACTAGTATGATATTGTCTGCTTTGGCACCCGAAGGCCCTCACGGCTTTGCATTTGGTCCACTACCAAAAGGCCTCATACTAGTTGAGGTATATTCTTACTTATATACCACTAATCTTTCCCATGTATTATCGATGTGGGATGTGGAACTTTGGTCGCTACCCTAACAAATCCTCCTCTCGAACAAAGTACCACTTTAGCCTCCTCTTAATTGACATCCATCCGCTCACTCTAATCAGGTTGGGATTTCAATCCGCTAGAGATCAGACAGCCCCAACCTGATTGGAAATGTCTCTTTTGGAGATGATAGCAAAATATCAGTGAAAGGAAAAGGTAACATTCTTATTCGTGCAAAAGATGGTAGTCACCAAATGATTTCAAATGTCTAATACGTACCTAGCATGAAAAACAACATCTTGAGCTTGGGACAACTACTAGAAAAGGGCTATGATATTCATATGAAAAATTATAGTCTTTTTATGAGAGATGACAAAGGAGATTTAATTGCTAAAGTTCAAATGTCGAAGAATAGAATGTTTCCTTTGAATATTCAAAATGATGTTGCAAAGTGTCTTAAGGCGTGTTACAAAGATTCATCGTGGCTATGGCATGTTCGATTTGGGCATCTAAACTTTACAAGTTTAGAGTTATTGTCCAAGAAGGAAATGGTGAGAGGGTTACCATGCATCAATCATCCTGACCAACTATGCGAAGGATGTTTACTTGGAAAGCAATTTAGAAAAAGCTTTCCAAAGGAGTCAGAGTCAAGAGCCAATAAACCTCTCGAGCTTATTCAGACCGATGCGTGTGGTCCAATCAAACCGAGCTCTCTAGGTAAAAGTAACTACTTCCTTCTCTTCATTGATGATTTTTCAAGAAAAACGTGGGTATACTTCTTGAAACAGAAATCTGAAGTCTTTGGAGTATTTAAGAAGTTCAAAGCAGTTGTGGAAAAAGAGAGCGGAAATAAGATTAAAGCCATGAGATCTGACCGAGGAGGGGAGTTCACATCCAATGAATTCCTAGAGTTTTTTGAAGCACATCGAAGTCATCGCCGCTTGACAGTTCCTAGATCACCTCAACAAAATGGTGTGGCAGAAAGGAAGAACAGAACAATCCTTGATATGGCGCGAAGCATGCTCAAAAGCAAGAAACTGCCTAAGGAGTTTTGGGCGGAAGCAGTGGCATGTGCGGTCTACTTGTCCAACCGATCTCCCACAAGAAGTGTTTGGGGAAAGACACCACAAGAAGCGTGGAGTGGAAGAAAGCCCGGAATTTCCCACTTGAGAGTATTTGGAAGCGTAGCTCATGTCCATGTACCAGACGAACAACGAACCAAACTCGATGATAAAAGCAAAAGTTTTATCTTCATCGGTTACGACTCAAGTTCCAAAGGCTACAAGTTATACAACCCAAACAACAAGAAGGTTGTGATAAGACGAGACGTGATAGTTGATGAAGAAGGCGAATGGGATTTTGGGTCTCATACAAATGAGTTCACATTTTCCCCCAGATTGAAGAAGATGAGAAGACACCAAATGAGCAATCAGAAGATGTTGCTACCCAACATGCCTCACCAACAGCAACTACTCATGGAGACTCGCCACCTTCATCATCGTCAAATGGTAGTCAAAATGAGAGAGCAGTGGAACGTACAAGAAGCCTTAATGATCTTTATTAGGTAACCGAACCAATGGATAACATTACATTATTTTGTCTCTTTGCTGATTGTGAGCCAGTGACGTTTCAAGAAGCTGCACAAGAGAAACAATGGAGAGACGCGATGGATGAAGAAATTAGAGCCATCGAGAAGAATGACACATGGGAACTCACCTCACTTCCCAAAGGGTGCAAGAGAATAGGCGTCAGATGGTTATACAAAACTAAGAGAAATGCTAAGGGAGAGATTGAAAAACACAAAGCAAGGCTTGTTGCAAACGGCTATAGTCAAAAGGCGGGAATTGACTATGATGAGGTATTCGCCCCTGTTGCCCGATTAGAAACTATTAGACTAATAATTTCTTTGGCAGCTCAAAATAAGTGGCAGATACAACAAATGGATGTAAAGTCAGCATTTCTCAATGGCGTCCTTGAAGAAGAAGTCTACATTCAACAACCATTAGGCTATGAGATCAAAGGTCACGAAGATAAGGTGTTGAAGCTAAAGAAGGCTCTTTACGGGCTAAAGCAAGCACCAAGGGCATGGAACAGTAGAATCGACAAGTATTTCCAAGAGAACGGCTTCAACAAATGTCCGTACGAGCACGCTCTATACACCAAGATCAAAGATGGAGATATTTTGATCGTGTGTCTCTACGTGGACGATTTGATCTTCACCGGAAGCAGCCCAAGTATGTTTAATAAATTCAAGGAAGTAATGACGAAGGAATTCGAGATGACAGACTTGGGGCTTATGGCGTACTACCTTGGCATTGAAGTTAAGCAACAAAAAGATGGAATTTTCATCTCACAAGAAAGCTATGCTAAAGATATCCTGAAGAAGTTTAAGATGGAGAATTGTAGCCCGATAAGCACACCCATGGAGTTTGGAGTCAAAATGTCCAAGCATGAAGAAGGAGAAAGTGTAGATCTGACATTATTCAAAAGTTTGGTAGGAAGTCTACGCTATTTAACTTGTACGAGACCAGATATTCTTCATGCATTTGGATTGGTTAGTCGCTATATGGAATCTCCAACAACAACTCATTTCAAGGCTGCAAAGAGAATCCTTCGTTATCTGAAAGGTACAATCAACTTTGGATTACTCTATTCCATTTCTGATGATTACAAACTTGTTGGGTATATCGATAGTGATTGGGGTGGAGACATAGACAATCGAAGGAGTACTACTGGGTTTGTATTCTTTATGGGAAACATTGCTTTCACATGGATGTCAAAGAAACAACCGATTGTCACATTATCCACTTGTGAGGCAGAATATGTTGCTGCCACTACCTGTGTTAGTCATGCAATTTGGCTTAGAAATCTATTGAAGGAGATATACCTAACACAGCATGAGCCAACTAAGGTCTATGTCGATAATAAGTCAGCAATCGCCTTAGCCAAGAATCCAGTATTCCATGATCGAAGCAAGCATATAGATGTCTGCTACCACTACATAAGGGAGTGTATTTCAAGAAAGGATGTGCAAGTTGAATATGTGAAGACACTAGATCAAATTGCCGATATCTTCACCAAGCCACTAAGAAGCGAAGACTTCAAACGATTAAGGAAACTACTAGGAGTCACGGGATCAAGTTTAAGGGGGAGTGTTGGATCATAAACTTGATCCCAATAATAATAATCCAACAAGGCCCACTCAAGAAGACCCATGCAGAATTTTCAGCTTACTATGGAAGCCATTCTTATTAGCTTACTTTGGAAGTCACACCTTCTTGGCTTACTATGGAAGCTAGACCTTGTTAGCTTGTTTTAGAAGCTCTACCTTATTGGCTTCTTTTGGAAGCCTACCTTCCTATAAATAGTGGAGTCGCCCACCATTGTACTAACTACCAAAAACAAGAAGAAAGAAAAATTAGAGTGTAAGAAAGAGGGACAAGATAGCTCTCTTGAGTGAAAGAAAAATATTTATCTTCTAAGTGTGAGTTGTAAGAGTGTTCTTGTAATATTTCTCCTTTTCTATCTATATCAAAGTTGTTTGTTTGTTTTAAAAAGAGTGTTATTTTTATATTTTCCGCCAACATTCAGTACCGACGGAGTCCTCCGGAGTTAAAAATATTCTTATTAGGTTTGAATATCCACTTGTACGGGATTCCTCAACGTGTCCGGAGATCATCTTTTTCCTATTCAGAATAGTAGTAATACTTGATCTCGTAGAGAGGAACCAAGTATTTATTTTCAACATTCCGAAAGTTGGACCCGAGGACCTCTTCTATTGTAGAAGGTAGTTTAATTCATGCCTCTTTGTTTTGCTATTTTTTGGCTTCTGAATGTTTATTTGTTTTCCTTTCAGATTTTTGTCTCCCTCTCAACGTCACCTCTTCATGGTCTAAAATGTTGGGAATATGTGGTCCGGTCCGCATATTCCTCCTCCGTATATAAGTAAGAACACAACCGATCTCAACACTAGTATGATATTGTCTGCTTTGGCACCCGAAGGCCCTCACGGCTTTGCATTTGGTCCACTACCAAAAGGCCTCATACTAGTTGAGGTATATTCTTACTTATATACCACTAATCTTTCCCATGCATTATCGATGTGGGATGTGGAACTTTGGTCGCTACCCTAACAAATCCTCCTCTCGAACAAAGTACCACTTTAGCCTCCTCTTAATTGACATCCATCCGCTCACTCTAATCAGGTTGGGGCTGTCTAATCAGGTTGGCGCTAAGGAATAAGGCAGGATGGTCGAGTGGCGCTATGGAAATCTTACTTCAAAAAGGGATTTTTTTTTCTGCTAACTTTTTTTGATCAATTTGATCCGATGTTCATTGTTATCAACGTGGTCTCTCTATTCTGTGGTATTTTTCCGATGGTATTCACCTTTTTCCCAAAGATATGTTATGACCTCTTTTTTCTCTGTTGTTTCTTTTTCCAACATAGAAATTGGCCTCACAAGGTGGTGAAGAGAAAGAGATTAGGTATCCGCTTCCACAAGATGGAAGGATTCAATACCGACGGAGTCCTCTAGAGTTGAAAAATATTATTGTTCGGTTTGAATACCAAATTCCCGAAGATTACGCTCCAGGTTTTAACCATCAGTCGCTCGTTGATCCAACTCTGGAGGAAGTGAGGAACTATTTTCAAATGCTTGAAATTTTTTATGCTCAAGCATACGAGGGATGGTCGATTGGTTCAAGAGGGGAGCCATTTCCAGTCACGTCTTTGACTTTTTCTTCTTCTTCTCACTACCCTTTCTTTTTCTCTTGTTATCCTTTGGTGTGTGTGTGATGTTTTCTTTGTTTTCAAGGTCGAATTTTCTTCTTGTATGTGAATCAAGGTAGTCTCAATAGCGTCATCTTCTAGCTCGTCAATTTGTTTCACTTTTGCGACACTTGTAGCCGATTGTTTTGTGCCCAAACCAGTTATGTCTTTTTTTAACCCGGTATCTTGAATCTTTCTTCCTGTTCGGAAGATAAACCCGTCCATCAGCACCTTCTACTTGCTTGATCACCTTTGATGCGCAAGACGAGTCACAAACTTCTCCCAATAAATACTGAGCTTTGATTCTGTGCGTCAGAGATGGCTTTGAACCAGGTTGGTCGATATGAAGCACTTCTGGAACCCAGTTGACGCGTTCTTCTTAGCGCACTAGTTTCGCTTTGTCAAATTCTCTTCGACAACTTTCAAATATTTGTGGGGTTTCGGTGTAGCTGGAAAAAAGAGGAAAGCATAAAATTTGAGAGGTAAAAGTTACTAATAAGTATAGTTTTACTCAAAAGTAAAATAAACTTACTTGTATTTTGCCACTCTTTTGAGACTCTGCTTGCATTGTTCTTTATTGAGATCTTCTGACCATTCTCCAAGCAGCTACTTACAAATAAGAATTATTGCTTCCAACTTTATAAGCCTCCAAATGATCGCTTACTATTTCAAACTCAATCCCTCGAGTAATAAAGTAGAAACGGATACGATGGTTCTTTAATAACGAGGTGATCGAAACAAAAGTTTTCACCGGCATCTCAATCTTGAACAACCTTGATGTGGTGACGCACGACATCAATGTGAACTCAATGTTCGGACTTTCCTAACTTGGACACAATTTCACCAGCTCTAATACCAACTACTGCACGGTCTAATGGGAACCAGGGCCTCTAGTTTAACACATATAAGTAGACGACTATTTTTTTTATGTGCAATAGAGAATGACGTATCTCATACTTTTGGTAGGAGTATTTCCACTTCGTTCGAGATTCTTCAACGTGTCCGAAGATCAACATTTTCTTCTTCGGAATAGTAGTAATATTTGAGCTTGTGGAGAGCAACCAAGTATTTATTTTCAATGTTCCAGAAGTTCGACCCAAGGACCTCGACTATTGTAGAAGGTAGTTTCACTTATGCCTCTTTGTTATTTTTTGGCATCTGAATTTTTATTGTTTTTCCTTTTGGATTTTTGTCTCCCATTTAACGTCACCTCTTACCTGGTCGGAAATATTAGATTTTGGTCTCATATCGGTGCACTTTTCTATCTCTTTGGTTCGTCAATCAATTGAGGAGCATGAATCATTTCGCCAACATCAACAAGGTACCCAACCGATTTCTCTAATGGTGTGACTTGGGATATAGTGGTTGTATTTGACCTTTTTTTTTCTTCTCCTGGTGACCGGGAGAGCACTTTGTTTTATCCTAAACCATCAAGGGCTTCTTCACGAGAGAAATTTCTTAATAATCCGAACATCACATTAGAATAAAATATTTTCATCGCGCGTTTCTTTGAAACATAAATTTTTTGGACATTTTATTAAATGTTAAAGAAACAAAATATGGTTTTTGTTTATATTACTTATTTACTGTGTTCAGGAGATGCCTTTTCAAAATAGAATGTGCTAAACCCAAATTGTTTTTTGTATTACAGGGAATACATGCAGATTTTGATAGAGTATTCCAGAGAGACTTAAAGAAAGAAGAGTTGTACGCATCTGGACTAGAAAATTTGTTACTATCGATACTGAATAATGTAGACCTAATTTCTTCACAAGTGATTTCGCAAATCATTAAGTCTCTATCAGTATTAGTAACTTTGGAGGTAAGAAGAGAGGTGACTTTATCCAGGACACGGTATGCAGAAGAATGCTTAGTAGCAAGTGAGTTCTCGAAGTAATTAACAATAATTTTAGAGACACCAGCAGGTGTGGAAACAGAAATTCCAGAGTCATTGTTAATCGATACGATTTTATTATGGAAGAGTCTGGTCTTAATACAATTATGGAAGAATTTAGTATTCTGATCACCAAGCTTAATCCAGTTTTCTCTAGATTTTTGCTTAAGAAATGACTCTTCAGCACGACTGAAAAAGATAAGATTTGGAAGCCTCAATTTTATCGGAAAATAGACTAGGATTGAGGCGGTCTAGAGCGAAGTTTGATTGGACCTCAAACAAATTAATCTGGGAATTACTGACTCTATTACTAATGTCGCTAAATTCCTTACAATTGAGCTTTGAGAGCTCATACTGGAGACGATTTAGTTTATCAGTGACTAACCTCATCCCAGAGGAAGAAACAGGGGAGTTCTAACTTTTGGAGACTATGTCCTTGAAAGTCGGGTGAGATTGCCACATGTTGAAGAAATCGAAGGGCTTTTACGTCTAGGCCGAGGCAAACATAGGTTGAAAGTTACAGTGGAATGGTCTGAGAATTGTAGATATCCAAAATGGGCAAAGGACATAGGGAAGAAATCATCCCAATCGGGACTGACTATGACGCGGTCAATCTTGGAGAGGATTATGTTAGAAGGTTGTTTATGAATCCATGTGAAGTGAAATCCAGTGGAACGGAGATCACTGAGTTCACTTAAGTAGCAACAATTATTAAACTCATCAATTGCTGATGACCAATTGTCAGAGGCACCAATTCTCTCATCAGGGTGACGGATTGCATTGAAATCTCCAAGGGAGACCCAAGGGATGTGGTTTTTCAATTTGGAGATGGCAATTAAGTCATTCCAAAGATGGGTACGGTCATGGGCTTCGTTAAAAGCATAGATTGCTGAGAGCATGAATGATGCATTGAAATTGTGGCATTTGGGTCTACAATAAATGTACTGGATGACTCTAATAAATTAGGGATGGTAATCACATTAGGGTTCCATGTAATCCAAATTCGACCGAGGGGATGGGAATAATGATTGGTATTTACATGCCAAAAGGGAACCGTCTTATAGAGTCAACCTTAGATTGATGAACTTCATTTGATTCTGACCATAATTTTATTTGTTATACAGTTTTGATATTTACTAATATTTTCATTTGATGAAAATATGGTATGTCTTGTTTTTCTTGGTTCTTATCAGCTCATGTTCCTTATTCTAACTTTTATTTCCCGTTACCGGCAGCCAAATACCTTGTTGGTTTACTCAGAAGATGGCACATCTTCTTTTGGTTTACTGTTATGAGCTAATTTTCCTTCTTCTAACTCGATCATTTTCTTGAGAAAGACTTACGATTTTCGTTGTCCAGAAAACCTAAAGCCCGAATAGGAGAGAAAAAGGGAAACTAAAAGATATATAAAATATTAACACTTCAAATTTATATGTTTTAACTTACTTATGGATTCTTTAACTTAAAAGACCATAAACAAGTAGTTGCGTAATTGATTAATAATGTCATATATACACATAAATTATTTGACCCCTCTTCAAGATGAAACGAAAGTTGAGTGTTATATTTACGAATTATTCTACCGCAACGGGTTCTAAGGTGTAAGAATCGAGATTAGGATTGGTAAAAGTCGGATCAAATATTAACGGTATGGTCTGTGGTTCCTATTGTATTAGAAACTTGATCCATTTAAAAAGTACACCCACTCAACAAAATGGAACAAAAAATTATTGTCTAAAAATAATTGAATATTATTTTATTTCGTAATAGAGGTCGTGTGTGTAAGACCGTTTTTAGGGTGAGTGCAAAAATAACTTTTATGTTGAGTATAATAAACTTGTTTATCTTGAGTGTTGCTTATCTATCCATAAACATTTGGACGGTGGAGTTCTCCTACCATCTATACCATCATCAAACACACAGAGAAGTAAATTTAGAGATAAAATTAGAGTGAGAAAAGACACACAATAATGCTCTTTTGAGTGTTACGAAAAAGTTATTTCTCTTATAGTGTGACTTCTAAGAATGACTTGTAATATTTTTTTATAATCTATACAAGAGTTGTTTGTTTGTTTTAAGTGAGTGCTGTTGTAATATTTTCCTTCAACAAAGTGGTATCAGAGCTACGAGCTCTATCCAGTATTTTATTTTTAAATCTTCAATATATTGAAAGATATGGAAAATGGTGTATCATCTTAAAAAAGTTCCAACACTGAACAATAACAACTAAGAAAATTAGAGTATTAAGATGAAGGCTCTTCTTGGGGCACATGATGTGTTTGATAAAAAACGGTTGGTCCACCGTTTCATTCAAAAATAGGTTCCAATAAAAAAACGATCCGATAAACCAGTTCGGAATCGAACCGATAAAATCAATGGAACTGAATTAATAAAATATGTAAACGATATTCAAATTATCGTTCAAGTTGTCAAAATAACTTATACTTTAAATATAAATATTTTTTATCGAATATGCAATTTTAAATTTATAACTTCACAATTATAAGTATCCATTATATAAAGCTTATTATCTAGTGTGGAGATGGTGACCACAAGTTTTGGAGACAAAACAATTTTAATGGTAGTTTTGCAACAAGTGCCAACACGAGTGACTAGCTTGAGTTTTTAGCCTTATGTTTATCATGGATTTGTATTGAATTTTATGTTTTTAAACAATTATTACAGCTAGATATTCAAAAATTCCACTTTACTAACTACCTAAGATATCTTTGATATAAATTTAAATACGAAACATAAAACTAATTACATTCATTGAAATACATTTTCCCTATCCGCCTCTCATTACCTACTAATTACATTCATTGAAACACATTTTCTCTATCCGCCTCTCATTACCTACCTACGTCGACTTTCTCTCTCAAAACTCCAAAATCATTAAAAAAAATCGTGCCGTTTAGGTAACAAAATCAAATTCAAATAAATTTTTGATTAATTTCGAAATAAACTAATGGTCATCATCTTCTTCATTTAGTTTTCTAGCCATTTGGTTCACGACTAAAAGATTGCTAGTTTTTTTTTAATTTTTAACCCAATGGGTACCCGGGTGATTTAAAATGTACGTGTTTAGTTTTCCGTTACACCAAACAGGTCACGTGGGTAGCCAATAGTTAGAAAAAATTAGATATTTTTATATATTAGCCTACCCAATAGTTAGAAAAAACTAGATATTTTTATATCTTAGTCACTATGGTACCTACCCTGTACAACGGGTATTTTTCTGTGTGAAGTGCGTACCAATAATATATAACATGTGCTCAGTAGATTTAATAGCTAGAAAATTTTATCTTTTACTAAATCATTGACTAACCGGGTAAATGCCAATGCCAAAAGAAATAAATGTTTTTAGCCGTTTTTTTTATTTTATACATACTTTACCAACATCACAAATTAGATCAAAATTCATATATATTCAATAACAAAAATTGTGAAGTGTATTATTAAGGATCAAAATAAAAAATAGCTCAAAATTTAAAAATAAAAATAAGAATTGACGTCACACCGTTATGAACAGGAGAACAATGAAACACTGAAAAGGCTAAAGAATAACCGAAAGAATAATAGAATAGATTCATGTGCACAACTCACGCTAATTGTTTTGTCTCCAAAACTTGTGGTCACCATCTCCAAAATAGATAGTAAGCTTTATATAATGGATACTTATAATTGTAAAGTTATAAATTTACAGATGCATATTTGATAAAATATATTTATATTTAAAGTATAAGTTATTTTGACAACTTGAACTATAATTTGAATATCGTTTACCGATTTTATTAATTCGGTTCCATTGATTTTATCGGTTCGATTCCGAACTGGTTATCAGATCGTTTTTTTACTAGAACCTATTTTTAAATGAAACGGCGGACCAACTGAAGAGTTTTAAGATGGTCCAGGGATGATTATGCGATACGAGGATTGTTGATAGATGATTTTGCGATACAGAAATACTTTAGTGTCAGCTTTATAGAGAGAAAATTTAGATTATTAGGTTAAGTAGAGAGAGAAAGTCTCAAAAACTTGAGGCACACATTAGTGTGACCCAAAGAACTGACAAAGTAAAAATAAAGCTTGAGGCACACATTAGTGTGACCCAAAGAATAGTTTGAAGGTCCCCAAAACTTGAGGCACACATTAGTGTGACACATAGAATAGTTTGGGGGGACAACAATTCGAGGCACATATTACTGTGACCCAAAAAATAGTTCGAAAGGATAACAATTCGAGGCACATGCTACTGTGACCCAAAAAATAGTTCGAAGGGACAACAATTCGAGGCACATGCTACTGTGACCCAAAAAATAGTTCGAAGGGACAACAATTCGAGGCGCATGCTACTGTGACCCAAAAAATAGTTAAGGCAAAGAACTCTTTGTATTTAAGGGGCTCATCGAAACACCTCATTAAAACCTTCATGTGCCTAACAGGGTAGGAAAGAGCGTGCCCTCACCAAAATTTGTTCTGGGGGATACAGAGAAAGGAAAAAGAAATACAAAGTCAAGCTAGCTCTATTAATCAAGATACAATTTTAAATGCTCAATATTCCAAGGTAGACGGAGATATCGCCCTTCTTTATCTTTTAACCGATATGTGCCTTGTTTTATCTTTTCAGTGACCTCGTAGGGGCCTTCCTAATTAGGTCCCAACTTCCCCAAACTCTTGTCTTTAGTGTGCAAGAAAACTTTGCGTAAAACCTTATCCCCCACCTGAAAATCTCTATGCTTTACCTTGGACGCGTATCGACTTCTCATGAGAGTTTGATAATGAAGGGATGTCAACTGTGCTTGCTGTCTCTTTTCCTCAACCAAGTCTAAAGTCAATGCTCTGTTCTGGTCATTTGTATCCGAGACATATGTTGCTATTGGATGTGAGGGGAAAAGGATCTCCGGAGGGACAACGACATCAATCCCATAGACCAAGGCAAATGGGGATATAACAGTGGTCGTTCGGGGGGTCGTTCGGTATGCCCACAACACCTCCTGTAGATAGTCGGGCCATTTCCTTGCTTTGCCTTCCAAGTTCTTATTCAGACCATCGAGGATCGTACGATTAGTCACTTCCACCTGCCCATTAGCCTGAGGGTGAAATGGTGCTGAAAAACATTGTCGAATGCCCCTCGATACACAAAAACTCTGGAACTCCTTGTTATCAAATTGAGGCCCATTGTCTGTGGTGATTTGCAATGGTACACCAAAACGACAACAAATGTTAGATATGGCAAACTTGATCACGTCTTTGGCCTTTGTTCCTGCGAGTAGTTCAGCTTCCACCCATTTAGAGAAATAGTCGACTGCCACAATTATCGTCTATCTGCCCCCAGACGCCATCGGTAGAGGCCCAACTAGATCAATGCCCCATCTGTCAAACGGCACTGCCTTTGAAATGCTTTCCATCAACACCCCAGGTTTGTGAATCACATTAGCGTAGCGCTGGCACGGGTCGCATCGTTTGACTAAATCTTTTGCGTCGGCCACAATAGTGGGCCAATAAAATCCAGCCAGGAATACCCTTCGGATTAAAGCCTTGTATCCACAGTGGGCAGATCCTTCACCGGCGTGTAGTTCGGAGAGGATAATTTGTGACTCGGGCCCACTCAGACACCTCAATAACGGCCGACTCAGAGATCTTTTATACACCAATCCTCCCAGTAGGATGTAGCCGTGGGACTTGAATCTAACTTTCCTGGCTTCGTGCTTTTCGACTGGTAAAATGTCATGGGCCAAAAAATCAATGATAACCCTTCTCCAATCGTGCGAAATCACGTTGCTTTCCTCTGAGATGTTCATCGCGTGTTCTTCGCCAATCGAGGTCGAAGGGCACTCCTGAACCAACACCCACGGGTAACCTTCTATCCGTGAAGCGGAGGCACGAGAATCCGGGACAGCATTTAACTATCTTCGAACATGCTCGAACTTGACTTCCTCAAATTCTGACGCCAAGTCTTTCATCAGCTTCAAATACTGTATCATCGTTTCTTTTCTGGCCTCAGACTCCCATGAGGCTTGATTTATCACCAACTGTGAGTCACGAATCAATTTAACCCTTCGTGCCCCGCATATTTGAGCCAAACGCAAGCCTGCTAGAGCAGCTTCATACTCAGCTTCATTTTTAGTTGCCTTAAAACCAAAACGAATGGCTTGGAACATAGCTACCCCTTTCGGGGAAATCAATTGGACACCTGCCCCACTCCCTGACATGTTCGACCCACCATCCGTCCGTATCACCCATTCCTCTTTGTCAACCACTTTGTGTACCTCCCGTTCCCCTCTGTCTGAATGGAACTCGACCAAGAAATCAGCTAAAACTTGTGCTTTTATTGCCGTTCGAGGCTCAAATGTTATGTCGAAGTCTTCCAGGCTCAAATGTTATGATGAATCTATTCAAAGCGGCCAATCTTCCTGTCATAATGTGTACCTCTTTAATATTTCCGGGGGGGGGGATCATTGTGATCAGAGCTTTTAGCTGCTCGGGATCAGCCTCGATGCCTTTTTCGCTGATCATGTAACCAAGAAATTTACCTGACCTCACCGCCGAAAATGCACTTCTCCGGATTGAGTTTGAGATTGACGCTGCTCAGGTTTCGAAATGTCTCTGCCAGGTCAGCGAAGTGGTCTTCGTCTTGCTCACTTTTGACTAACATATCGTCGATATAGGCTTCCATGTTCCGCCCAATCTGCCCCTCCAGGTTTTATTGACCAGGCGCTGATAGGTTGCCCCCGCGTTTTTTAATCCGAATGGCATGACTTTATAGCAGTATAAACCTCGCCCGGTGATAAAGGAAGTGCTCTCCTCATCGGTAGTGGCCAGTTGGATTTGGTTGTACCCCGAATAGGCATCCATAAATGACAACAGTCGATTTCCGGAGGTCGAATCCACTAATTGATCGATGCGAGGCACAGGAAATGGGTCTTTAGGACAAGCTCTGTTTAAGTCCGTGAAGTCAATACACATCCTCCACTTGCAATTTTTCTTCCGCACTAACACTGGATTTGACGCCCATACGGGATAATGCGACTTGCGTATATGGCCTATGCTCAGTAGCCTTTCGACCTCCAACAGAATTGCAGAGGCTTTTTCCGGGGAGACAGGTCTTCTTTTCTGGACTATGGGTCGGACATCTAATCGTATCGCGAGTTTATGACACATGATTTCCGACGACACTCCAGTGACATCCTGTGCACACCATGCAAACATATCAAGTTTATCAGATAAAAAAGTAATTAATCTTTCCTTAAATTCTGGAGAGAGGTGGACTCCAATCTTTAGAACTTTGCCGCTCGCAAATTCGTGTGTCGCTGAATCTTCTTCTAAGACCTGAAATCCGGGGGCCTCCCTCGGATCATCACAGGGGATGAGTCTGGGGGGAGCCCCTTTAATTGTTATGCTGGGTCGGAAGTCTCTCCCCGAACCCCCTTAGAGGATAGGGCTATCTGGTAACATTCACGTGCCATCTTCTGGCTACTTCAGACTGTCCCAACATTGTTTCCGACCACATACTTTAAGCATTGATGCACTGTGGAGATTACGCCATGCATCCGGGACAACCAAGAGCGACCCAGGATAGCATTATATGAGGTTGGTGCGTCGACCACAATGAAAAGTACCTCCACCTCTTTCTTAAATGGTCCACGGCCCAGATCGACCACACACTGGAACTCTCCAACCACCAGTGCTGTAGCACCAGTAAAGCCTACTATAGTCCTGTCGGACCTTCGGATGATCGGTGGGTCAGAGATGCGTCGGTAAATGCTCATAAATAATATATTCGCGGAGCTCCTTGTGTCGATGAGTATTTTCTGAATTTGATCCCTAGCGATGCCTGCCGCGATCACTACAGCGTCTTCATGAGGGCCGGCTACATTCCGCATATCATCATCATCGAAGCAAATAATTGGGGTAGGCGACCGGTACATTTGCGCAGAGACTCCCGCTTCAATCTGGGTGGTCAGGTTGACCATGTACCTTTTTCGGGAGCTGTTGGAATTTCCCGCAATTGTGTCTCCCCCAAAAATCGCCAAGGAATCGAAGAACGCACAAAGGTTGTCCACTTTTCCCCTCGGAATTTCTTCCTCTACCAAGTTCACATTGTTCCTCCCCACCTTGGGGTCCAAATACTCTTGCTCAACGTCAAAATCGTCAACCCCTTCGGAAATCACTATGGCTGTGTCAGTGTTCTTTGAGACAACTTTTACCACGGCATTTTTCTGGGAGTGTTTTTTGACGAACTCCAACAATATTCCATTCTCAACTAGGGCTTGCACCTCTTTCTTCAAAGCTATGCGGTCCTTGGTGTCGTGCCCAATATCCTCATGATACTTACAATATTTGTTGACGCTTCTGCTTTCCCTCAGAGTCTGTATGGGAAAAGGTTTCCTAAATGGGACCGTAGATTTAACTTTATCAAATGTCGCAGCAACATTTTCTGTCAACTCCGCGAAATAATCGGGTCGAACCCATTTGTTTGACATGAATCTCCCTCCTTGATTGTGGTTTTGTTGGTTGCCATGGTACTGAGGGTTCGACTTTTGCCTTGGAGGATATTGACCCGTACTTTTAGTCTGAACGTTCGATCGAGGGCCATGGGCGTTCGACTCAGTCCTCTGAAATTGATTCTGGTCCAACTGATCTCCTTTCTCCGAGGCTTGGGTCTCTTCTACTAAGATCCAATTCTTAACTTGATCCAGCAATGCTCCGAAAGTCATCGCCTGACTTTCCGCCAAATGTATCCTTCAACAACCCGGGAAGCAGACCCATCCTGAAAGCTGCCAGTGCCACTGAATCCTTACAATATTCCATATCCGTTTTGGTCTTGACAAAGAGATTAGTGTAATTCTTGAGGCTCTCCCCCACCTTCTGTCGACAATAGATGATCGTGTCTCCATTGGCTCAGAACTTCTTGCTCCCCACGAAGTGTTGCCTGAAGATGTTCCAGAACATATCAAAGTTCTTTATCGAGACCTGAGGTAGCCTGTTGTACCACTTAGATGCTACTCCCTTGAAAGTCTGGGGAGAATGCTCTGCATAGCAGCTTGTCATCATCATCGAAGTTGATCATAAAATTCTTAAATTGCTCGATGTGATTGTCAGGATCCTGTGTCCCATCGAACTTTTCTAACTTTGAAATATCAAAGTGCTTCAGGAGGTTTCCCACTAAGATCTCTGAGGACAGAAGAGAGGCTCTCCAGTTGTGACGTGTACGATAAATGTTGGATCTCAAATTATCGTTATTCGAAAAGTACAAACCCTCCTCGGAGGGTAAAGTGTATTGCTGCTGCCATTCTGAATTTTGAGGGCCCATATCCTCTTTCTTGTCAGGACACTTTGCCTGTTCATGAGACCGATCGCCACCTCGGTCATGGTGACTCTTTTCTCTTGAGGATTTCCTCTCCGAACTTCTTCCTCTTCGGAAATCGGTTCCCCTATGATCACGTTTTTTCCTCCTGTGGTATCTCTGAGGAGACGATTCCGAAGTGGTGTATCGCGAGTAGTCGCTTGAGTCGGCCGAATCCGAACGACGCCTCTCTCTTCTCCTCGGAGATCGCCGCTCGCGCCCCCGATATCTGTCGTCCCTATTTTTGGGACGAAATTCAGTTTCGCGTTCCTCCTTTTCAATAACAGCCTCTCTCCTTACCTCGGATCGAAGATTCTCCTGTGCGGCTTCCTTTTCTGCTTTCAATCGTTCGATTTCCAGCAGCAATTCGCTCCTTCGACCCAGGAGATCTGAGTCATCAAAAACGTTTTCGACTCGCTGACCTCCTTCTCCCTCGTACTCCATATCATTCCGATAATCATCGCCTATCAAGTTCTCCTTGCAATTGTTGACCACATCGTCCCCTTCCATAGTTCTCCTCGGAACAGAGATTATTTCCAGGAAGCGATTGCCGTTAGAGCGATCCTCGCTTCCCACAGACGGTGCCACTGAAGAGTTTTAAGATGGTCCAGGGGTGATTATGCGATACGAGGATTGTTGATAGATGATTTTGCGATACAGAAATACTTTAATGTCAGTTTTAGAGAGAGAAAATTTAGATTATCAGGTTAAGTAGAGAGAGAAAGTCTCGTACTATTCCTCTCGGGATTTGTGAAGGGTGTGTGGTCCTTTTATAGTACAATTTCGGACCCCACACGCTTTAATTTGGACTAATTACATCTTTTGGTCCCTATATTTTACTTTCTTCCTATTTTGGTTATCTCTTTATACAATTTGTACAATCTGGACCTTACACAGTTATTTCTATGCATTTTCATCCTATTACACTTTTCCTTTGCTATTTTCTCCTGCCAAGTTTCTTCTTTACATTTTTCTCATTGTCTTTTATTCTTCCTTATCACCAACCGTTTTTGATCAAACACATCATGTGCCCCAAGAAGAGCCTTCATCTTAATACTCCAATTTCGTAGTTGTTATTGTTGAGTGTTGGAACCTTTTAAAGACGATACATCATTTGCCATATCTTTCAATATATTGAAGATTTAAAAATATAATATCAAATAGAGCTCGTAGCTCTGATACCAATTTGTTGAAGAAAAATATTACAACAACACACTTAAAACAAACAAACAACTCTGATATAGATTATAAAAAAATATTACAAGTTATTCTTAGAAGTCACACTATAAGAGAAATAATTGTTTCAAACACTCAAAATAGCATTATTGTCTCTCTTTTCTCACTCTAAATTTATCTCTAAATTTACTACTTTGTGTGATTGATGTTGGTATAGATGGTAGGAGAGCTCTACCGTCCAAACGTCTATGGATAGATAAGCAAAACTCTAGATAAACAAGTTTATTATGTGTATATATTACATTATTAATCAATTACATAACTACTTGTTTATGGTCTTTTAAGTTAAAGAATCCATAAGTAAGTTATAACTAGGGGTGGCAAACGGTCTGAACCGCGAACCATCGAAACCGTTTAAATCCGAACCACGGGTTGCGGTCCTGCCGGTTTGTGGTCGTGCCGGTTTGCGGTCGTGCCGGTTTGCGGCTTATGCGGTTGTACCGGTTTGCGGTCCTGCCAGTTTGCAGTCCTAATGGGCCAGTTTCGCAGTTAAACCGCCAGTTCAAACCACGAGATAAACCATATAAGAACCGTTTATGAGAATATTTTATAATGTTATTTAAAATTAATTCGTAAGTGTTAATTGAATCTAATTTGTATAATTGAGATATGTACCATATACACGAGTTAATTATGCTATTTCATGTATTTTAATTTAAATATGTTATCATTTTATCAATCAATTACATTCTAAAAAAATAATTGTAATTCGATTTTCATACGTTTATTATATATTTATATTTATATATTTAAGATATTTTATTTAATATTATGTAGATATTAAATAAAATATATACATCTACTTGTATTTCTATTACAACATTTGAAGTATAAATTTAATATTTGAAGTATAAATTTAATATTTGAAGTATTCAATATTTGAAGTATAAATTTAAAGTTTTTAAAATTGTATAAATTTGGATTATGTTCCAATTGCGTAAACACATGTTATTTGGTTGTGAAATAAATTCAAAAATACCAACTGTGTTTCAATTAACTACATGTAATTTGGTTCCTAAAAAGGAATTATATTCTGATGGCATAATTAAATATAATTAATTAAATATATTATTTAGGAGACTAACCTTATCAACAATATAAACTATCTATTTTGTACCATTATGTGAAAATAACGGCCCTACGGGCATCCGTACAAATGTCCAAATTAACTTGTTAATAATATAAAATTTCTTTCAATAAACTAGATAAAAAGGAAGGGTTAATAATATAAAATTTCTTTCAATAATCTAGAGAATTTAATATATATTTTTTTCATAAAAGTACTAAAATTATTAAAAAACTAATAGTTCAAAAAATCTATTTATAGAGTTATATTTTTTTTAAATAATAGTTCGAATTTCCTATTTATATAATTTTTTTTTAATTTTTTTATAAAATATTAGTGCGCAATCCTATATATAGAGTTTTGATTTTTTTTTAAATAGTTTAAAGTGCATAACTTATAAAAAATTAATTTTTTTATAAAAAAACCAGTCACGGATGACGAAGCAAGTGACGTTATCTGTGACGTCACCGTGCGGACCATCCGGTCAGACGTGCCGATGGTCCGCACGTTCAAACGCAACGGCTAGTCCGGACCATCCGGACAAATCTCCGGATGGTTCGGACAGTTCCATTTTTTCGAAATTTTCCAAAATAAAAAATTTGGGTCTCCCTTATAAATAGAGGAGACCCCAACTTCAACCTCACACACTCTCTAAATCTACTATAAACTCTCTAAATCTCTCAACTTGTTCTAGATTTTTTATTAAGCTTAACTTTCTTATTTTACATATCGTACTTCTGTTTTCGAAATAGTTAGATTTTTTTTTTGAAACAAAATTGTTATTAGTTTGTATTAGTTATTATTTGTGCTTATTTCAAATTTCCAATGTCGTTTTGTGGCTTCAACAACAGGTTAGGACAAGCAACTCTGAAAACTGATTTTTTGGAATTTTCTTCTTTTATGATGTCTCCTCCACCCGAGAGGGATCCGATCACACGACGCATCAAATGTGCCACTGAACCTACGAATATGAGTAAGACCCTCAAACAAAATTTTAGTTTGAAAATTTCTGATAAGGAGAGGCGAAGCGTCAAACTTGTTAGTACTAAACGTACGACTTTGAGTAAGACCGCCAAACCAACTTTTAGTTCTAAAATGGTCGACAAGGTGACACGAAGTGTCAAACACCCAACTATAACTAAGAGTAAGACCGTTGTTCCTAAACAAAGTCTTAGTAAGAAGACAAAGATGGTCGATTTGATTGCTGCTGCGTTAAGTAAGGCTGATCGTGAGACTCGAGGACAAGTTTCGGGAGATCCATTACAAATTGCAGTTATTGTTGAGAAAGTTTTGCGACTTAAAAAAGGGGTTAGCGGCAAGAAACTAAAAAATATATTTTAGCAATTGTAATATTAAATATTTTAATATAACTTGTAATATTTTAGCATTTGTAATATTAAATATTTTAATATGACTTGTAATATTTTAGCATTTGTAATATTAAATATTTTAATATAACTTGTAATATTTTAGTATGATAAAATATGATTTTTGTTTAAAAAATACTAAATAACATTTGTAATATTTAAAACCAAATCACAATAATAAAATTCAAAATGTAATATTAAAATTATAACAATATAACTTAAAAATAATAAATAACACTTGTTATATTTAAAACCAAATCACAATAATAAAATTCAAAATGTAATATTAAAATTATAACAATATAACTTAAAAATAATAAATAACGCTTGTAATATTTAAAACCTAATCACAATAATAAAATTCAAAATGTAATATTAAAATTATAACAATCTAACTTAAAAATAATAAACAACCCTTGTAATATTTAAAACCTAATCACAATAATAAAATTCAAAATGTCATATTAAAAATAATAAATATAACTTTGCATGATAAAATATGATTTTGGTTTAAAAAATAATAACAAAAACTTGTAATATTCAAAACCAAATCACAATAGTAATCAAAATGTAATATTAAAATTATAACCATAAAATTTGTAATATTTTAACATGATAAGATATAGTTTTGGTTTGTAATATTAAAATCAACACTACTAATATTAGATCTAAAAACATAATAATAATATTCAAAATGTGATAATAACATAAGTAATATTTCAAATTTTAGACTATAAAATAATTACAACACTTAAAATATTAATAACCAAAACAAATTAATATTAACCAAAATGTAATAATAATTCTATAATAATATGCAATATCTCAATATTTTTTAAATATAACAGTTTGGTTATAAAATAAATAAAACATTTATAATATGGGTCAAGCTATATATACCCAATTCAGGTTTAAGTATACCCAATTTTGAGTATACCCAAATGTGATCTAAGTATACCCATTTTTTTTCCAAAAATACTCTTTTGTAGGTATATAAGCCTTTTTTTACTAACTTCATCCACACCATTTTAAACTTCACTTTCTCTCACTTCACTCACATCTCTCACTGCTCTCTAAAATCTCACTCAAACACTCTCACTTCTCTCTCAAATTTTCCGGCGAGCCACCAGCACCACCACCACTCCTCCTCCTCCTCCTCCTCCTTCATCATGGTCAAGAACTAAATTTGTTTGTTAATTTTGTTAGATTTAGGTATGAATTTTAGATTTGCGTTAGATTTAGGGTTGAATTTAGGATTTAGGTTAGAATTAAGGAGTAAAATTAGGAAAAATTGTAGGATTTATGGGCCATTTTCCAGCCAACTTGCCGGTTGGAAAATGGCCGGTAAAGTGCACCGGTGGTGCGTATGCCCAGTACCGGTCGTACTGGGCATACGCACCGATGGTGCTGCCCAAGGCGCACCATCGGTGCGAGTAGGTGTGCCAAGCGGCACAGGCACCTGTGTCGCTCGACACACAGTGCCCGTGCCGCTCGGTACGCCTTGTTGCGTACCTATGGTGCGCAGAATTTTTAAAAACAAATACCCAAATTGTGTTTCAAATGTTTTACTTTTTCATTTTTTTTAAAAAACTTGAAATTTATAAGAAATTACTTTATAAAGTTAGCTCGGATGTGTATTAGAGTGTTGATGGTTTTAATTTTGTGGGTTATATTGTATGTTAATGTTATTAATTTCGTGCTTTGTTTTGTATTTTTGTAGGTCAGCCGCGGTTGAGGAGCGAAGTCTTCCTCGATCCAGGGCGTATCCCCCTGGGTCACGTCCGCCACCGCCGGGGAAGAGTATTAAGACTGTACGGGCCGTTGAGGATGAGCAGGTCCGCGATGCCAAGCGCGGACGAGATTTACCTAAGGACCCTGAAACTATTCGTCTTAGGGAGGAGGAGGAAAGGATACGGAGTGATCGGTCTTTGCGCCAAATCAAGCATGGCAAGAGGAAGGAAAAAGCCACAGAGATTGCGGACATTGATATCAGAGGTGGAGGCTCCTCACGACGAGAGACGTCGTCATCACATCGATCACCACCTCCCACTGCTAGTGATCCACCACCTCTCTCTCTCCTGCTCGCAGAGCTCCGTCCCCTGCGCATACTAGTACACATCCACCACTTGTTAGTGATAGGGTGGATGACACTGGGGACCCTGAGCAGGACACCATCGATGAGGAGCATCTCGATGCTATCCACACTGAGGAGCAGCGGAAGACGTTTGCATTTCTCAAATGCAACAAGATACCTCTGTTTTCTGACTACAAGGAGCATGAGGCGTACCACGTCTTCATAGGACATGTCAGTACCTAACTATTAAATGTCTAGTCTAAGGTTTTACTATTATTATGTTCTGAGTTAGTTTTTTATTTATAGGGTCGCACTACACTAGGCATACAGGCACATTATAATATTCTTGGTATGTGGGACCTCAGTGCTAAGCCAGATGTGCAGTGATTTTTGGCGCGGACTCCTTTCGGTCTTTTTATAGCCCACGTGCCTCAGTACTTCACACACTGCGTGCTTGATGAGGTTTTTGTTGAGTGTTGGCATCAAGAGACCAACACGTTCCATTTATTATTTGGGGAGATGACGATTACGCTCGACGATGTCAGCTGCATTACAGGTCTCCATGCAGTTGGTCGGACCCTGGATGTAGTCACGGCTCCACGTGATGAGGCATACAGCTACTATGCTAGTATGTTAGGTCTGACATTGGATGAGGTCCGCGCAGAGATACAGTCCACAAGAGGCGTTGGCTTCAAGATCAAGTGGCTGCGGGAGAATTTTACCAGGGGACGCTACGTTGAGGAGACTGATGCTGAGACTATCCGCCAGGTATCACGAGCATACCTTATGTTCTTATTTGGTTGCACTATTTTTGCGGATACTAATCAGAAAAGCGTCAAGGCTGACTACTTGTACGGGTTGGCGAATATGGATTCTGGGTTGTGGGACATTTTGATATTAAGTTTTAGGATTTTAAAACAGTCTAATTGTTTTACTTTTTTGGAACAGGTGATATTTGAGCCATACCAGGATATTAGAGTCCAGTTCCCCGTGCAGGAGATCCGCACCATCGTTTATACTTTGCGGATGCTGAGCACGGTCGAGGGCTACATGCCTGATCGGGTTATGCGCTAGTTTGGACGGGTTCAGGATGAGCCCAAACTCCCACTTGTACTACGACCGGGTTACAGGAAAGGAGATCTAGCGAGGTACACGTGGCGAGAGAGCGCATGGCTAGATTGGCGTCAGCACTTGCTTTCTAAGGATCGGTTGACAGTTACCACTGCCACGTATAGACAGTCTGCGACGAACACCTACTGGAGGTACCTGACTGAGTATGGTTGGCATACTATTACTCCACCACCACATACCACAGACGACAGATTTCTAGACGATGTTCGCTCGATTGTTACTATGCACGTAGAGCGTGGGGAAGCGGGTGCGCTTAGGTGGAGAGATCAAGTCCTGCAGCTCTTCTCTCCTTGGTTGTTTGTCCTCATTATTGGACTTGTTTTAGCTTTGTTGTGATCTTTCATTCTCATGGACTTCTTAGTTGTTTCAGTATCGTATTTTGTATTATGACTTATGACATCTACTTTGTATTATGACTTATGACATCTACTTTGTTGCTTCTATTGTTTCTTTTAGATTTCTTGTACTTAAGTTGAATTCGTTTTTTTAATTTAGATTCCACAAACGAACATAAGTCGCACCATTCTTACAATCAATCCTTTATAACAATTATTTAACAAAGTTCATCACCCGTTAGAAAAAAATAACACCATAACATTCACTTAAATCCACCACCCAAGACTTACTTTTTTAAACGAAAACAAAACAATTTTCAAAAAACTACAAGTTATTGTGCACCATTGGTACGCAGTCAGTAGTACCTATGGTGCACACTACTGCGTACCAATGGTACAACAGTGCGTGCACCATGGGTACTGAAGAAGGTGTACCCATGGTGCGCTGTACCATCGTTAAAGGGGGCATGTACCCATGGTACCACCCCCTTTTGCCGATGGTACCATGCACCGGTCGACATGTTATGTACCGGCCGGTGCATGACACCATCGGTGCACAGTTTAGTGCACTGATGGTGCACCACACTATGTACCTATGGTGCAACCTTCGTGCACCATAGGTACACAGTGTGGTGTACCATCGGTGCACTAGACTGTGCACCATATGTACCGTAGCTTGTGCACCATAGGTACACAGTAGACAGTACCTATGGTGCGCAATTGAATCTTGGAATTATTTTCCCGCGTTTTCTGTTTTCGCGCTCTTAAATTCCCGCCAAAGTAAACTCTCAATCCTAAGTTATGTACTAATGTTTGCGATGTTTGATATTAAGTTATGAAATGATTATTGGCGTATCCTTATAAGTTGGTAAATTTCATGAATTAATGTAATAAAAAGGAAGGACCAAAACGATGTAGTAAAATAAACAAAGTTCTAAACATCATAAATTCGTCCAAAAGACATAAAAGCGGCCAAAAGACACAAATGAGTTCGAAACATGAACATAAACCCGACCAAAACACATAAATCAACTAAACAAATTCATCAAGATTAGTTACTTCTGGGAATGAACAAACTGGCTTTCTCCCTTCGAGTTCCATGTATTTCTTGCAGCGAGCAACTATTGGTAGCTCCCAATGCGTAGCCTCTTCACTCTTCAACTTCTGCCACCAGGTACTTTAGGCACATCTGCCCGAATCGTATTTTCACTACCAACTGCTTTACCCTTTTTAACTTTTGTTGGTTTTAAAGATTGCATGACTGCATCATGACTAGCTTCATCCTCTTTTAGCGGGTACTCTCATCCGCTCATGTCCCGTTTAGTGGATGATGTATCCACGACTAACTTTCTTTTCACCTATGGGCGGCCTCGGTGTTTCTGCTTCTCCAATGGCTCTAGCAATGACGATGTTTCAGGATAAACAACTTCAAACCATTTCTTATAAATATGTTTGATACGACTTTCATCTTTTGTCTCCATAACCTCGGTTACTAGCTTTAGAAGATCATCTTTGAGAATTTCCATGTTCGTACGGAATGTACGAGGCATTATTTCTAACCTTGTCCACTGGATGTGAAAAGCATTTAGAGAGGCAGAAATTCCGCCTTTACGCCACTTGCGGACCTGGTGATAGCAAGGTATACCATGGGTAGATTTTATAGCGCATATACAGACGCTAGTGTCTTTAACATCCGACCCATCTTCAATAGCGACCATCTTGGTATCTTCGGCCTTCTCTACTTCGGCGAAAAATAGTTCTAACGCCATGTCGGAAACCTTGCCTCGAATCTCATCAAATAGTTTATCCGCAAACTTATGCAGTGCTATGTAACGACTCTTCTCCAACGACGACTTAATGGCAGCATGTTAAATTTCAACAAGCGAATGAACCCTCCCCCAAAATAACTCGAAGTTTAATTTCCTTGTACGTATGTAACGCTTTAGGTTAGAATGAGCACTCTCGACGCGGTTAGTTGTGCAATGTCCCAAATGCAAGTTATTGTTCGTCTTCCAAACAACAAATTTGTCCATGTACTTATCGAGCCACAATTTTTTAGTGTATTCAATTGCGAGAGGGTAATCTTTGTACTCCAATAGCATGTCCCGTCGGGCGTGATCGAATTCAATCTCTGATTCTGCATACGCAATCTTCTTCCAAGAAGTAACAAATTTTGTATGATCACTTTTCTCGAGGAAGTGTTTTCTTGTTTGCCCTTGAATATTTTGGTTTATGTGCCAGCGACATAACATATGCGTTGTCTCTGGGAATACCACTTCTATGGCATTCATCAATGCTAAATCTCTGTCGGTTAGGATGACTCGAGGTTCTTGAATTCCGTGAACGGAAATCAACGACTTCAAACACTCTAACACCCATTTGAAGTTGTTTAACTTCTCACCGGACATGAAGGCAAATGCCGCACAGAAAGTCAATCTGGTACACGTCACACCCACTATCTCGAACAATTGCATACCATATCGTATGACTTTATATGTACTATCCATAATCAAAACCTTCGGAAAAGTCCGCAAAAGGTCAACACTGACTGGATGGGCCAAAAACAAATCTGTAATGATTTGTCCATCGTCTTCACCAGATTTATGCCATTCATAATAATTTTGTGACTTAAGCTCACCCAACAAGAACTGAAATTGTGACCTACCCACCTTCTTTAAAACCTGACTTCTCTGTCGTGCATTGTAGATCGTCCGCATGGTAGAAACATTATCTTCGTTCAATTTCTTGACACCATTCAGTATATCTCTGGGGTTAGTACCAATGAAGGTCGCTCGTTCAACATATTCCATCTCTTCATCATTCAAACGGCCAGCAAAAGAATGACCATCTAGATGTAAAGAAGTTTCATGGTTATGAATACCACATTTCACTTCTGACTTCCATTGATCATGTTCAACCATTGACCCGAGAAGCTGAAATGGGCAGTCAATCTTTTTCGATCCTATAGACTTCGTTTATGGTCTTTTTCTGCAACTCTTGGAGTATATTCCCCCCCCCCCCTCTCACACTGGAAATAAACTCTCGGATTTTTTCTGCTGTTTACTTTGTCGCGCCGACTTATGTTGATAACCATACCATAGAGTTTTCCTATCTTCGTAACCCATTTCACCAACGCGTCGTGTGTGTAGAACTCGGTAGTGAAGAAAAAATGACTGTAATCAGTAGCGGAAGGTGCCTCAGTCCCACTAGCGACATCCGTCCCCTGTTACACAACAAAAAACCACAATAAGCATTCAGGTATAGTTAAAAACATAAAAAAAAACCTTGATTTGTTTCGAAAAACATGCGCGAATCCAAGGTTAAGAGGCCTAAAACTGGTGGTTCTAGGCCTCAGAACCTGCCGGACACGACCATAAGAACCACCGGTGCTGAGGCCATGAACCGGTGGTGCTGGGGCCTCAGAACCGAGCGGACTGAGGCCCCTACACCACCGGTTGATGGCCTCAGCACCAGTGGTGCTAAGGCTTCGGGACCGACCGGCTGGTGGCCCATGCACCATCGGTTCCAGGCCATTGAACCGGTGGTGCGTAGGTGACGCACGGCCGGTTCTCGCCTTTGAACCGGCCGTGCGTCACCTACGCACCATCGGTTCGATGGGCTGCAGTTGATGGTGCATGGGCCACCGGTGAAGTTTTTACCTTCTCCGGTGATGGTGGTGGCTGCTCCGGCGACGGTGGCTGCTTCTCCAGCGACTCCAACTCTTTTTCCAGAAAAATTTCATCATCCATTTTTTCCAGCGACATCAACTTCTCCACACTGATCCCTAGTTCTGCTTCGGTCATGATCGATTTTGTGTTTTAGGTTGAATGTTCTTGATTTTGTTATGAAGTTTGAATTTGGTTTCAAATTTGGGTATACTTAAACCTGAATTGGGTATGTATAGCCATACCCTTATAATATTTACCAATAAACCGCGGTTTTTTACAAATAAACCGTAGTTTCGCAGTCCTGCCGGTTTGCTGTCCTACCGGTTTACGCCTTATGCGGTCCTGCAGGTTTGGCGGTCCTAATGGTTTGCGGTCCTTCCGGTTTGCAGTCCTAATGGGCCAGTTTCGCAGTTAAACCGCCAGTTCATAAACAGATTGTCAACTTTGAACCGCGGTTCGTGAACCATTTGCCACCCCTAGTTATAACACATAAATTTAACGTGTTAATATTTTATATATCTTTTAGTTTCTCTTTCTCTCATATTCCGGCTTTAGGTTTTCTGGACAACGAAAATAGTAAGTCTTTCTCAAGAAAATTATTGAGTTAGAAGAAGGAAATGAGCTCATAACAGTAAACCAAAAGAAGATGTGCCATCTTCTCCGTAAACCAACCAGGTATTCGGTTGCCGGTAACGGGAAACAAAAGTTAGAAGAAAGAACATGAGCCGATAAGAACAAAGAAAAACAAGACGTACCATCTTCTCTTAGTGGACGAACCAGGTAAGTTAGAAAGGTAAACGAAAGTTAGAAGAAGGAATCAGAGCTGATAAGAATAAAGCAGAAAGAGATACGCTATTAGAAGGGGCCGAATTGGTCAGGAAGTTGGTAGCCCATAGAAAATTAGAAGACAAAAAAGATATGCTCAATACTCGTGGTAGATGAACCAGGTATTCGATAAATTGGCAGATAATCGGTTAACACTCGTATGGGGTACGGGTTGACAGTTGCGCCAATAAATGGTATAGAACACATGTCAATGTCATGTCAAAATGTGTTCCAATGAATGTAATTAGTAGGTAATGAGAGGCGGATAGAGAAAATGTGTTTCAATGAATGTAATTAGTTTTATGTTTCTTATTTAAATTTATATCAAAGATATTTTAGGTAGTTAGTAAATTGGAATTTTCGAATATCCAACTATAATAATTGTTTAAAAACATAAAATTCAGTACAAATTCATCATAAACATATGGCTAAAAACTCAGACTAATTGTTTTATCTCCAAAACTTGTGGTCACCATCTCCAAACTAGATAGTAAGCTTTATATAATGGATACTTATAATTGTGAAAAGTTATAAATTTAAAGTTGCATATTTGATACAAAATATTTATATTTAAAGTATAAGTTATTTTGACAACTTAAACTATAATTTGAATATCGTTTACCGATTTTATTAATTCGGTTCCATCGATTTTATCGGTTCGATTCCGAACTGGTTATCAAATCGTTTTTTTACTGGAACCTATTTTTAAATGAAACGGCGGACCAACCGTTTTTGATCAAACACATCATGTGCCCCAAGAAGAGTCTTCATCTTAATACTCCAATTTCGTAGTTGTTATTGTTGAGTGTTGGAACTTTTTAAAGATGATACACCATTTGCCATATCTTTCAATATATTGAAGATTTAAAAATAAAATATCAGATAGAGCTCGTAGCTCTGATATCACTTTGTTGAAGGAAAATATTACAACAACACTCACTTAAAACAAACAAACAACTCTGGTATAGATTATAAAAAAAATATTACAAGTTATTCTTAGAAGTCACACTATAAGAGAAATAATTGTTTCCTAATACTCAAAAGAGCATTATTGTCTCTCTTTTCCCACTCTAATTTTATCTCTAAATTTACTACTTTGTGTGTTTGATGTTGGTATAGATGGTAGGAGAGCTCCACCATCCAAACTTTTATGGATAGATAAGCAACACTCAAGATAAATAAGTTTATTATACTCAACATAAAAGTTATTTTTGCACTCACCCTAAAAACGGTCTTACGCACGACCTTTATTACGAAATAAAATAATATTCAATTATTTCTAGACAATAATTTTTTGTTCGATTTTGTTGAGTGAGTGTACTTTTTAAATGGATCAAGTTTTTAATACAATAGGAACCATGGACCATACCGTTAATATTTGATCCGACTTTTACCAATCCTAATCTCGATTCTTAAACCTTAGAATCTGTTGCGGCAATAATTCGTAAATATAACACTCAGCTTTCGTTTCATCTTAAGGAGGGGCCAAATAATTTATAACACTTAGCTTTCGTTTCATCTTGAGGAGGGGAAAAATAATTTATGTGTATATATTACATTATTAATCAATTACATAACTACTTGTTTATGGTCTTTTAAGTTAAAGAATCCATAAGTAAGTTATAACACATAAATTTGAAGTGTTAATATTTTATATATCTTTTAGTTTCTCTTTCTCTTTCTCTCCTATTCCGGCTTTAGGTTTTCTGGACAACGAAAATAGTAAGTCTTTTTCAAGAAAATGATTGAGTTAGAAGAAGGAAAACAAGCTCATAATAGTAAACGAAAAGAAGATGTGTCATCTTCTCAGTAAACCAACCAGGTATTCGGCTGCAGGTAACGGGAAACAAAAGTTACAAGAAGGAATATGAGCCGATAAGAACAAAGAAAAACAAGACGTACCATCTTCTCTTAGTGGACGAACCAGGTAAGTTAGAAAGGTAAAGAAAGTTAGAAGAAGGAATCAGAGCTGATAAGAATAAAGCGTAAAGAGATACGCTATTAGAAGGGGCCGAATTGGTCAGGAAGTTGGTAGCCCATAGGAAATTAGAAGACAAAAAAGATATGATGAATACTCGTGGTAGATGAACCAGGTATTCGATAAAGTGGCAGATAATTGGTTAATACTAGCACTTTGTATAATACTAGCAAACTTGGGATGTTTTAGCCACATGTTGAAGAATCTGAATGGCCGACAACCATGTTGAAAGTCTCGAATAACCGATGCAATAACTGGGCTATGGTCGGATACGGGTTCCATCGGAAGGAACGATGCTCTGCATATGAGATTCATGTCACTCCACCCATGGTTTATAAGGACTCGGTCAAGCTTGGCCCAAACAGTACTATATGTCCAAGTGAAGAAAGAACGTGTGGAAGGTGCATCGGCAAGACCATGTGATATTCGAAAGTTATTTAAATCAATTAACTCACTATTTCGAAGAGGAGCAGCTCTAATTCGGTCTCCTGGAGAACAGTACATGTTATAATCTCCCATAATCATCCAAGGTAAACGAATGTTGGCCCCAATGGTGGTTAGGTGCTCCCAAAGAACTCTTCTTTGCGGTACTGTATACAAAGGGTAAACGAAGGTAACATAAAAAGTTTCTTGGGTCACGTTGCAATGGACTTGAAAGTGGATGTGTTGTCTTCCAATTTCAATCACTGTACAATCCACCCTACTAGCATCCCAAACAACAATGATGCATCCTCTATGAATAACGTCAAGATTAGAAACATGATTCCAATTTGAGAAACGAGTAGACATAAAGTTTCCTAAATGTTCTTGCGAGAATTTTGTTTCTAACAAGCAAAAAAGGGGCAAAGAATTTGTTCTTACGAGTTTACAAACCGTGGAGAGAGAAGCGCCTCGATCTGCAGGCCCACATAGGCCCCTGATGTTCAAACTAAGGAGCTTCATTTATCAATCGAGGAGTTTATGGGCACTCCGCGCCTCGCGTTTTTCTTTGTCTTTTTGCTTTACACCTTCTGCCAAGGCTGATCAGAATGCTCGGCAGGACTGTTCGGTAGATGTGTGAAATCGTCATTTGTTTGATGGTCAAATGTTGGATCACGGTCTCTAGTATCTGCCTGGGGATTGCTCAATGTTGATGGTGCCTCAAATTCATCATCTTGTTCCATGGGGGTGTCAATCATGGTTTCAGATGTACCGGACTTGTTACCTCCCTCGTCTTGAGGTTTGTTATCAGCTGCCATCTGTTTGTCTTTTGTGCTAGTTTTGTGGGATGATTTTGCTTGTTGGGTAGTTTGCTTCGGTTGTGTGCTAGCTGACAGTTTTTTTTGTGGGGTAGCATCTTCATGGGCCTTTCAATGCTCTCGGTGCTCATTTGTTTGTGGTTGTTCACCATTTTGTAGCATTCTTTGCCCTTTCATTGCATCCTTTTTTTGTGTGCTGGTATTTGGTCTAGGTGGACAACACAAGTGGTTGTGCCCAAAGAATTGACATATATGGAAAAATAAAGGTTAGTTCTCGTACTCCACCATTTATTCATAGCGCTTCCCACAAGGAAAATTCACACCAAACTTTGTAAGTGGTTCTTGACTCACATCAACCTAAATCAAAACACGTGCGTAGGCCATCCTGGACTTGTCACAAGTAAACTGGTCAGTATATAAGGGTTTACCAACCTTGGAGGCGATCTTGCTAAGGCCAGATTCACTCCAGAAACCCAAGGGGATGTCACGGAGCACAACCCAAGTTGGGATCTTTGTGAAGAGATCGTCTTTGAGCATTGTTCCTCTCTCAATCTGCTTTAATAAGAGTGTCTTCCCATAGATGGTATAAGGTCCACCTTGAAGGACTTTTAGAAAATCTTGTTCATTAGAAAACTTGAAGACGGTCCACCCTTTGCCATAGGGCAAAACCCTGCATCCAACACCCCAAGATTTTGTTATTGAGTCAAGTGCAAGCTTACCAGGGAATTGTCCGGTGAAACAGCCTATGAGGCAGTGCCCCCAAGTCTCAACAATTGGGATTTCGTCTGTATGGTCGAGAGTGATGTCTTCATCATTAATAGGAGGAGCAATGAACCGCAACTTCAACCCTTTCAATTCTAGACAGGAGCCTTGAAATAGGCTGGAGAACATTTTAGATGGAGCTTGTGTTGTGCGCGTTGAGGACGTATTATGATCACTCTTATATGATGATTGACGGTTCCATACATTACTAGTTTGAAAAGAAGGAAATGGATTTGTTGTACGCATATTATTACCTTCTTTGTGAATTGAAGAGCCATTACTTTTATTACGAATATTCAAATCTGTTGAATTAATTCCTTGCACCCTGTTCGAATTCAAATTCAAGATCCCATTTTTAATTGCAGTTGAGTCCCCGGAATTGAAACCTTTTCCATTCAAATATTATGAATTAAATCCATGTACGCGGTTCCAATTCAAATTCACATTCCCGTCTTTAATTCCAGTTGAGCTTCCGGAATTAATGTCTTTTCCCTTCAAATTCAAAAAATTATGTGAAGTAAATTCGGAGATAAAAAAATCCACATTACATTCATTAATTTCAGTATGGCCCTTATTTACTTTGTTTGCATTGAAGTCCCTGCAATTAATGTCTTCTCCATTTAAATTTCAAATCATTTGCGAAGTAAATTCGTGTACAGTACCTTCTTTTGCTTTATATGCAGTAGTCTGGTTCACGTTACCTTCTTTTGCGGTAAAGGCTTTAATCTCATTTATTTTAAGAAAATTCATATTGATGTATAGTTAGTAAGAACTTGCATTAAGTACTAGAACTACGACTATATTGTATAAGTGAAAGTCCATGGCAACCCCAATATTAGTATCCGGCAAACTAGCCTTTAAAACAATTTCTGAAAAATCTCATTTTCTTTGATTTTCCTATTACAGTTTTTTTAAACTAAGATATAGTTTCTATTTTGTCCTACAAATCTAATAAAAGAAACACAATCCATTGTTTGGGATAATCACCATGAATATACAACATCGGTTATATTCCAGGATGCAAATACAGTTTATAAATTGAAAATGTGCATTTAATTTTGAGTATTTTTATTATGCCAATTCAACCTAGAATTGATTGAATCTTGAGTAATATTATTTTGATATAACAATAAGATGATGTAAATTATTGTGTGATTAAGCTCATTGGTGAACGAAAACATATCGGGTATAATATTTTTTCGTTCAATCAAATAATAGGTGTTTCATTGTTCTCCTGTTCATAATGGTGTAACGTCAATTCTTTTTGTTCCTAAATGAAGACGATGATGACCATTAGTTTATTTCATACTATTTTTTTTCGGAGGGAACCCGCAGCCGCTACTCATGGTGCAATGAGTGCGCACAGGGTAAACCCTCAGTCTGATGCGATAGCCTACAAGCCAACGCCAGAAGGTAAACCACACAAGGTGACAGGCTCAGCCGAGAAAGCGTATGTAGAGGGACTCGAACGCATGACCTTTTGGTCATAAGAATGCCATACTCAACCAACTCGGCTACCCCCTTGGGGGCTAGTTTATTTCATACTGTTTTAATGAAGAGGATAAACGAAAATTAATCAAAATTTTACATCAAATTGATTTTGTTACCTAGACGGCACGATTTTTTTTTAAGATTTTGGAGTTTTGAGAGAGAAAGTCGAGGTCGGTAATGAGAGGCGGATAGAGAAAATGTGTTTCAATGAATGTAATTAGTAGGTAATGAGAGGCGGAAAATATGTTCCAATGAATGTAATTAGTAGGTAATGAGAGGCGGATAGAGAAAATGTGTTTCAATGAATGTAATTAGTTTTATGTTTCGTATTTAAATTTATATCAAAGATATTTTAGGTAGTTAGTAAATTGGAATTTTCGAATATCCAACTATAATAATTGTTTAAAAACATAAAATTCAATACAAATTCATCATAAACATATGGCTAAAAACTCAGACTAATTGTTTTATCTCCAAAACTTGTCGTCACCATCTCCAAACTAGATAGTAAGCTTTATATAATGGATACTTATAATTGTGAAAAGTTATAAATTTAAAGTTGCATATTTGATACAAAATATTTATATTTAAAGTATAAGTTATTTTGACAACTTAAACTATAATTTGAATATTTTTTACCGATTTTATTAATTCGGTTCCATTGATTATATCGGTTCGATTCCGAACTGGTTATCAGATCGTTTTTTTTACTGGAACCTATTTTTAAATGAAACGGCGGACCAACCATTTTTGATCAAACACATCATGTGCCCCAAGAAGAGTCTTCATCTTAATACTCCAATTTCGTAGTTGTTATTGTTGAGTGTTGGAACTTTTTAAAGATGATACACCATTTGCCATATCTTTCAATATATTGAAGATTTAAAAATTAAATATCAGATAGAGCTCGTAGCTCTGATACCACTTTGTTGAAGGAAAATATTACAACAACACTCACTTATACAAACAAACAATTCTGGTATAGATTATAAAAAAATATTACAAGTTATTCTTAGAAGTCACACTATAAGAGAAATAATTGTTTCCTAACACTCAAAAGAGCATTATTGTCTCCCTTTTCCCACTCTAATTTTATCTCTAAATTTACTACGTTGTGTGTTTGATGATGGTATAGATGGTAGGAGAGCTCCACCGTCCAAACGTTTATGGATAGATAAGCAACACTCAAGATAAACAAGTTTATTATACTCAACATAAAAGTTATTTTTGCACTCACCCTAAAAATGGTCTTACACACGACCTTTATTACCAAATAAAATAATATTCAATTATTTCTATACAATAATTTTTTGTTCGATTTTGTTGAGTGGATGTACTTTTTAAATGGATCAAGTTTTTAATACAATAGGAAGCACAGACCATATTTGATCCGACTTTTACCAATCCTAAACTCGATTCTTAAATCCGTTGCGGCAATAATTCGTAAATATAACACTCAGCTTTCGTTTCATCTGGAGGAGGGAAAAAATAATTTATGTGTATATATTACATTATTAATCAATTACATAACTACTTGTTTATGGTCTTTTAAGTTGAAGAATCCATAAGTAAGTTATAACACATAAATTTGAAGTGTTAATATTTTATATATCTTTTAGTTTCTCTTTCTCTTTCTCTCCTATTCCGGCTTTAGGTTTTCTGGACAACAAAAATAGTAAGTCTTTCTCAACAAAATGATTGAGTTAGAAGAAGGAAAAGGAGCTCATAACAGTAAACCAAAAGAAGATGTGCCATCTTCTCAGTAAACCAACCAGGTATTCGGCTGCCGGTAACGGAAACAAAAGTTAGAAGAAGGAACATGAGCCGATAAGAACAAAGAAAAACAAGACGTACCATCTTCTCTTAGTGGACGAACCAAGTAAGTTAGAAAGGTAAACGAAAGTTAGAAGAAGGAATCGGAGCTGATAAGAATAAAGCAGAAAGAGATACACTATTAGAAGGGGCCGAATTGGTCAGGAAGTTGGTAGCCCATAGGAAATTAGAAGACAAAAAAGATATGCTCAATACTCGTGGTAGATGAAGCAGGTATTAGATAAATTGGCAGATAATTGGTTAACACTCGTATGGGGTATGGGTTGACAGTTGCGCCAATAAATGGTATAGAACGCATGTCAATGTCATGTCATGGCAGTAAATGGTGGCTTTCTGATGAGGAGTCTGCTAAGTCGATCCATAAACCTAAAGGTACCACCAACCTTAAGAAAACTAACTAATTCCCTTAAATTGAATCTTTTCAGATAAAAAATATACATATAATCCGATTTTTAAATTAACCAAACCAGATTATAATAAGTATTTGTATTGTATAATATAATGTTTGAAAATACAAAACTGGAAGTATATATGAACTCAATCCAAATATAAAAGCGTATATTATATGATGTGATCTCTAAACACACCAAACTAAACTTTAAAAAGAATAAATGTTCCATTAAATTTAAGAACTTAAGAATTTCAGGTCTCCCTATCTTCTTCTTTTTTCTTCTTCTTCTCCTCCGCTAAAACTGTATAACAAATAAAATTATACTCCGAATCAAATGAAATTATAGTCACAAGGGATTGTAACTCATCTTAAACTCAAACCTGAATATGGGATGGAGCAGAGTGTTGCCGATTCTCTTGCTATTTTACCAAACCTCAATCAGTGCCCCAACTATTTTTTATTAGCCAATATTCACCACCAGATTCTTTTCCATGACCAATCAGTATCACAGCATGTTTTGTAAATGAGATATTGTCTTTACATTTATAAATCCCCTGCGGAACAAAAGGTAATAAATTTATATATAACTCTCTCTCTTTTGTAGCCTTATAAATATAAATAAATGCATACCTCCTTATATTCCTTAAAATCCTTATTCATATTCATTCCCGCGCCCAACGGAAATTTCTCTAATAACCCAATAATATCTTCTTCCATAATGGTTTCTGTGCTTTGTTTATTTTTCTTCTCTTCTTTATTTTTAAGGCAATTTAAAACCTTAAAATTTTGGATTCGAATTGCTCTTTTCTGAAAAAAAAACAAAAAACAAATAATTCTAAAGAGTACATAGATATACAGCTTTGCAGTTGCAGTGTGTATTATATTTTAATTTAGCTACTTACACTTGTTCTTTTATTGCACGAATTCTTCTTTCCCACGAAGCGACAATCCTCCTCAAAACTCAGGCCATCATTTTGTAGAACCCATTCATAGCCCTATTTTAGATTGGCCGCTTGAGATGTTCTTTTAGTGGTTGTGACACAATTAACCAACTCCTGGACCGAAAGACGAACATGTTCGGAAGTGGGTTTCTTTATATTGTATTTGTTGCATTTTATGTATTGAATCTAAACATGTTTTATTTATTTAAGTTATAATAAGTCAGGTGACAGTAGCCGTTAGTATTAGACTGAGTCATAGAGTTTTACGTGGGTGTAGGAGTTAAGTAACAGGTAGTTGAGTGAAAAGAGAAGTGTGATTAGTGGATCCTATTTTGTAGCTTCCACCTCGTTTATTGCCTATTTATTTCCTTTGTACGTTGCATTTGATTAATGAAGAAGTACCACAGTTTTACTTTCTCAGAGTTATACATACAAAGCGTGCGTGTGAATTGTGTTTAAAGATAATACTTGGTATCAGAGCTTCAGGAGGTGTTCATAACTTCAGATGGAGACGACAAGCAAAAGCTCCTTTTGTCTCAGCTACCCGATGTTGAGCAAAACCAACTACACTGCATGGACTCTCAAAATGACGGTATTCATGCAAGCCCACGGAGTGTGGGAGGCAATCGAACCCAAGGACCCTAAAGCTCATGTGGAAGACAAGGTCGACAAAAAGGCACTCGCTGTTATTTACCAGGGAGTTCCAGAAGATGTCCTGATGTCACTTGCAGAAAAGAAGACGGCCAAGGATGCGTGGAAGGGTGTCAAAACCATGTACCTGGGAGCAGACAAGGTAAAAGCAGCTAGAGCCCAGACCCTCAAGAGCGAATTTGAAGCTCTAAGCATGAAAGACGATGAGCCATTAGACGAATTCTATCTGAAGCTGAACAGCCTGGGTTACCAATATTCGAGTGTTGGGAGAGAAACTGGAAGAGACATATGTGGTTAAGAAACTTCTCAGAGCGGTTCCCACAAAATTCTTACAGATTGCATCTGCTATTGAGCAATTCGGAGATCTGGAAGAGATGTCGGTAGAAGAAGTCGTTGGTTCTTTGAAAGCCCACGAGGAAAGATTGCGAGGGACAACGGAGAAACACCAGGGACAATTGCTGCTGACAGAAGATGAGTGGAGGAAGAAAGAAAGCGGCGAGGGGCAGCTTTTGTTGACTCGAGAAGAATGGTTAAGGAAAACCAATAGAGAAGGGACTCGAGGTGGAGGAAGTACTCGTGGAGTACGAGACAGAAGTAGAGTGAGGTGCTTTAACTGTCAAGCACTGGGACACTTTGCTGCGGACTGTCGTAAACCAAGGAAGGAGAAAGACATGACGAGAGAAGCAAATCTCTCGAAAATTCAAGAAGATGAGCCAGCCTTGTTGGTTGCTAAGGTCGGACAAATGGATATCGAATCTATGCTTCTGAAGGAGGATGGAGTGGTTCCAAAGCTACGAACAAACACAGGTGAACAAAAGGAGTCACAGGTGTGGTACTTGGATAACGGCGCCAGCAATCACATGACTGGGCAGCGTGGAAAATTCAAAAGCTTGGATGAGCGTGTCTCCGGGAAAGTGAAGTTTGGCGATGGATCGACCGTGTGTATCAAGGGAAAGGGAACAGTGGCGTTCCAGTGCAAGAATGGTGAAGAAAGGATGCTTGAAGATGTATACTATATCCCAAATCTCTATAATAATATTATAAGCTTAGGACAACTTTCTGAGGCAGGGAATAAAGTCGTACTTGATGGGGATTATTTGTGGATTCACGAGGCAAGTGGAAGACTATTGATGAAGGTGAAAAGGATAGAGAATGGACTATATAAGATTAGTCTTGAAGAAAGTAGAGCAACATGTTTGTTTAACAAGGCCGAAGAAGATATTTGGTTGTGGCATGCTCGTCTTGGGCACGTAAATTTCTAAGCTTTAGAATTAATGTCGCGAGAGAAGATGGCATACGAGATTCCAAGCATGACTCAACCACTTAAAAGGTGCGAAGGTTGTTTAATGACGAAGCAATCCAGAAAATCCTTCCCACATCAAACTAGCTCTGTGTCGAGGAAAGCACCTGAGATAATTCATGCTGATATTTGTGGCCCTATCACACCAACGACAACTGGAGGTAATCGTTATTTCCTTCTATTTGTTGATAATTTCAGTAAGAAAATATGGGTCTACATGTTAAAGGAGAAAAGTAATGCTTTCGAGATTTTTAAAAATTTTAAAGATTTAGTTGAAAAGGGGAGCGAGAAAAGCATAAAGATCTTGAGGACAGATAGAGGCGGTGAATTTTGTTCCAAGGAATTCACCCTGTATTGAGAGAAGGCTGGTATTTTGAGGCATTACACATCACCATACACTCCGCAGCAAAACGGGGTCGTGGAACGAAGGAATAGGACTGTGGCTGCTATGGCAAGAAGTTTTCTAAGGGAAGCAAACCTACCTGCGTATCTCTAGGGTGAAGCGGTGCGTCATTCGATTTATGTTCTCAATCGACTACCAGCTCGAAGTTTAAACGGAAGAACACCATATGAAGCATGGAGTGGGACTAAGCCGGACCTGACACACTTAAGAGTGTTTGGGTGTATTGCATTTTTGAAGATACCTTCGATACATGTCAAGAAACTGGATAATCGTAGTAAGAGGGTAGTGTATCTCGGTAAGGAGCCGGGAACAAAAGGGAGTCGCTTGTTTGACCCACAAACAGGGACTGTACACGTCAGTAGGGACGTGGTATTTCAAGAGGAAGCCTTTTGGTCATGGGAACAAGAAACAGGTGGTGAAGTAACTTTTCCTGGGAGCTATGTTGAGGTAACCGAGAACACGGAAACTGGGGACAGTGTGGATGCAGATTATGAACCCGCAACTCCTCTGCAATTCATGACTTCAAAGTCATCGTCATCGTCACAACAAACTACGACGACCAAAACAGCTGAAACTGTTGGAACATCATCTACCACGAGCAGTGAACCTAAGAGGTTCAGGTCTTTGGCAGATATTTATAATGACACTAAGGTCATTGAGCTGATGTTATTAAAGGCTGAGGAACCAACGTGATATTTTGAAGCCATAAAAGAGAAGGATTGGCAAGATGCTATGAAGACGGAGTTCGAGACAATAGAGAAAAACGAAACCTGGGTACTCACAAGTTTACCACCTGGGCATAAACCAATAGGTTTGAAGTGGGTATATAAGTTAAAAAAGGACCCAGATGGGAATGTGGTGAAACATAAGGCACGGCTCGTCGCAAAGGGATACGTTCAAAGGAAAGGAATAGATTATGATGAAGTTTTCGCTCCCGTAGCACGTCTTGACACGGTGCGACTCTTGCTAGCACTTTCAGCGAAAGAAGGTTGGGAAGTTTATCATCTTGATGTAAAATCAGCGTTTTTAAACGGTGAGCTCATTGAAGAAGTTTATGTCATCCAACCTGAGGGGTTCATCAAGAAAGGACAGGAACAGATGGTGTATAGACTGGTGAAGGCTTTGTACAGGCTGCGTCAAGCTCCTAGAGCGTAGAATGCGAAGCTAGACAGATGCTTGAAAGAGTTGGGAATTGACAGATGCTTACACGAGCAAGCGGTGTACATGAAGTACAAAGAAGAGAGTATACTCATAGTGGGTGTGTATGTTGACGATTTATTGGTGACAGGTTCAGACAAGCAGGAAATCGAAGCATTCAAGCAGCAAATGAACAAACGGTTTGAGATGAGTGATCTGGGTTTATTGTCGTTTTATCTTAGAATAGAAGTAAACCAAGGAGAGATGCGTACTACACTGAAGCAGTCATCATATGCCAAGAAGTTACTGGAAAAATCTGGAATGATGAATTGTAACGGGTCCAAATTTCCTATGGAGCATAAGTTACAGTTGGACAGAGATGAAGAAAGAATAATTGTTGATGCCACTGAGTACAGATGTATCGTTGGAAGTTTGCGATATCTAACTCACACTCGTCCAGATATTTCATACGCTGTGGGAGTGGTGAGCAGATTCATGGAGAAACCCACAGTGAAGCACCAAAAAGCTGTGAAACATATCTTGAGGTACATTCGAGGGACAATTGAGTATGGGCTGGTTTATGCAAACGAGAAGAGTAGTAGGATGTTGTATGGGTTTACAGATAGCGATCTTGCTGGAGATGTTATCGACATGAGAAGTACTGGGGGCATGTGTTTCTACCTTAACAGGAGCTTAATATCTTGGACATCAAAGAAACAGAAAGTGGTTGCTCTATCTTCGTGCGAGGCGGAGTACATGGCCGTCACGACAGCAGCTTGCCAGAGCATATAGCTTCGTGGACTACTAAAGGAAATCTCGAGACAATCGGTTGGACCAGTGATACTCCACATAGATAACAGGTCAGCCATCGAGTTAATGAAGAATCCGGTACTACACAAGAGGAGCAAACATATCGACGTACGGTTTCATTTTATTCGAGAGTGTATTGAAAGGGGTGAGTTGATCATTAAGCACGTGGTGACTCAAGAACAGATGACAGACATCTTAACTAAGGCATTGGGGAATGTTAAATTTGAAGAAATGAGGAAGGCAATAGGGGTTGAGGATCTTACTGCGAGCTCGGGAAGCTGAAGTCGAGGTTTGAAAAACATGTTGAGATTAGGGGGGGACATGTTGCATTTTATGTATTTAATCTAAACATGTTTTATTTATTTAAGTTATAATAAGTCAGGTGACAGTAGCCGTTAGTATTAGACTGAGTCTTAGAGTTTTACGTGGGTGTAGGAGTTAAGTAACAGGTAGTTGAGTGAAAAGAGAAGTGTGATTAGTGGATCCTATTTTGTAGCTTCCACCTCGTTTATTGCCTATTTATTTCCTTTGTACGTTGCATTTGATTAATGAAGAAGTACCACAATTTTACTTTCTCAGAGTTATACATACAAAGCGTGTGAATTGTGTATAAAGATAATAGTATTGGATCTGTATTATCTCAGACGTGACAAACGCCCAACAGACATCTATTCCAAATTGACAGAACGAAAAAAAAATATTTATGAAAATTTATGATATTATGAATTTTTGGTTCATGATGACAATAACTTGAGAAAAAATAAGAATCTAATCTTATACCTAGTTTTCTTTGATGTCTCGGTGGGATAATAAGATCTGGTTGTTTTGTTCGCCAGTCTAAAAGGGCATGAGTTTCTACAACATGTTTCTTAAAATATTTTTAAAAAATGTGAAGTTAAGATTAGTGTTGTCGAGGAATATATAAAATATATAGAATATAAAAAAAACATACTGATGATTCGGGTTGGGGTTTTGTCTTAATTTGTTATGAGTTTTTTCCACCAAATGGTAGGTCAGTGTTATATGTTCCATTGCGCTGTAAAGATGTGTTTTATAACTATAAAAATAATAATAAAATAATAATATAATTTGATTTGAAAAATAGTAAATATTTTAAGACACAACACTCTGTTCACATATACAATGGAAAGAAAGAAAAGATGACTTCAAATATAACATGAGATTAGTCTTAGTCTTTAAATTTTTTAAAATAAACTGTTGGTTTTGAAATATCTAAATTATCGGGCAAAGACAAACCTAAAATATAACCAAAATCACTTATTACTTTTAGAGCGGGAATTGGTTCCTAAGCCATAATAGTTGCATAGCAGAAAAGAATTCATAAAAACACAAGCCTATTTTTAGGCCGTATAGTGGTATTATTTCCATTACCATACCAAAATAGTAAACATTTACAGACAGAGAGAAAATAATGTTACCAAATAGTGTAAATAAAATGAGTAAAAAGGTCCTAAAGATCCATACCTAGAAAGTATTCGATATTTTTCAACCTAAAGACAAGAGAGATAAAAGAATAAGTTAGGAAAAAGTAGTAAATAAAACCAGTAGAAAAGTTGTAAATAAAACCAGTAGAAAAGTTATAAAAATCCATACCGGAGAAAGCAGCCATCTTCTTCGATGTGAAAGACGAGAGAGATATGAATAAGTTACCAAATAAAAATTTACCTTCTTACAACCCTAAAGAAAACAGAAAGATTTAAAGATCCAGACCTAGCAGTGGATATACATAAGGTTCGATGGGCGCTCGCTCCCTTTACCATAATATATGTATTAATTTATATAGTTTATTTTGGAGAAGTAGGTATTTTTAATTTAAAAATCTGAGATAATTGCTATTTTTAAGAAAAAAATCAAATTAGAACCTTAGATATTAGTGAATTTAAGCTTACACATATTCTTTAAACAATATGAATTTTTCTCTATCCGTCTCTCATTACCTACCTACGTGGACTTTCTCTCTCAAAACTCCAAAATCATTAAAAAAAAATCGTGCCCGTTTAGGTAACAAAATCAAATTCAAGTAAAATTTTGATTAATTTCCGTTCATCCTCTTCATTAAAACAGTATGAAATAAACTAATGGTCATCATCTTCTTCATTTAGTTTTCTAGCCATTTGGTTCACGACTAAAAGATTGCTAGTTTTTTTTTAATTTTTAACCCAATGGGTACCGGGGTGATTTAAAATGTACGTGTTTAGTTTTCCGTTACACCAAACAGGTCACGTGGGTAGCCAATAGTTAGAAAAAATTAGATATTTTTATATATTAGCCTACCCAATAGTTAGAAAAAACTAGATATTTTTATATCTTAGTCACTATGGTACCTACCCTGTACAACGGGTATTTTTCTGTGTGAAGTGCGTACCAATAATATATAACATGTGCTCAGTAGATTTAATAGCTAGAAAATTTTATCTTTTACTAAATCATTGACTAACCGGGTAAATGCCAATGCCAAAAGAAATAAATGTTTTTAGCCGTTTTTTTTATTTTATACATACTTTACCAACATCACAAATTAGATCAAAATTCATATATATTCAATAACAAAAATTGTGAAGTGTATTATTAAGGATCAAAATAAAAAATAGCTCAAAATTTAAAAATAAAAATAAGAATTGACGTCACACCGTTATGAACAGGAGAACAATGAAACACTGAAAAGGCTAAAGAATAACCGAAAGAATAATAGAATAGATTCATGTGCACAACTCACGCTAATTGTTTTGTCTCCAAAACTTGTGGTCACCATCTCCAAAATAGATAGTAAGCTTTATATAATGGATACTTATAATTGTAAAGTTATAAATTTACAGATGCATATTTGATAAAATATATTTATATTTAAAGTATAAGTTATTTTGACAACTTGAACTATAATTTGAATATCGTTTACCGATTTTATTAATTCGGTTCCATTGATTTTATCGGTTCGATTCCGAACTGGTTATCAGATCGTTTTTTTACTAGAACCTATTTTTAAATGAAACGGCGGACCAACTGAAGAGTTTTAAGATGGTCCAGGGATGATTATGCGATACGAGGATTGTTGATAGATGATTTTGCGATACAGAAATACTTTAGTGTCAGCTTTATAGAGAGAAAATTTAGATTATTAGGTTAAGTAGAGAGAGAAAGTCTCAAAAACTTGAGGCACACATTAGTGTGACCCAAAGAACTGACAAAGTAAAAATAAAGCTTGAGGCACACATTAGTGTGACCCAAAGAATAGTTTGAAGGTCCCCAAAACTTGAGGCACACATTAGTGTGACACATAGAATAGTTTGGGGGGACAACAATTCGAGGCACATATTACTGTGACCCAAAAAATAGTTCGAAAGGATAACAATTCGAGGCACATGCTACTGTGACCCAAAAAATAGTTCGAAGGGACAACAATTCGAGGCACATGCTACTGTGACCCAAAAAATAGTTCGAAGGGACAACAATTCGAGGCGCATGCTACTGTGACCCAAAAAATAGTTAAGGCAAAGAACTCTTTGTATTTAAGGGGCTCATCGAAACACCTCATTAAAACCTTCCTGTGCCTAACAGGGTAGGAAAGAGCGTGCCCTCACCAAAATTTGTTCTGGGGGATACAGAGAAAGGAAAAAGAAATACAAAGTCAAGCTAGCTCTATTAATCAAGATACAATTTTAAATGCTCAATATTCCAAGGTAGACGGAGATATCGCCCTTCTTTATCTTTTAACCGATATGTGCCTTGTTTTATCTTTTCAGTGACCTCGTAGGGGCCTTCCTAATTAGGTCCCAACTTCCCCAAACTCTTGTCTTTAGTGTGCAAGAAAACTTTGCGTAAAACCTTATCCCCCACCTGAAAATCTCTATGCTTTACCTTGGACGCGTATCGACTTCTCATGAGAGTTTGATAATGAAGGGATGTCAACTGTGCTTGCTGTCTCTTTTCCTCAACCAAGTCTAAAGTCAATGCTCTGTTCTGGTCATTTGTATCCGAGACATATGTTGCTATTGGATGTGAGGGGAAAAGGATCTCCGGAGGGACAACGACATCAATCCCATAGACCAAGGCAAATGGGGATATAACAGTGGTCGTTCGGGGGGTCGTTCGGTATGCCCACAACACCTCCTGTAGATAGTCGGGCCATTTCCTTGCTTTGCCTTCCAAGTTCTTATTCAGACCATCGAGGATCGTACGATTAGTCACTTCCACCTGCCCATTAGCCTGAGGGTGAAATGGTGCTGAAAAACATTGTCGAATGCCCCTCGATACACAAAAACTCTGGAACTCCTTGTTATCAAATTGAGGCCCATTGTCTGTGGTGATTTGCAATGGTACACCAAAACGACAACAAATGTTAGATATGGCAAACTTGATCACGTCTTTGGCCTTTGTTCCTGCGAGTAGTTCAGCTTCCACCCATTTAGAGAAATAGTCGACTGCCACAATTATCGTCTATCTGCCCCCAGACGCCATCGGTAGAGGCCCAACTAGATCAATGCCCCATCTGTCAAACGGCACTGCCTTTGAAATGCTTTCCATCAACACCCCAGGTTTGTGAATCACATTAGCGTAGCGCTGGCACGGGTCGCATCGTTTGACTAAATCTTTTGCGTCGGCCACAATAGTGGGCCAATAAAATCCAGCCAGGAATACCCTTCGGATTAAAGCCTTGTATCCACAGTGGGCAGATCCTTCACCGGCGTGTAGTTCGGAGAGGATAATTTGTGACTCGGGCCCACTCAGACACCTCAATAACGGCCGACTCAGAGATCTTTTATACACCAATCCTCCCAGTAGGATGTAGCCGTGGGACTTGAATCTAACTTTCCTGGCTTCGTGCTTTTCGACTGGTAAAATGTCATGGGCCAAAAAATCAATGATAACCCTTCTCCAATCGTGCGAAATCACGTTGCTTTCCTCTGAGATGTTCATCGCGTGTTCTTCGCCAATCGAGGTCGAAGGGCACTCCTGAACCAACACCCACGGGTAACCTTCTATCCGTGAAGCGGAGGCACGAGAATCCGGGACAGCATTTAACTATCTTCGAACATGCTCGAACTTGACTTCCTCAAATTCTGACGCCAAGTCTTTCATCAGCTTCAAATACTGTATCATCGTTTCTTTTCTGGCCTCAGACTCCCATGAGGCTTGATTTATCACCAACTGTGAGTCACGAATCAATTTAACCCTTCGTGCCCCGCATATTTGAGCCAAACGCAAGCCTGCTAGAGCAGCTTCATACTCAGCTTCATTTTTAGTTGCCTTAAAACCAAAACGAATGGCTTGGAACATAGCTACCCCTTTCGGGGAAATCAATTGGACACCTGCCCCACTCCCTGACATGTTCGACCCACCATCCGTCCGTATCACCCATTCCTCTTTGTCAACCACTTTGTGTACCTCCCGTTCCCCTCTGTCTGAATGGAACTCGACCAAGAAATCAGCTAAAACTTGTGCTTTTATTGCCGTTCGAGGCTCAAATGTTATGTCGAAGTCTTCCAGGCTCAAATGTTATGATGAATCTATTCAAAGCGGCCAATCTTCCTGTCATAATGTGTACCTCTTTAATATTTCCGGGGGGGGGGGGGGGGGGATCATTGTGATCAGAGCTTTTAGCTGCTCGGGATCAGCCTCGATGCCTTTTTCGCTGATCATGTAACCAAGAAATTTACCTGACCTCACCGCCGAAAATGCACTTCTCCGGATTGAGTTTGAGATTGACGCTGCTCAGGTTTCGAAATGTCTCTGCCAGGTCAGCGAAGTGGTCTTCGTCTTGCTCACTTTTGACTAACATATCGTCGATATAGGCTTCCATGTTCCGCCCAATCTGCCCCTCCAGGTTTTATTGACCAGGCGCTGATAGGTTGCCCCCGCGTTTTTTAATCCGAATGGCATGACTTTATAGCAGTATAAACCTCGCCCGGTGATAAAGGAAGTGCTCTCCTCATCGGTAGTGGCCAGTCGGATTTGGTTGTACCCCGAATAGGCATCCATAAATGACAACAGTCGATTTCCGGAGGTCGAATCCACTAATTGATCGATGCGAGGCACAGGAAATGGGTCTTTAGGACAAGCTCTGTTTAAGTCCGTGAAGTCAATACACATCCTCCACTTGCAATTTTTCTTCCGCACTAACACTGGATTTGACGCCCATACGGGATAATGCGACTTGCGTATATGGCCTATGCTCAGTAGCCTTTCGACCTCCAACAGAATTGCAGAGGCTTTTTCCGGGGAGACAGGTCTTCTTTTCTGGACTATGGGTCGGACATCTAATCGTATCGCGAGTTTATGACACATGATTTCCGACGACACTCCAGTGACATCCTGTGCACACCATGCAAACATATCAAGTTTATCAGATAAAAAAGTAATTAATCTTTCCTTAAATTCTGGAGAGAGGTGGACTCCAATCTTTAGAACTTTGCCGCTCGCAAATTCGTGTGTCGCTGAATCTTCTTCTAAGACCTGAAATCCGGGGGCCTCCCTCGGATCATCACAGGGGATGAGTCTGGGGGGAGCCCCTTTAATTGTTATGCTGGGTCGGAAGTCTCTCCCCGAACCCCCTTAGAGGATAGGGCTATCTGGTAACATTCACGTGCCATCTTCTGGCTACTTCAGACTGTCCCAACATTGTTTCCGACCACATACTTTAAGCATTGATGCACTGTGGAGATTACGCCATGCATCCGGGACAACCAAGAGCGACCCAGGATAGCATTATATGAGGTTGGTGCGTCGACCACAATGAAAAGTACCTCCACCTCTTTCTTAAATGGTCCACGGCCCAGATCGACCACACACTGGAACTCTCCAACCACCAGTGCTGTAGCACCAGTAAAGCCTACTATAGTCCTGTCGGACCTTCGGATGATCGGTGGGTCAGAGATGCGTCGGTAAATGCTCAAAAATAATATATTCGCGGAGCTCCTTGTGTCGATGAGTATTTTCTGAATTTGATCCCTAGCGATGCCTGCCGCGATCACTACAGCGTCTTCATGAGGGCCGGCTACATTCCGCATATCATCATCATCGAAGCAAATAATTGGGGTAGGCGACCGGTACATTTGCGCAGAGACTCCCGCTTCAATCTGGGTGGTCAGGTTGACCATGTACCTTTTTCGGGAGCTGTTGGAATTTCCCGCAATTGTGTCTCCCCCAAAAATCGCCAAGGAATCGAAGAACGCACAAAGGTTGTCCACTTTTCCCCTCGGAATTTCTTCCTCTACCAAGTTCACATTGTTCCTCCCCACCTTGGGGTCCAAATACTCTTGCTCAACGTCAAAATCGTCAACCCCTTCGGAAATCACTATGGCTGTGTCAGTGTTCTTTGAGACAACTTTTACCACGGCATTTTTCTGGGAGTGTTTTTTGACGAACTCCAACAATATTCCATTCTCAACTAGGGCTTGCACCTCTTTCTTCAAAGCTATGCGGTCCTTGGTGTCGTGCCCAATATCCTCATGATACTTACAATATTTGTTGACGCTTCTGCTTTCCCTCAGAGTCTGTATGGGAAAAGGTTTCCTAAATGGGACCGTAGATTTAACTTTATCAAATGTCGCAGCAACATTTTCTGTCAACTCCGCGAAATAATCGGGTCGAACCCATTTGTTTGACATGAATCTCCCTCCTTGATTGTGGTTTTGTTGGTTGCCATGGTACTGAGGGTTCGACTTTTGCCTTGGAGGATATTGACCCGTACTTTTAGTCTGAACGTTCGATCGAGGGCCATGGGCGTTCGACTCAGTCCTCTGAAATTGATTCTGGTCCAACTGATCTCCTTTCTCCGAGGCTTGGGTCTCTTCTACTAAGATCCAATTCTTAACTTGATCCAGCAATGCTCCGAAAGTCATCGCCTGACTTTCCGCCAAATGTATCCTTCAACAACCCGGGAAGCAGACCCATCCTGAAAGCTGCCAGTGCCACTGAATCCTTACAATATTCCATATCCGTTTTGGTCTTGACAAAGAGATTAGTGTAATTCTTGAGGCTCTCCCCCACCTTCTGTCGACAATAGATGATCGTGTCTCCATTGGCTCAGAACTTCTTGCTCCCCACGAAGTGTTGCCTGAAGATGTTCCAGAACATATCAAAGTTCTTTATCGAGACCTGAGGTAGCCTGTTGTACCACTTAGATGCTACTCCCTTGAAAGTCTGGGGAGAATGCTCTGCATAGCAGCTTGTCATCATCATCGAAGTTGATCATAAAATTCTTAAATTGCTCGATGTGATTGTCAGGATCCTGTGTCCCATCGAACTTTTCTAACTTTGAAATATCAAAGTGCTTCAGGAGGTTTCCCACTAAGATCTCTGAGGACAGAAGAGAGGCTCTCCAGTTGTGACGTGTACGATAAATGTTGGATCTCAAATTATCGTTATTCGAAAAGTACAAACCCTCCTCGGAGGGTAAAGTGTATTGCTGCTGCCATTCTGAATTTTGAGGGCCCATATCCTCTTTCTTGTCAGGACACTTTGCCTGTTCATGAGACCGATCGCCACCTCGGTCATGGTGACTCTTTTCTCTTGAGGATTTCCTCTCCGAACTTCTTCCTCTTCGGAAATCGGTTCCCCTATGATCACGTTTTTTCCTCCTGTGGTATCTCTGAGGAGACGATTCCGAAGTGGTGTATCGCGAGTAGTCGCTTGAGTCGGCCGAATCCGAACGACGCCTCTCTCTTCTCCTCGGAGATCGCCGCTCGCGCCCCCGATATCTGTCGTCCCTATTTTTGGGACGAAATTCAGTTTCGCGTTCCTCCTTTTCAATAACAGCCTCTCTCCTTACCTCGGATCGAAGATTCTCCTGTGCGGCTTCCTTTTCTGCTTTCAATCGTTCGATTTCCAGCAGCAATTCGCTCCTTCGACCCAGGAGATCTGAGTCATCAAAAACGTTTTCGACTCGCTGACCTCCTTCTCCCTCGTACTCCATATCATTCCGATAATCATCGCCTATCAAGTTCTCCTTGCAATTGTTGACCACATCGTCCCCTTCCATAGTTCTCCTCGGAACAGAGATTATTTCCAGGAAGCGATTGCCGTTAGAGCGATCCTCGCTTCCCACAGACGGTGCCACTGAAGAGTTTTAAGATGGTCCAGGGGTGATTATGCGATACGAGGATTGTTGATAGATGATTTTGCGATACAGAAATACTTTAATGTCAGTTTTAGAGAGAGAAAATTTAGATTATCAGGTTAAGTAGAGAGAGAAAGTCTCGTACTATTCCTCTCGGGATTTGTGAAGGGTGTGTGGTCCTTTTATAGTACAATTTCGGACCCCACACGCTTTAATTTGGACTAATTACATCTTTTGGTCCCTATATTTTACTTTCTTCCTATTTTGGTTATCTCTTTATACAATTTGTACAATCTGGACCTTACACAGTTATTTCTATGCATTTTCATCCTATTACACTTTTCCTTTGCTATTTTCTCCTGCCAAGTTTCTTCTTTACATTTTTCTCATTGTCTTTTATTCTTCCTTATCACCAACCGTTTTTGATCAAACACATCATGTGCCCCAAGAAGAGCCTTCATCTTAATACTCCAATTTCGTAGTTGTTATTGTTGAGTGTTGGAACCTTTTAAAGACGATACATCATTTGCCATATCTTTCAATATATTGAAGATTTAAAAATATAATATCAAATAGAGCTCGTAGCTCTGATACCAATTTGTTGAAGAAAAATATTACAACAACACACTTAAAACAAACAAACAACTCTGATATAGATTATAAAAAAATATTACAAGTTATTCTTAGAAGTCACACTATAAGAGAAATAATTGTTTCAAACACTCAAAATAGCATTATTGTCTCTCTTTTCTCACTCTAAATTTATCTCTAAATTTACTACTTTGTGTGATTGATGTTGGTATAGATGGTAGGAGAGCTCTACCGTCCAAACGTCTATGGATAGATAAGCAAAACTCTAGATAAACAAGTTTATTATGTGTATATATTACATTATTAATCAATTACATAACTACTTGTTTATGGTCTTTTAAGTTAAAGAATCCATAAGTAAGTTATAACTAGGGGTGGCAAACGGTCTGAACCGCGAACCATCGAAACCGTTTAAATCCGAACCACGGGTTGCGGTCCTGCCGGTTTGTGGTCGTGCCGGTTTGCGGTCGTGCCGGTTTGCGGCTTATGCGGTTGTACCGGTTTGCGGTCCTGCCAGTTTGCAGTCCTAATGGGCCAACATATAATATGAACAATTATATGAACAATTTTAGAAAATATTTTACCATAATATTATAAGTATTAAAATATTTAATACTATAAAATAAGTAAACATATAATATAAAATTTAGCATCAAATTTAATTAATATTAATTATAATTCATTATTTAATTGTAATAGAATAATTATTTGAAACAATTATACGTAAGAAAGGAAAATATTGAAATTGGTCGTCGGGGCCTGCTCGGGTATGAACTTTTTTCTAACATTTGAGGCACGAAGCTCAACTTCTGGTGATGTCAAAGTTTATCAAGCCACGGTCTATCATGGACCTGTCCCAGAACCTGAGCTCGTTTCTATGCACTTGAGACCTGAAAATCAAGGTAATGTTATTTTTCTATATGCTTTTCTTTCTTATATATCATGTTACCGTGATAGAACCGTGTCCTATGTATACAGAGAAAATATATTTGTTTGTGTTAAAAGGCATACTTTTGGCCATTAAATTTTGGAGTGGTATGAGAATGTTAGATATCTAAGTTTAAGTAATTCCTATTGTTACTAAATTGTTTTTTTAGATCAACTTTGTTTGTCCATGATTCAATGTGTTATGCTCTCCTCCATAACTTAAGTTAGTCATGAATATGGCTATTCTTGATCTTTTGTCATATTGCTATGGTTTCGTTGTTATTTATATACAAAATTAGAGATTCGTCTTTCTTATTTTCCATTTCAAATTGAATATCATATGCAAGCGGACAATGTGAGGATGTCTCTTAAACTCGTGATAATCTTTTTTGTTAGTTTTTGTTGATAGAAAATTCATACTGATGTATGGTTAGTAAGAACTTAGATTAAGTACTAGAACTACGAGTATATTGTATAAGCGAACCCCCGGCAAACAAGCCTTTAAAACAATTTCTGAAAAATCTCATTTTCTTTGATTTTCCTATTACATTTTTTTAACCTAAGATATAGTTTCTATTTTGTCCTACAAATCTAATAAAAGAAACAAAATCTATTTTTTGGGATAATCACCATGAATATACAACATCGGTCGGTTATATTCCAGGATGAAAATACAGTTTACAAATTGAAAATGTGCATTTAATTTTGAGTATTTTTATTATGCCAATTCAACCTAGAATTGATTGAATCTTGAGTAATATTATTTTGATATAACCATAAGATGATGTAAATTATTGTGTGATTAAGCTCATTGGTGCACGAAAACATATCGGGTTTAATATTTATTCGTTCAATCCAATAATAGGTGTTTCATTGTTCTCCTGTTCATAATGGTGTAACGTCAATTTTTTTTTTCCTGATTTTTTTTTATATTTTGAGCTACTTTTTATTTTGATCCTCAATAATACACTTCAAAATTTTTGTTATTGAATGTATATACATATTGATCTAATTTGTGATGCTTGTAAAGTATGTATAAAATAAGAAAAAACGGCTAAAAACATTTATTTCTTTTACCATTGGCATTTACCCGGTTATTTAAATCACGTGGGTACCCATTGGGTCAAAAATTAAAAAAAAAACTAGCAATCTTTTAGTCGTGAATCAAATGAATAGAAAACTAAATGAAGAAGATGATGACCATTAGTTTATTTCATACTATTTTAATGAAGAGGATGAACAGAAACTAATCAAAATTTTACTTCAAATTGATTTTGTTACCTAGACGGCACGATTTCTTTTTTATGAATTTTGGAGTTTTGAGAGAGAAAGTCGAGGTCGGTAATGAGAGGCAGATAGAGAAAATGTGTTTCAATGAATGTAATTAGTAGGTAATTAGAGGCGGAAAATGTGTTCCAATGAATGTAATTAGTAGGTAATGCGGATAGAGAAAATGTGTTTCAAATGTAATTAGTTTTATGTTTCGTATTTAAATTTATATCAAAGATATTTTAGGTAGTTAGTAAATTGGAATTTTCGAATATCCAACTATAATAATTGTTTAAAAACATAAAATTCAATACAAATCCATGATAAACATATGGCTAAAAACTCAGGCTAATTGTTTTATCTCCAAAACTTGTGGTCACCATCTCCAAACTAGATAGTAAGCTTTATATAATGGATACTTATAATTGTGAAAAGTTATAAATTTAAAGTTGCATATTTGATACAAAATATTTATATTTAAAGTATAAGTTATTTTGACAACTTGAACTATAATTTGAATATCTTTTACCGATTTTATTAATTCGGTTCCATTGATTTTATCGGTTCGATTCCAAACTGGTTATCAGATCGTTTTTTTACAGGAACCTATTTTTAAATGAAACGGCGGACCAACCGTTTTTGATCAAACACATCATGTGCCCCAAGAAGAGTCTTCATCTTAATACTCCAATTTCATAGTTGTTATTGTTGAGTGTTGGAACTTTTTAAAGATGATACACCATTTGCCATATCTTTCAATATATTGAAGATTTAAAAAATAAATATCCGATAGAGCTCGTAGCTCTGATACCACTATGTTGAAGGAAAATATTACAACAACACTCACTTATACAAACAAACAACTCTGGTATAGATTATAAAAATAATAATACAAGTTATTCTTAGAAGTCACAGTATAAGAGAAATAATTGTTTCCTCAAAGCATTATTGTCTCTCTTTTCCCACTCTAATTTTATCTCTAAATTTACTACGTTGTGTGTTTGATGTTGGTATAGATGGTAGGAGAGCTCCACCGTCCAAACGTTTATGGATAGATAAGCAACACTAAAGATAAACAAGTTTATTATACTCAACATAAAAGTTATTTTTGCACTCACCCTAAAACGGTCTTACACACGACCTTTATTACCAAATAAAATAATATTCAATTATTTCTAGACAATAATTTTTTGTTCGATTTTGTTGAGTGGGTGTACTTTTTAAATGGATCAAGTTTTTAATACAATAGGAACCGGACCATACCGTTAATATTTGATCTGACTTTTACCAATCCTAATCTCGATTCTTAAACCCGTTGCGGCAATAATTCGTAAATAGAATAGATTCATGTGCAGAACTCAAAACAACAAAAGATACTAATACAAAAATGAGTGACTCTGATTTAAACTTTGTTTTCTTAAGGCAACGAATATAAAAAAAATAATCAAGATTATATGATCGAAAGGCAATGAATGGCAACGAATATAAAAAAAATAATCAAGATTATATGATCGAAAGGCAATGAATTGAAAGATATATAGCTGTTTGGACGTATAAAAAATCAAAGTTTAATCTTTTCCGGATTATTATATTGATAATTTATCCAAATGTTATTACTCTTAAAATTTTAATAATATTGAAATTTAATTATTTTAAAATTTTAACCGTCTTAATTCATTACTGCCAAATAATTATAATTATTTTTATCAAGGCAAAATCCATTAGTTTATATATTATTACAGTTAATATAAACTTTTATTACTGGTAAACCATTTATTTGTTGCACAATATTTGTAAGCTTTAAAGCTGCACATTTATATTTGAAACTTTTATAAAATAAATTAAAATTGAGTTAAAATCAAGTTTGATGAAGTTATACCATGATTTCTGGTTGTATAATAAAAAAGGGCATTTGGTTACTTGACTTTGGTAATAACTATTTATTCTAGTTGGGTTTTATGTTGTAGATTTATGTGGAGCTGGGATATAATTATAGAAAAAAAATTATAGTTGAAACAAAAGAAACTAAAAACAATAACATCCTAAAACTAAAAGCAAAACTTTGAAGTCATATTTTTTAGATATAAAAAATGTAGTGCTCTTTTTGACACTTATCCTTAACTTCGGACTATCTTCCGTTTGACTAAATTTCATCTTCATAACTAAATCACATTTATTTTATATTTTATATTATTTTTATAAATTTAATAATAAAAAATTTAACATAGTTTAAGATAAAAGATAACAAATGTAACTATATCACATTTATTTTCTTTCTAAAGAATTTAAAAATATGAAGTCAAAAAACAAAAAACAGTATTCAGCAATTTTTGCATGAGATATCAAGATGCTATTTTATTTTTGCATTGACATGTAAACAATCAACCATTAATACATTACACAAGCAAAAACGAAAACATACTCTCAGTTAAGAGTCAACAGTCAACTGTCGTATTCAGCTGCCCCAGAGTGGATAGGCAGGGGGTTAGCAGTGGTGGATTACAAAACTCAGAAAACCGGTAAGAAGACACTAATGTCAACAAGGCATCTAAATCTTACTACTTGTTATAAAGGGGTTAGAGTAGGTCGGAGAGCCTCAACTACATAGGAAACTGCCCTTTTTTTTCATCACCCATTGGATAAAAGGAACAACACTGCATAAATAAATACATCATATCCTAAGTCTACACTATTATGTTTCTAATTAAGCTTCAACATTTAAACTCGGATTGAGATTTAAACCTTTACAATATATATTTGCGAGGGTCTCTTACCTAATAAACAAACCAAGGTACCTTCTCCCGAGGGAATTTTAAGCATCAAAGTAGTAGGAATATTTGAGAGGGTCTCTTACCTGATAATTAGACAAATCTGAAGACGAAATTCTGAATCTATTTCTCATATTCTCTATGATTGTAGTTTCACCTATAATATTTGGATCTTTGCTAGTAATAAACTTGGTTTCCCTTTTCACCTTGGTGCTGACAATATTGGATCAGCAAAATGGTCTAACTCTCGTGACCATCTTCTTTGGCGGACTTGCTTTGGCGCGGTTATTTACCACGTTTGGCTCCTATCCTGAATTCACTAAACATCCACCGTATAATAGCATATCTTCGCTATAGGTCCCAGGGTACCAAGATCAGCTGACCATTTTATAACAAGGACCGTCAACATTCGAAGGCATCTCCCTCGAACTATTCTTTCTACTCAATCTCTTGAATAAGCACTCTCAATCCTCAAAATTCGAGAGGTTGCCAAACTAGTTAAAATCTTAAATCTTCAATCCAAAATTACTATTCTTCGAATGTTCTAGCCCTTTTAATATCTACAGACCCCTTCGAGTGTTTTGCACGAAACCTTTTATTTTACTAATAGGGTCACAACAATACTAGTTGAATATTATATAATTGTTTAAAAATAATATGGTAACCTAATATAATTTTTTACCATATTTTTAGAAACCATTCTTTAAATATAAAAAAAATATTACAAGAGAAGTTTAAAAGATATGGTAACATATGATATAATTTCAAAAAGATATGATACTATATTCTAAAAACCATTTTCTTAAATATAAAAAATATCAAAAGATTTTAATTTAATATATATATATATATATATATATATTATTATTTTAGTTTAAAGTTAATTAAAACTCCTAATTTAGTTTTGAAATATAAATTAATCTAAATGCGTTATACAATAAAAAAAATTATATGAACAATTTTAAAAAATATTTTACCAGAATATTATAAGTATTAAAATATTGCATACTATAAAATAAGTAAACATATAATATAAAATTTAGTATAAAATTTAATTAATAATAATTATAATTTTTATTTAATTGTGATAGAATAATTATTTGAAACAAAATTATACGTAAGAAAGGAAAATAATAAATACTGAGGAGAATCGTGGAATTAAGTATAAGTGCATTCTCCCAAACAAAAGAAAAGTATAAAAAGTAGTGAAAAAGTAGTCATTAAATTAAATGCATCATTAACATCTCATTTATTTTAACAAATGGTGCAGAATACAGTAATATAAATTGTAACATCTCATTTATTTTGAAAGGAAACAGCTACCTTTATTAGATCTAGAGAGAGAAAGAAGTCGGTGGCAGAGTAGGTCTTCACCTCGTCGTCGAACACCATCGTAGATAGAGAGGGAAAGAAATCGGTCGCAGAGATCTCAGTAGGTTTTAACCTCGTCGAATGTTTATTAGATAACGTTAAGTAATTACATATTTTTCATCCCGAATTGGGATTTTATGGGTGTTTTCTCTTCTGCAGGTTAGTGGCTTGGCGATCATGACTCCAAAGGTCGATGCCGTGGGCAATACAGAGGAGAGAATTAACACAGTCGAAAGTGATCATCCAGAGGAGATCCAGGAGGGTGGGAGTGATAGCGACACCGATTACAGCGACTGCAGTGATGAAGAAAGCCGAGACGAGTGGCGCCGCTATTCGAAGCAAGTGAAATTAGGCGATGTAAGTTGACTTGGTACCCAACCCTACTTATCAATTTTGTTCGTCTTTGCGCCTCATTGTTTTTTGTTTCAATCAAAATTTAGTACTATAACATCGAGGAGATGCATAAGTGTCGGAAGGGTCGTCGGTATGTTCCATTCAATGTGGCAAACATGTGCGAAGACATTACTACAAGTGTGGAGTTTGCTATTAAGGAATACAATCGACAGAACGAGGTTAGAGCCTTGTTAGTTCAATATTGATTTCTTGTTGCCGTTGTGTATTTTCGTATGTCTGCTATTGTGTCCACGAGTTAATTTAATTATCACCTATCTTGCAGAATGAACAGTTGGTCCTTGTGAAAGTATTGAAATTGGTCGTCGGGGCCTGCTCCGGTATGAACTTTTTTCTAACATTTGAGGCTCGAAGCTCAACTTCTGGTGATGTCAAAGTTTATCAAGCCACGGTCTATCATGGACCTGTCCCAGAACCTGAGCTCGTTTCTATGCACTTGAGACCTGAAAATCAAGGTAATGTTATCTTTCTATATGCTTTTCTTTCTTATATATCATGTTACCGTGATAGAACCGTGTCCTATGTATACAGAGAAAATATATTTGTTTGTGTTAAAAGGCATACTTTTGGCCATTAAATTTTGGAGTGGTATGAGAATGTTAGATATCTAAGTTTAAGTAATTCCTATTGTTACTAAATTGTTTTTTTAGATCAACTTTGTTTGTCCATCTATGATTCAATGTGTTATACTCTCCTCCATAACTTAAGTTAGTCATGGATATGGCTATTCTTGATCTTTTGTCATATTGCTATGGTTTCGTTGTTATTTATATACAAAATTATAGATGTCTTTACCTTATAATAGTCCTCTTTCTTATTTTGCATTTCAGATTGAATATCATATGCAAGCGGACAATGTGAGGACAATGTGAGGATGTCTCTTAAACTCGTGAGAATCATACAATATATGTTTTTTTTGCTAGTTTTTGTTGATAGAAAATTCATACTGATGTATGGTTAGTAAGAACTTGCATTAAGTACTAGAACCACGACTAGATTGTATAAGTGGCAGTCCATGGCAACCCCAATATTAGTATCCTGGCAAACGAGCCTTGAAAACAATTTCTGAACAATCTTATTTTCTTTGATTTTCCTATTACAGTTTTTTTAAACTAAGATATAGTTTCTATTTTGTCCTACAAATCTAATAAAAGAAACAAAATCGATTGTTTGGGATAATGAGCATGAGTATACAACATCGGTTATATTCCAGGATGCAAATACAGTTTGACCTAATAAAATTTATGCATAATTTATAAATTGAAAATGTGCATTTAATTTTGAGTATTTTTATTATGCCAATTCAACCTAGAATTGATTGAATCTTGAGTAATATTATTTTGATATAACCATAAGATGATGTAAATTATTGTGTGATTAAGCTCATTGGTGCACGAAACATATAGGGTATAATATTTTTTCGTTCAATCCAATTATAGGTGTTTCATTGTTCTCTTCAAGTTTTTTTGTTCCTGATTTTTATTTTTATATTTTGAGCTATTTTTTATTTTGATCCTCAATAATACACTTCAAATTTTTTGTTATTGAATATATATACATATTGATCTAATTTGTGATGCTTGTAAAGTATGTATAAAATAAGAAAAAACGGCTAAAAACATTTATTTCTTTTACCATTGGCATTTACCCGGTTATTTAAATCACGTGGGTATCCATTGGGTCAAAAATTAAAAAAAAACTAGCAATCTTTTAAACGTGAATCAAATGAATAGAAAACTAAATGAAGAAGATGATGACCATTAGTTTATTTCATACTGTTTTAATGAAGAGGATGAACGGAAATTAATCAAAATTTTACTTCAAATTGATTTTGTTACCTAGACGGCACGATTTTTTAGATAGGTAATGAGAGGCGGATAGAGAAAATATGTTTCAATGAATGTAATTGTGTTCCAATGAATGTAATTAGTAGGTAATGAGAGGCGGATAGAGAAAATGTGTTTCAATGAATGTAATTAGTTTTATGTTTCGTATTTAAATTTATATCAAAGATATTTTAGATAGTTAGTAAATTGGAATTTTCGAATATCCAACTATAATAATTGTTTAAAAACATAAAATTCAATACAAATTCATGATAAACATAAGGCTAAAAACTCAGGCTAATTGTTTTGTCTCCAAAACTTGTGGTCACCATCTCCAAAATAGATAGTAAGCTTTATATAATGGATATTTATAATTGTGAAGTTATAAATTTAAAGTTGCATATTTGATAAAAAATATTTATATTTAAAGTATAAGTTATTTTGACAACTTGAACTATAATTTGAATATCGTTAACCGATTTTATTAATTCGGTTCTATTGATTTTATCGGTTCGATTCCGAACTGGTTATCAAATCGATTTTTTACTGGAACCTATTTTTAAATGAAACGGCGGACCAACTGAAGAGTTTTAAGATGGTCCAGGGGTGATTATGCGATACGAGGATTGTTGATAGATGATTTTGCGATACAGAAATACTTTAGTGTCAGTTTTATAGAGAGAAAATTTAGATTATCAGGTTAAGTAGAGAGAGAAAGTCTCGTACTATTCCTCTCGGGATTTGTGAAGCGTGTGTGGTCCTTTTATAGTACAATTGCGGACCCACACGATTTAATTTGGACTAATTACATCTTTTGGTCCCTATATTTTACTTTCTTCCTATTTTGGCTATCTCTTTATACAATTTGTACAATCTGGATCTTACACAGTTATTTCTATGCATTTTCCTCCTATCACACTTTTCCTTTGCTATTTTCTCCTACCAAGTTTCTTCTTTACATTTTTCTCCTTGTCTTTTATTCTTCCTTATCAGTAGCCCCCCAGTCTTAGTAAAAATTATTTTACTAGGACTGAATAATTCTCTTGACAGACAAAAACCATTTTCTCTCCGAATTTCATAAGTCGCTCCTCGAAAATTCATTTTTCGAATTTCTATAAAGCTCCTTGAACCACCGAGGCCATAAATCAACTCCACGAAAAATCTCTTCTTCGAATGGTTACAAAGCTCCTCGAATCACCGAGGCCATAAATCAACTCCTCGAAGAATTTCTTCTTTGAATGGGTACAGCGTTCCTCGAACCACCGAGTAGCCCCCCAATCCTGGCACCATGTTAGGTAAATCAGCCCCCGAATGATTTCATACTCAGGCTAAAAAGGGTGTCAGGATTGAATCTTGGCCATCACGTCATTTAGCGAACACCTGTGTCAGCATAACTCTTTGGGAAACGTTACCACTTCTTCTGACATTTTTGTCAGAAAACTCTTCCTCTTCCCTGACATTTTCTGACACACAAACCCTTCATCTTCCCTAGTAGCTAGTGTCAGAACAATTCACACCTATATGGACCATAATGTCTCTAGGCAAACACCATAAAAAAGGTCCCCAGGCCTGATCTGTCAGAAAAGCCCATCTGCACCTATAAATACCAACCTTCTCTCTTCATTAACTCAACTTCTGTTCAATTATTTCTAGAGAGATAAAGCTGACGAATAAGCTCCGTCGAATTCCTGAGTGATTGTTTATTAGTAAGAGGTTCGAAGAGAGGATTGCTGCCGGTGAAGACGTGAGACCTCGTCCCCCACCATCGACTACTACCTTCTTTGGTGCCTGGCCTCCCTCGGAAGATTCGACCGCAATTATCCCCCGCAAAATCGCTCGACAAAGCTTGCACAGTGAGTCGACCCCCCTTGGAGAGATGGGTAAGGACAGACAACACAAACACTCGTCCGGGAAGAGAAATAAATCTCATAAAGACAGGAAAAGCTCTCATGATCGAAAATGTGCCAGGGAGGCGCCCTTAGTTATTCGGGAACCTACTTCACCAACAGCTCTTGAGAACCTCCCTCAAAGATCTTCGAGCCCTCTTCGGACATCGACAAAACCTCCTCGAACTTCTACCAGCCCACCAAGGACTTCTGCCAGTCCTCCCCGAAGAAATGAAGCAGATGGTTCAAGTCTGCCTTCCACTCCATCCATGACCGTTCATGGAAATCGATTTTCTCCCTCGAAAACCCTGATTACCGAGGAAGACATGCTCAATATGCGAGATGAAAATCGAGATGCCAAAGGGAAGAAATCTCAAGTTTTTGTATCACTTTTGGTCCCCCAGAATTTACAAGGACTAATCGTACAAATTTCTCAAACAAAAGGGATGGGTGGAAGATAAAAGTGAAGGTGAGGAGCTAGTTTAATACGAAGAGTAAATATGGAGACCAATGATTTTTAGCCTCATATTAAATCCCTTCACTAAAGGGAAAATAACCAAATTTTAATATGTTCTTAAATAGGTATTGGTTTTTAAAAACCAACCCAAGTATCCAAGTATCAAATGTGGGCATCATCATATTGTAATACTATAATTTTTGTTATGAAACGTTATTCCCGAAATATATAGAAATATTATTACAAAGATTTGAGTCTAAATAATTGTAAAATTTATTATATTTAATGTTAATTAAAATTTGTTATTTATTTTTGAAATTTTAATTAATTTTATTTTAATATTAATAATATGAAATATTAAAATTAGTTGTAAATTTAAAATTTAATATAAAAAAATAAACATTTAATACAATATAAAATCTATTACTATGAATTGTAATTTATTATTTAATTTTGAAATTGCGACTATATTTATTACCGGTAAATTAAATAAGTTAGAAATTAATATTACTTTTGACTCTTGACTTTTAAAAATATTACTTTAACTCTTCAATTTTAGAAATAGTAGAGCCAGCAGATCTTCGCCCTTCCTATCCTACAGAGATTTATATGTTCATTATGGTTTTTAATCTTGCATAATCTCATAAGGAAAACAGTTAAAGCAAAGTTGAAAATGAGGTTTTTTTGGTTCTCTTGTCATTTCGTTATTATAATTTCTTTATTGGTATCATTTCTTTCATATTTGTTCATATAATATTTCCAAGAGTATCTCCCACAAATAGTCTAAAGAAATTAGTTAGCAAATTTGAAGGTTATAGGTCAATTAATTATTTCCAATAGATAATCTATTAGGCTAGTTATATTTACTTGCGTAATTTTACACATGTATATTCACGGTGCGTATTATAGGTATGTATATTTACGGTTACCCACTCTTTATAATTATTCACTATCTTAATTATACAATAGCTGCTGGGTTATATGATAATCTAAAATTTTACAAGATCAAAATGTTAGGTATATTTGCCAAATTTTTAGAGTAGATGTTGGACATGCTATTATAGCTAAACTTTTACAAGATCAAAATGTTAGGTATATTTACCAAATTTTTAGAGTAGATGTTGGATATGCTATTATAGGCGATTATATTTTTGTATTCCTTCTCGAGATTAGTTTTAGAACTTGATGCCATGATTGTGTTCAACTTCTCTCTTGTGTTTAGAAACTATTTAATATAGATTAAATAAGAAATTAATGAATAAAAATGTATATTTATTTTTACTTATAGCATAATGGAGGTTACATAGTTTTAAGATCATGCGTCATCTGCAGATTCTTGTATTTATGCTAGCTTTAGCTTTAGTTTTAGTTTTGTCTTTTCCATCTAAAAAAAGTACTGATCGAAGTTATGGATACAAAGACTCATCTCGGCGTTTTAATGTCGATATCTTAGAAGTTTTAATTTTGAAAGAACATATATATAAACGGGTGAAGGAGGAGAAGCGAAGGTTTGACGAAGATCATGAGACTTTAAGACAAGAGGTGGAGGATCTGAAACAAAATATGGGAGCTAGGGTACAAGCGATAAAGAGATACTTAGAAAGATTAAAACAATTCCAAGAATTACAGATTCTAGGTAGTCATTATAAAGAATATAACGAATATGAATATAGTTTTGTTTAGTCAAAATGACTAGACTAATGATATTTTTTGAATTTTATTTACGAATAGTTCAAAAAGGTTAAAGGGTGTTTGATGACTTTATGTACAGATTTTGTTGAATTTGTTTTAGATCTAAGTACTAAATTTATGGAATATGTAACTCACCCTTTTTAGAATCATCAAACACATGTTTGTTGAATTTTACCTATAGAAAACAAAATCTAATCGGTATATTAAATATTTAGACCAACTATTTGAAGTTCTCCCAAACAAATAGTTTTATCTTACGAAGTTGATTGGAAGACTAAAATTATTTTGTTTACTCTATTTGTAAGATTTATCGAAAAAGGTTGAAATCGTATCCAACACCCCCAAAATTTAGAAATCAATTTTTTTGACATTACAGTTTTTTTGCTTGTTGCTACAGTAAAACTGCTGCCATACAATAATTGTCATGGAAACCTGGCTATTGTTGTAGAACCTGTCTGTTTTACTGGAACAACATCAATTAACATCGATTTTTTTCACGGTGATGTCGGGCTACTTCAATAAATATACTTCGTTGGCACAGCACAACTTGAGGGGTCTTCGTTCAGATCTTAGACCACATGATATTTATAAATTTGTTGTTTTGTATGTGTGGTTGTTTATTGGTGTTTAAATGTTATATGAATTACATGGCTAAGATTTTCATGACTTTGTTAAGTGAATCATGATGTATACCATATAACTTAAAGAACTTAAATCGAAAATCATAAAGTATGTGATGTGATACCGCATAAACCAGGACATGAGGAGAGCTAAAATTTTAGCATTTATTTCCCGTCAGAGTGGTAAACAACCGTGCCGAAATAGAAACGCAAATATTGTATAAACTGGAGGAAGACACGTTGGACGCCTATTGAGTCCATGTCACTCAATTAATATTATTTTTTAAAAGAGAACTCAACCTTGCAACATGGAAAACTCCAGATGCTCGGGAGTGAAATTATAGTCATAGATGATATGATTAAGAGTCGGGTGGCATAAAACACAATTCGGAGGGTATTTAACCTCCAATTTAGAAACTTGTCACGGGTGGGCATCTTACCCTAGATAGCAAGCCAAAATGAAAAAGTGAGAAAAAATATTAACTATATGTCATACTAAGTGTCCTTGACTGTGACTTGGTAGATTCCTCTCTTTAATAATGGAGTAATGGACGTGGTTGTAGAGGATCCTCAGGGAGGGTCGAAGAAGATGATGTTGTTTATCTCTCGGAGGTTGCTCCGGTTTCTAGCACTTATACATCTAATATGAGTTGGTTAGTTCCAAAATCAATCCTGGATAATGTCTGAAACTAATTCCAGAGCCCATTCTTGAGTCATGGTTGATACGTTATCCGTAATGAGTTCCTAGAAAAGTAGAAAATAAATGAAAAAATCGTACCATAAAGAGATTTCTTTTTTAATTACCAATTGTCTCAGTTATATTAGTTTGTTTTAGCATTCAGTTTTTTTAACTCTTAATATATATATAGGGAATTCAAAACTTATTTTTAAAATGTATTTGGTTGGATTTTACTTATTTAAAAAAAATCGGACTTAACTAAACTCAAGCAAGACGCATTAATAACTTATTTTTAAAATCTAATTGGTTGGATTTTACTTATTTAAAAAAATCGGAACTAAACTCAAGCAAGAACCCATTAATATGTAACTCTAAATAAACTATATATAGAATTTTAGATGACATCATTTATTAATTTGATCGAAATCTAATCTAAATCTTACCCAATTATATAAGATATCTGAAAAACAAACTAATGATTATATGTAGTTTTTTAAAACTTTGATGAGTATAAATGTTTTTGAAAATTATAATCATTGTAGTTTTTACAATAAATTCATATAAAAATTGCTATCCTAATAGTAAAAATAATTTCAATATTGGATAAAAGCTTACTAATTAAAATAATATAAGATAATAAATTTAAAAAAAATGTAATTTTGGTTTATTAAATAAACTCATAAAGAAAGAAATGTGGAGAGAATTTGTAGAGTGATTTATTGAATTCAAAAATTATGTTTACAATGGCCATATATATATATATATATATATATATATATATATATATATATATATATATATATATATATATATATATATATTTTAGTTCATATAATAATTATATATAATATTTTGATATTTTTAGGATACTATAATAATTTCGTATAATATTGTAACAATTTAATGATCTTATAATAATATGCAATTCTATTAAATCTCTTAATATATTATATTCAGTATCTTCTAATAATTTCATATTATTCTATTATCCACATCAAGTTGGGACATGTAAGAGAGAAATTCCCAACTTAAGAAGCAATACATCGAACCGATTCTTGTTGAGTGCTTTAGTAAATATATCTGCAAACTGAGCATGAGTGGAAATATGAAAAAGTGTAATTAGACCAGAGAGGTACTCATCCCGCACAAAATGATAATCAACCTCGATGTACTTGGCACATTCATGGAAAACGGGATTGGCAAGAATATGTAATGTTGCAGTGTTGTCATAATAAACTTGTACAATACTGGTATTGATCCCTAGAAAACAAAGAAGTCCCTTTAGCCATTTTAATTTGCATGTGAGAAGAGTCATATATCGATATTCGGCTTCGGTTGAAGCACGAGAAACAATATGTTGTTTCTTTGTCTTCAACGAGATTGGAGAATCCTCAATTAGGATGAAACATCCAGATAAAGAACGTAGGATGAGTGGGCAAGCAACTCAATCCGAATCACACAATCTTATGAGTTTAAAATCATTATATCATCTAAGAAGAATACCATTCAGATATTGAACCACACCGAGTGCAGCTTGCCAATGATCCATTTTCGGTTCCTTCAAATATTAAGCCAAATTATGAACTGTATAACAAAAATTCAGATGACTCACCAATAACAACTATTGTCCTACAAGCAGACAATATTGAAATGACGAGCTCCGAGTAGGCATATTAAATAATATCAAGTGCATATTTGCGTTGACTCAGAAAAATCCTAAAATATTTGTGGGCAACATCAATACCTAGAAAATATTTTAGAAAACCAAGATCCTTCATGTGAAAGTCTTCAGACAAATATTTCTTAAATTGTATTATAGTACGAGTGTTTTTTGTAATGACTAAATCATCGACATGCACCAGGACATAAATCATCAACTCACGATGAGAAGTACACAATAATGCACCAGACAAGGGATGTATTGTGAACATCCATCTGATGTAATTTCCACTTCTTAATAGCTACAATATTAAGAAGTATACAAATAGTATTGAGCTTGACAACTAAAGAAAATATTTCAGTATACTCGAAACCCTCTTACTACTCATTTTTCATGATGAAAAGTCGTTCTTTTAACCTTTCTATTTGTCCATTGGAGTGATGTTTCATCTAGTATACCCACTTGGACCTTAAGGGTTTCTTGTTTATATAAAAAGAAACCATATTCCACGTGTTACTTACCTTTAAAGTTACAATTTCCTCATAGATAGTTTTCTGCTATTCCACATACTGAACTACTTGTATATAAGTTTTAGGCTCCACATTTGTATCAAGCAAAATAATGAAGCCCTCATATTCTGTAGAGAATTTCTCATACGAGATATATTCATATAAAAAATACTTACAACTCTGAGTATTCTGTTGAACCATGTATATGTGATAATCATGCAACCACGCATTATCATTCTTCATCTATTGTCCACATCCAAGATGTTCAACTTCACCCTTAACTTGGATCAATAGAGCTCGCCTAGTGGGGTTTGACGTGGTTGTATCAGCTAGGGCCATCGGCTAGCCAATGTCAAAATTAGGTGAGATAAACAGATCAATTGATTGTACGTCATATATGATTATGAAAATTTGGATTGGAGCCTAAATTCAACGGAGGTGAATCTTGCTTACCCCTCATGGGTTTAGCTGTCGTAGTTCTCGGTATGTACATAGGATCTTCATAAAAAATATATGGAAATGGCTCTAGAGGTGTAGGACTTGTAATGATAGTGGATTCCCCAAAAGGAAAAATATTTTCACATAATATAACATCACGAGAGAAAATTATCTTTCTAGTATCTGTAAAATATATGCGCCATCCTTTTTTATTAAAAGGGTATCCTATAAAGATTCCAAGAAAACTTTTTGATTCAAACTTGTCACCACTATTATTCTCATTATGAACATAGTATATACAACCAAATACACGAATGTGATTCATAGGTGGAGCTTTATTAAATAATAGTTCAAATTGAATTTTTCCTTGTAAGAGAATCAATGAAGTGCAATTAATTAAGTAGGAAGCAGTAAGCATACATTCACCCTAAAATTTGATAGGTAATTAATATTGGAACCGTAAAGCACGCTCCTAATTTAAAGTATGATTATGCTTCCGTTCCACAGGTACATTCTGTTAGGGCGTCCTACTACACGAAGTATTCTGAATTATCCTTGATAAGTATATGAAATACTTGATGGACTAAAGATTAATGTATTTAAAGTTATAATGAAGTTTATTAAGCTAAAATGCAATATTAATGTGTAATAATAGATAGAGGGACTAATACGCAATTACCTAAATTGTATAACTAATTTAGATATCCCCTATATATAAAGGGCTGAGTTAAAATTGTAACCTAAGAAACATTCATTAGTGCAATACACAATTCATTGTTTGTTAAGAAGTCTCTCTAACTCTTTTAGTCTTAGATCAAATCTCAATCCATAATTCTAAAAAATTGGCGCCAGAAGGAGGGGGTAAGATTGATACTTAGATCTTTCGATCAAAAATCAAGAACTTGGGATCTTTCGATCAAAAATCCAGAAATTGTGATCATTTTCTTTAGTTTTGTAAATTACTATAGTGAAAAATGGAATTGAAAGATAGGAATGATCTATTGGTTCGAAAGTCAATAGAAGCGTTGAAATATGATTTGCAAGGGAGAGAAACAAATGAGTCTGTTCCGATTCGTCAAAATCAGTCAGATATCGAGGCTAGAATGAATGAATTGTTTGAGAAAATAACAACTCTAGATGACAAATAAGTACAAAGGTTGCGTGATACTCAGTCGTTAAAGCTTAAAACTGAGGTAAGAAGAGAGGAGGAGAAAAGGAATTATTTTGATAGTTAGTCTAGTCAACTGAATGAGATTGGTCATGTTCGAGATAATCATCGCAAAATACATTTTGAATCTGAAAAGGAGCCTCAAAAATTGAAAAAAGAGAAAAACGATAAGCATAGGTATGTTGAATCTAGTGAAGATGAATTTGATGATTCAAAATTTGAGGAGGTATCCAGGCGTAAACGTTATCGAAGTTCTTTTAAAGAGGAGCGTTGGTCTACTGAACAAGGCTTGTATGATATGGTAGGAGTGGGAAGTGAAGATCAATATGTTCAAGGAGTGCTTTAGATAAATTTGCCTTTAACTACCGAAATTAGATCTATTACACTTCCAATATGTTTTGATATTTCAAAGGTTGAGAAATTCGATGGAACTCAAGATCTAGACGATCACATCGAACAATTTAAGAGTTACATGATGAATTTCGAAGATGATGATAGGTTGGTTTGCAGAGCATTTTCTCAGATTTTTAAAAGAACATCTTTAAAATGGTATAACAAAATTCCAAAAGAGTCTATTACAAATTTTAGAGATTTGTACACAACTTTTCGAAGATAATGTATGGGGAGTAAAGAAATGAGATCAAATAGATATGTAATTATACAGTGTAAGCAAGCAGTATGGGAAAAGTTGAAGGATTATATAAGGAGGTTTGTATTGATAAAGGTAAGGTTAGATGATTGTGAAGAAGTGGTGGCAATGACAACTTTTAGACAAGGATGATTACCAGATGATTTAGCTAATAAAACTACAAGATGAAGAACATTGACCTTTGGAGCTCTTATGGCACAAGTTAAAGATCAAATTAAAGTGGATGAATCAACTTGAGCTCGAGAAGGGAATGATGTAAACCAAAAGAATAATGGGCAAGTAACAAATAATCAAATGAACACTTCTAATCATCAGTCATCGCGTTCAAAGGTTAACCAGAATTTACCTCCTCAAAGTGGTGGAAATTCTTATCAAGAGAATTCGAACAACCAGAATCAGCATTACAGGCCAAAGTCAAATGTGTGGGTTAGACTGGAACGCTATGCGGAGTTAATTTAAAATGTTGCTTCGATTTATGAAAATACTAAGGGTTCAGTAAATTTTAGGAAGCCTACTCTAATTAATAAGCCAAGGGAGGAGCGGTATATCAAATTTTTCAAATACCACAATGATATTGGCCATGCCACAACATATTGTATAGCTTTGAAAAAGAAATGCAAGTCTTAATAGAGAATGGAAAGTTGGCTGAATTTGTTAAAAGCCAAGTTATAAATTCGAGGAGTGCAATGACTTCGAATCAAAAAGTGATTAATCTTAATTCAAAGGAAGATGATTCATTAATGATTCTAGATGCCAAGAATAGAAATTTTGATATTCCTTTAGATGATCTTGATCCAGATCCAAACGTTTAATGTTGTGAATGAGTCGAATAGTGCCTTGACAGTGTACTGTGTCCGGCAGTTCGAATAGTGCCTTGACAGTGTACTGTGTCCGGCAGGACAGTTTTGTGTTGGATATTTTCCAATTACTTCAAAAGAGTTAGTCTTGTGGTATGAGCCCATTAGGCCCATAGTCTAGTAAGTCTGTTAATTCCCTATAAATAGATTACTAGGGCGACACAAAACACAATCTGAAATCTGTAACCTTTTCTATCATAGTGAAACTCTTTTCTCTGGCGGTGCCCGTGGACGTAGACAATTGTCGAACCACGTTAAATCCTGTGTTTCATTTAAATCTTTCATTTGCATCTATTTTGTGCTTGAGTCATTTTGTGATAATTGCATAGTATTTTATAACAAAATTGGTATCAGAGCCACGTGGTGAAATTAGGGCTTTTGCAATTAGGGTTTCACAATGGCGTCTACAGCAACAAAATACATGATTGAAAAATTTGATGGGGGATCCAGCTTTGCGTTGTGGAAGATTAAACTGAAATCTTCATTGGTACTGCAAGGGCTGTGGAAGGTTGTGGAGAATAAGTTACCAGAAGAGATGAAAGAAGAGGAGAAACAAGATCTTCAAGAAATGGCTTTGTGCTGGATTTTAATGAGTGTGAAAGACAATGTGCTTCGCGAGATTAGTGGTGAGAAGACTGGTGCCTGCGCATGGAGAAAGCTAGGAGATCTTTACTCAGAGAAATCAGTAGTAAACCAATTATATTTGAAGAAACGTTTGTATGATTTCAGATTGAAAGAAGGTATGTCCATAACAGAGCACCTAGATAATTTTAAATCAATTATAATGGACTTGGAGAACATAGATATCAATATTGAGGATGAGGATCAAGATTTGTTTGTATTGAGATTGTTACCAGCTCCCTTTGAAAACTTCGTAGATACCATTATGTATGGTAAGGATAAGTTATCGCTAGCAGATGTCAAAGGGGAACTGAAATCAAAAGAGATGAGACAGTTGCAGCCAGACAATCAAGCTGAAGGGGAAGGTCTTATGACTAGGGGAATATCTAAAAGCAAAGCAAGTTCTTTAAGAAGGAAGAACTTGAGGTCCAAGTCAAGGGTGAAGCACTCAAACTGTTATGAATGCGGTGAGCAGGGTCATTATAGGAGAGATTGTCCGAAACTGAATGGTAAGAAGGGAAATCAAAAGGAAAATGCAGCAAACATTGTTGAAGGTGTGAACGATTCCGACGATAGTGAAAACAGTGGTAAAGGAGATGTATTGTCTGTGAGTTCAGACTTTGGGCAAAACTCTTGGGTACTTGATACTGGCGCTACATATCACATGTGTCAGTTCAAGCAGTGGTTTGATACGTACAAGCCAATGCAGGGAACTGTCTATTTAGGGAACAATCATTCGTTGACTGTTGGTGGTATTGGTAACGTCAGAATCAGAATGTTTGACGGGGTTGTTAGAATCTTGACGTGCTGGCATGTTCCTGGGTTAAAAAGAAACCTGATTTCTCTTGGGACTCTAGAGTCTCGGGGTTACAAGTACCATGCAGAAAATGGTGTAATCAAAGTGACAAAAGGCTCAATGGTATGCATGAAAGGTAGTTTGCAGAAGGGTCTTTACATTCTCCAGGGGAGTGTTGTTATGGGCGATGCTGCAGTAGCATCATCAGGGAGTAATAGCCAAAGTAGGCAGGATCAAAATAAGTTGTGGCATTGGCGTCTTGGTCACATGAGTGACAGAGGATTAGCTGTTTTGGGAAAGAGAGATTTGTTGAAAGGGTATAAAGCAGAATCATTGGGATTTTGTGAGCATTGTGTGTTTGGTAAACAAACTAGAGTCAAATTCAGCAAATCGGCTGTAAGAAAGACTAAAGGCACAGTGGACTACATTCACTCAGATCTTTGGGGTCCAAACAGAATTCCATCCAAGAGCGGAGCCAGATACTACACGAGTTTGATTGATGATTATTCAAGGATGGTGTGGGTTTACTTTCTGAAAACGAAAGATGAGGCATGTTCAACCTTTATCAAATAGAAGACGATGATTGAGAAGCAAACAGGAAGAAAAATCAAACGTCTTAGGACAGATAATGGGTTAGAATATTGCAGTCGTGAGTTCAACGAGTTCTGCGAAGCTGAGGGAATAATGCGCCATCGCACTTGTTCTAGAACACCACAACAGAATGGAGTCGCAGAAAGAATGAACAGAACGCTTTGTGACAAGACACGAAGTATGCTCTCACATTCCGGTGTGGGAAAGGATTTTTGGGCTGAAGCTATCAATACAGCGTGTTACTTGGTGAATCGGTCTCCATCAACGGCTATTGATTGTAAAACTCCTTTTGAGATTTGGTCTGGATCGTCGGCTAATTATGAACATTTGAGGGTGTTCGGTTCTCCTGCGTATGCTCATGTGAGAGATGGTAAGCTTGAGCCGAGGGAAAAGAGATGCATATTTCTAGGATATGCTACTGAAGTGAAGGGATATAGGTTATGGTGTACCTCTCCAAAGTCTCTAGGTTTTCTCATCAGTAGGGACGTTACTTTTAATGAGTTTGCTTCGATACAGAGTCAGAAGGAAGTAGGAGAAATGGTCGAATCAGGATCGGTTGTGAGTAAATAGGTGGAGCTTGAAGTAGAATCAGTTCCTAGCAGGTCCAATAATTCAAGTGGTTCTGAGGTGGATCCAGAATCAGGAGGTGAAGCGTCAGCATCAGATGATAGTGACGATGATGCGCCTGAACCAGAACAACAACCTTATAGCATAGCATTGGGCAGAGAAAGAAGAGATATTAGACTTCCAAAAAGGTATGCGAATCTAGTTGCATATGCTCTGTCAGTTGCAGAAGAAGTTGAGATGCAAGAATCTAGTAGCTATATAGAAGCTATAGCGAGTTCAGAGGCAGATCGATGAATTGGTGCTATAGGGGAAGAGATTGAATCTTTTCAAAAGAATACTGTGAACGTTGGCTTAACTTTTAACAAAACCGATATTGGTGAATCGCTGAATGATGTTGCAGGATCATTGGTTGGTTTTGTTGATTCTGATTTTGCAGGTGATATGGATAAAAGAAGATCTCTGACAGGATATGTATTTACTCTAGCTGGGAGTGCGATCAGTTGGAAAGCACAGTTGCAAGCTACTGTAGCTTTGTCTACAACAGAGGCAGAGTACATGGAGGTAACAGAAGCAGTTAAAGAGGCAATATGGTTGCAAGGTTTGGTGGCAGATTTGGGCTTGGATAGGACTACTACAAAAGTGTTTTGTGACAGTCAAAGCCCCATACACCTTACAGGGAACCAGATGTACCATGAGCGTACAAAGCACATAGATGTCAGGTATCATTTTATTCGTGATATAATATCAAAGGGAATTGTTGATGTGAAGAAAGTGTCTACGCACGATAATCCAGCAGATATAATGACCAAGGCAGTATCAGTTCGAAAGTTTAGGGAATGCCTAAACTGGATCGGTGTTCGCAGTATATAGTGAATGCCTTAAGGGCATTTGGTGAGTCAGAAGAAGAGAAGATTCTTTGTTGATAGTGGAGAAAGGATATTCGCCTCAAGGGGAAGATTTGTTGTGAATGAGTCGAATAGTGCCTTGACAGTGTACTGTGTCCGGCAGTTCGAATAGTGCCTTGACAGTGTACTGTGTCCGGCAGGACAGTTTTGTGTTGGATATTGTCTAATTACTTCAAAAGAGTTAGTCTTGTGGTATGAGCCCATTAGGCCCATAGTCTACTAAGTCTATTAATTCCCTATAAATAGATTACTAGGGCGACACAAAACACAATCTGAAATCGGTAACCTTTTCTATCATAGTGAAACTCTTTTCTCTGGCGGCGCCCGTGGACGTAGACAATTGTCAAACCACGTTAAATCCTGTGTTTCATTTAAATCTTTCATTTGCATATATTTTGTGCTTGAGTCATTTTGTGATAATTGCATACTATTTTATAACACTTAGTTTTAATGTCAATTGATGAACCGATGCAAGAGGGACATGTTTAGAATTTGTGTGCATATTTTGAATCGATGGCTATATTTGGGGGAGATTTGATGAAAAGTAATACTAATAATTCGAGAAAAAGTATGTTCATTTTATTATTATATTTTATGATGATGATTTGAGAGGAATAGCAGGGCCACATGAAGATGTTGTGGTAATAGGGGCAAAATTATCTAGGATGGAAATTCGAAGTGTATTAATTGACACCGGGACTTCTGCAAATGTGTTATTCAAATCAATTTATGATAAATTGAAAATTCCATTTTGAATTGGGCAATCAGATCGAACTATAATAGGATTCACAGGGGTAACTGCAAATGTAATTGAAGAATTCGAAGGAGAAGTCTGTTTGAGAAAGGGACCCTTTAAGAAAAAAGTACAAGTGTCGTTTATGATAGTAGATTGTCTAACGAGCTATAATGCTATTTTTTTGCAGATCATGGCTTTAAAAAATGTATGATATTGTTTTTACGGTGCATCAGTTTTGAAATATGTGGTTGAAGATTGATTTGAAATAGTCTGAAGCGATCAAAAGGTAGCTAGAGAGTGTTACGCGGCAGCATTTCGAGTTCGAAGTGCAAATGGTAAAGATCCAATGGCAGAATAGCAGTTAGGGGGGTTGACTTTAGAGGAAAAAGAAGGACGATGATCCGAAGTCAACCCCGGGTACTTTAACAGTAAGTGAGAATATAGAGGAATATGTTTTATCTGATAAGAAAATAATTCGAATATGGACTTTACTGTCACAATTTTTGCGTGACAAATTATTGTATTTTTTATTGTGGTAAGTTGGATGTCTTTTCTTGGAAGACAGAAGATGTGGTGGGAGTTCCAATTGAGGTAATATGCCATAGCTTAGTTGTAAATCCGAAGGTAAAACCAGTTATTCAAAAAATACATGTTTTTTCCGTTGAAAAGTTAGAAGCAATTGTTACCGAAGTGATCGATTATCTAAGGTAGAACATATCAGAGAGGCACGATATCCTTTATGGACAACAAATTCAGTGGTAGTTAAAAAAAAGAATGGAAAATGGAGAATGTGTGTTGACTTTACAAACTTGAATAGAGCTTGTCCTAAAGATCTTTTTCATGTTCCTCGGATAGATCAATTGGTTGATTCCACTTCGGGAAACAAAATTTTATCTTTTATGGATGCTTTTACAGGGTATAACCAAATTCTAATGGATCCAAAAGACCAAGAAAGTACCACATTCATTACTGATCGAGGTTTGCATTGTTATAGTGTTATGCCTTTTGGATTAAAGAATGCTGGAGCAACATATCAAAGGTTAATGAACGAGGCTTTTGCCACGCAAATTGGAAAAAAATATAGAAGTATATATTGATGATATTTTAGTAAAGAGCCTAGCTGATGATGGTCATTTGGAAGATTTAGAGGAAACTTTTTTGAATTTATGGGTCATTCAATTCAAATTAAATCCAGAGATGTGCACAATTGGGGTTCGATCTGGAAATTTTTTGAGGTATGTCATAAGTGAAAGAGGAATTAAAGCAGATCCAGAATAACTAAAATCTTTGGTATCAATGACTTCACCTCGAACTATAAAGGAAGTGCAAATACTTAGAGGATGTTAGCAGCTCTTAATAGATTTGTTTCTATATTTTCGGAATAATATAAATATACAAAAGAAATATTTGTCACTCCTGATCAAAGTCAAAGTGATTGGCGAACAAATATTCTAATTTTTTTGTTAAGTGGCATGCTGCCCCAAGATATACAATATGTTAAGAAGCTAAGGAATAAAGCTCATGGATATGTCGTTTTGGATGAAGTGTTGTATAAAAAATCTATCTCTAGACCGCTTTTGCGTTGTTTGAATAGCAAGAATCTCAGGTTGTATTATCTGAGTTGCATAACGGTGAAGGATCAGCTTATTGTGGATTCAAGGATTTATCACGTATAATTTTTTTGGTATGATATTATTGGCATACTATTATGAACGATGCTAAAGTTTTAGTTTAAAGTTGTGATACTTGTCAACGATTTTCTAATTCAATTCACAAGCCAGCAGTACCACTTATGTCAATTTGGAGGCAGTTCCATTTGATAGATGGGGAATAGATTTTGTAGGACCATTACCTATGGCGTCTGATGGAAGACAGATGATAATTGTAGCGGTGGACCATTTTTCAAAGTGGGCAAAGGCTGAGCCATTGTCTGGAACAAAGGCTAAGTATGTGATCAATTTTATTTTAAATAATATTTGTTGCCATTTTGCAGTTCTTCAAAAAATAAAAACAGATAATGGTCCTCAGTTTAGCAACAAAGAAATTGATTCTTTTTGTTATTCAAAATGGATATTACAATATTTTTCTACTCGTTTTTACCCTCAAGCAAATGGACAAGTGGAGGTTACAAATAGGTTTATCTTAGAAGTATAAAAGAAAAATTTAATCGGAGCTACTAGTAAATTGCCAAATTATTTGCAAGAGGTGTTATGGATGGATGTTATATGTTCTTCTGAATCCACATTGCCTTCTTATAGAATTTTGCATTATTCAGAGGCTGAAATTAAAGAAGCTAATAAGAAAGAGCTTGATCTTATAGAAGAAAAAAGAGTAAAAGTGCATTTGAGTATAATTCATTATTAAACTTTAATGATGAGTAGATATAATTCGAAGGTGAAAAGAAGGGATTTTCAAATTGGTGATAAAGTTTTACGAAAGTTATTTCTTCATATTAATGATAGGCGCCTCGAAAAAATGGCCCCGAATTGGGTGGTCCTTATATAGTCAAATAAAAAATTAAGTCAGACTCTTATTACCTCTTTGATACTCAGGGGAGAATGCTTCAACATCCATGAAATATAAAACATCTAAAGTTGTATTGGGAATTATTTAATTTAAAATTTTTCCAAATCAATAAGAGACACTCTTTCCTACTCTGTTAGCCTAGAGAGATTTTAATGAGGTGTCATGTGAATATTTGAAGCATATAATAAAATCGTTTTTTTTTCCATCAGTTTTTTGTTATAGTATAATTTGATTATTTTGGTACCTATTCAACGACTGATCATCTTTGAAGTTGACCAAGAGTAATTTTTACGAAGTAGTATATGTTTATTCTATATAATCTTAGGAGAAACAACCTGATTCGGGGTGTCACGTCTTATGAGTGCACTGTATTTTCAAAGTGCCATGTTTTATGAGTGCATTGTATTTTCAAAGTGCCACATTTTATGAGTGCACTGTATTTTCGAAATGCAAGGTTTTATGAGTGCATTGTATTTTCGAAGTGCTATGTTTTACGGGTGCACAATTTTATTATGTTGTTATACTTTAATATTAGTTTAAAAAATGTGTTAAAGTTTATGTAACTTGTATAAACAGAAAAAAGACGATAAAAAGTTCCACTAATTCATAGAAAATTCGATGGGTACACAACATGTTTGATAGATAATGACTTACAAAAAAGGAAAATGATAAATACAAAAAGACGAGATTCTAGTTGTCTTCTGAGGATCTAGTCTCTTCTGATAATTCAGGAATGACTTCGAATGCTTCATTAAGAAATTTTTCTTCAGGAATCTGTTTCCAAAATTCTGATAAGTTCAATCTTGGAAAGGTAGTATAAAATTCTCGAAGTACATGCATAGTGCTTTGTTCTTGGTTATTTTGAATACCAGCTAACATTAAGGCTTCATTTACAACATCTTTATTTTCCCACTCCATCTTCGATTTTAAAGCTTCTATTCAGCCATTTTTTGCAATTCTTCTCCTTTTGTTTTAGAAGGCATTCTGCATCAGAAAGCTTATTTTTCTCTTTGGAGATAGTCTGAGCATATTTTGTTTCAAGCGTTTGTATTTCCAAATGGTGAGATATTTCCATCCCTTGTATTTCTTGTCTATGCTCCACGCAAATTTGTTCCCTTTTGGCTTCGAGCTCTTCATATATTTTGTACTTTAGTTTTTTCTCAGTCTTGGCTTCTTTCTTGGATTTGACCAAATCTTTAGCCAAAGATTCTAACTGCAAGTAGGAAGTTTATACTTCTTTGCATAGCTTATTTGCTGCAGTACCAAGGTTAGCAAAGGGTTGAATAATGAAAATTACCTCATCGGATAAAGGCTCAACAAGGATAGTTAATGGGCTGGTGAATGGCATAATAACAGTCCTCAGTGGAAGACCAAGATCTTCAGCGACTACCGTTTCAGGAACAGGAGGAGCAGCATTTTCAGTTTGGATCTCTTGGCCTTCTATCATAAAGTCTCCACTAAGATTTAAGTCATCGAGGTTGAGATAGTCATTGCCTTGGATATCCCTAGTTGCTAATTCACCTTGTTGATTTTGCTCAACAAAAGTCTTTTTATACGCCTCGGTTGTAAGCACCTCTTCAAGCAACTCAGCTTCGTTTTTCTTTTTCCCTATTTTGGGACTTCAAGACTTAGTGTTATTCTTGTCCTTTTTCGAAGCACAACTCTTTTTCCTTTTTCAAGACATAATGAGTTTCTTATTTGATCGTAGGAAACTGAGTTTCTATAACCTTTCTTTTACCCTTTATAGCTGGCTTCAGAGGTTTGGGAGGGCTAGCACCAAATTTGCTAGCTGTATTTTTAGCAATTTTTACTTTCTTTTTTGCAGGGAGGTGGCTATCAGATCGATTGCATAAAGGAAAATACATATTTCCATCTGGTGCAAGTATCCTCTTCACAAATGCAATTGCATTAGGTGGTTCCATTGGATTTTTAGGAAAATATGCTCCCATGGTAATGCGCCAAATGTGGCTGTTGACAAAGTTAATAGGCTAGAAGGCAGAATGGAATCTATTACCCCATTCTCTTTCAGCCCATTGAGCAAGCTTAGCAAAGGTGTCCTTCGCCTCCTTTCGACGTAGTTTATATCGCTTTGAAATTTCTGACAATGAAATAACAAGGGATTGGAATAAATAAAATTGCAATTAATTAAGAAGGCAAATGAACTCACTATTATCTCTCCGGATGAGAGTGAGCTTCAAAGGATTAGCCTCGGATAACTCCTTTCCATTCTCCCAGGCCCCTGATATGTATACAAATTTCTACTTCAAAAATTTATCAGCTTCTAAAAGATCATCTCTGATTTTAAGGTCATCCTCCAGGGTTAGATAGTAGAAGGGAAGCATCGGTCCTTTCGACAGCTTTGTCAAGGAGATAAAGTGTGAATCATTAATTTTGTGTAATTTGAGTGTGGCACAGACCTAAGATTTCGAAGTACTCTACAATAATGAAATCTAGAGGAAATCGAAGATCCTAGTTGATGATCTTTGGGTAGACCACCAACTCGTCTTTCTCACAATCTAATGGATACTCTCTTTCTTTCGGAAGCTGAAGTGTTATATTATCAGCCATACCCTCATTGCTTTTTTAAGCTTTTTTGTCACTCTCTGGATAATACGAATATGGAAAACTTATTAACGCTAAAACATAGGAGGACTCAGAGGCTTTAAGTTGTCTTTAATGGAAGATGCAACTTCTTCGGGGAGGGTAATAGGATTTTTATTTTTCATGTTGCCCCTAGTTTTTGTCGAAGCAGTTATCTCTTCAGCTTCGGTAGTATTGTCATCAACTTCACTATCAGCCTAGAATGAGTTGCATCAGAATCATTTCTTCTTCGGAAATTTCGTCATGAATGGAAGGTGGTTGTGATTGTGAAAGAGGCTCTTCTGATGAGAGAATTTGATGAGCCACATCTGTAGTTGTATCACCACTTTCTCTTGGGGAGGAGGGGAAACTGGTTGTGAAGTGGAAGGTGAATTTCTTTCAACTTCGTTTTCCATAGCTAGGAAGGTTTTTTTTAAGGGCGACGAGTAGATGTTTGAGTAGAAGGAGTCGCTTCAAACTGGGTTCGAGAAGTTTTTGCTTTTTAATATTTTTGTTGAGAAGGAGGTAGCAGGATGCAGGTTTCAATGTACTCTAAGGACAGGTAATGAAGTAGAATTTCAAAGAGGACGAGTTCGAAGAGTTTGCGAACTTTGATTTGGTTAAGGGTTCGATGTGTGAGTAAGGGGTGAGGAAACAATAGTAGGGTCAAAACTACCATAGTAGGTTGTTTCAGTGGAGAAAGAAGGGGCTTTGTTTATCAGCCCAGCTGCTTTATACTCCTCGGCTCTTTCGCCAATGCAGAAGTAATCATATGAGCCAAAGACTTGATTACCAAAGAGAAGTGGGTTTCTTAGATTTTTTGGGTTTTTTGTGTTGGAATTTCTCCATTAAGTTGGACCGTCACATGTCGTATCAATGTATCGAACTATCGTTAATATTAGTCCAATAAAAGTAATCATAAAAAAAAGAACGAACTAGTAGATAAAATATGTATCATGGAGGTAATTGTATAGATACCAGGTTTAATTCCGAATACTGTGAAGGATTGGATTCGGAAATAAACAACTTAAGAAAAACGTAAAGTTTTGGGGTTATTTTATAAAACAAAATAATACCGGGTTATGGTCCCTAAGAGTGGCAATTTAATAAGGACTGGTCTTCATTAAGTAACTGTCTGGAAGTTACAGACAATTAAGAGAGAAGAACCGTTACTGGTCTTCATTAAGTAACTGTCTGGAAGTTACAGACAATTAAGAGAGAAGAACCGTTACTGGTCTTCGTTAAGTAAATGTTTGGAAGTTACAGACAATTACTTAATGAAGAACCGTTTTCTCACTTGAGTTCTATATAAGAATGAGTTTCTCATTCTTGAAAGCAACGAAAGAAAATACAGAGAGAAAATCCTTTAAGAAAAACAAATTGATTCTTCCTTCGAATCAATTACAAAAGTGTGTTTTGGTTGCCATATCTTAGAAGAATCAATAACCTAGCAAAGGATCGCCGATCATCTGCTCTAAGTCAGGAATCTGAAGATCAAAGAATGTCTAGATCCTGTAAGTATTTATTCCGCATTATTATAGGATGATTTAACTTCATGGTTCAATAATTTAGATTAGAAATCCGTAAAGTATTTCTATCATTTTGACATTCGATCTTCTGTTTTTAGGATACCTTCTCATACAGGTTGAAGATTGCCTGAGAAATTTGATGTTTCTGGTGAAGGTAGCCAAAGAATTTGAAGATCCTGATGAGGGTAGCTTAAGGATTAGTTAAGATTTTGACTCTCTCTAAATATCTAATTACGAGATAATCAACTGTTCAATAATGCATTTATAGTAAATAGAAAGTGTTGGAAGGAATTGGAAGAGGCAAGAAGGCTAATGTAAGAGGTACAAGGGCTAGATTGGACAGAATTCTAATCGATGACGTGAAAAATGATATATAACACGTCATACCTGGTAACAGACCTATTTTGAGTAGTTAATCATCTCTTCAAGCAGATCTTCCTCTTCGAATTTCTTAGGCTATAACAAAGGGGTTAAGGTAAAAATTTATGTCTAATTAATTGGTATAGGTAAGATATTTCATCAATAGGGCACACTAAAGGGTTCGCTGTGCAAGAAAGAAATCAGGATCAGAAAAATATCAGGGTGATTTTGATAAATAGCTTCAGAATATTTCTAAGGCTTATTTGTTCATATTCATAGAAAATAATAAGAAAAAGGGGCTACTGATAAGTATATGAAATACTTGAGGGACTAAAGATTAAAGTATTTAAAGTTATAATGAAGTTTATTAAGCTAGAAGGCAATATTAAAGTGTAATAATAAATAGAGGGATTAATGAGTAATTATATAAATTGTATAATTAATTCAGTTATCCACATAAGTTCTATCCCCTATATATATAAAGGGTTGAGGTAAAGTTGTAACCTAAGAAACATTCATTAGTACAATATACAATTTATTGTTTCCAAAGAAATCTCTCTAACTCTTTTAGTCTTAGATCAAATCTCAATCCATAATCCTATCAATCCTAGTATTTTTAAAGAATGCACCAAGACATATAAATTTCGTCACGTTATCACTTCAAACACATTTTATGAGATGATTAAACTGAAGCTCAATCATACGAAAAAATTGAGAGAAAAAATTGTAACATCTGACTTTGACCTTAACAGATAGACCCAAGCGCAACAAGAAAAATCATCCACAATGGTGTTATAAAATAACACCAAATTTCTCAAGTGCCTACCCGCATTAGCATCATCCACAGATAAATATCACAAGTGTTATATTTCAAACTACCAAATTTATCACTTTCTGCTGCATGAAAGAAAGATAATACTCTATGAGACAAATGTTCCAGCCATTTATTTCATATGTCAAACGAACTCTCATGAGAAGAGATATACACACTACGCACATCTGCATGTTGCAATTAGAAAAGTCCACGAAACTGCCTACCCGCATTAGTCACCTTATTCGTTGCTTGGTTCTGGATAATGCATATTTAAAAAAAATGGATAATACAATTAGCATCATCAATCATTTGAGATGTAAAGAGAAAATCATAGTTCAAATCTTGCACAAATAAAACATTGTCCAACATCAAAGTATCATTTAATTGCATAGATCCCGCAGACGAATCCAGCAATCCCGAATATCATGAATATTATAAAAACATCGTAAATTATTTTTCATATAATTTTTAGCACCCATGTCAATTATCCAACGTTTAGAAATAGAAATACCTCATAGTTGTTCAAATGAATAATCATTCACATGAATGGGCATATTTTTAATATTATCCCACTATTTTGGAGTAAGAAATGACATCATCGACCCCTCCTACTTGATAATATGTTTATAGAAAGAAATTATGTATTTGTATGGGTTAAGCATGAAGAAAATAATATATTTTCCTTATATATTGTGTTTTTAAATTTAATAGCGAAAATAATAAAAGTCACGGAGGAGATTATTATTCCCAAAATGAGACAAAAAATAATAATTATATATATATAATCAAAATTTGTTACTAAGGAGTCTAAAATAATATATATATATATATATATATATATATATATATATAAAATTCGGATTTCTTACTCTTACAATTATGATTTACCATAGTAAAAACAATTTAGGTTTCTGATACCATGATAAAGAAAGAAACGCTCAGAAAATTTGTAAAGCGATGTATTTGATTCTGAAATTGTGTTTACATTGGACAAAGACAAAGATATAAGATAACTGAAATTATTAAGATTTTGTAGTTGCAATAGGATTTTGCGCCTTTTTTGGATAGGATTTTGTCTGAAATTGTGTTTACATTGTAAGATAACTATAACGAGAAAAAAAAACTATAAAAAATATCCTATGTATAAATAATCTAAAAATAATAATATGTATAAATAATCTTACAAAAAATAACCGAACATGAAATTAATTATCTACATGTAGTCATATCTAAAATATATTTTAAATTGTAGATTTACTATCCGAATGCTTGATGTATTGGGGACTCTAATGAATCCATGAGCAAAGTATGTTTATTATTTATCTGGTCTCCTAATCACTTCTTGAATTACTCTTTGGGGAAAGTATCAGGTCATAGTTGGTTACTTATGTGCTATATAATACATATAGTAGAGGAGTTTAGGTTGAGACTCAGGTTCACATAATATCTAATCTTGCATTCCACGTTATGCATCTGAACTTGCATATGTGATGTTAGGAATATAGGTAAGACATATTTCATCGCCGTATATAGTTAAGAACAATCAATCTCTATACTAGTATGATATTATCCGCTTTGAGTCCGAAGATCCTCGCGGGGCCAAAGCGGACATATCATACTAGTGTTGAGATCGATTATTCTTACTTATATACGAAGACGGAATATACGGTACCTATATTCCCAACGAATGGTATTAGAGCTTCAGTTCCAGACGAAACGCGATGTCGGGGTGATGTAGGTGAAATTTTGAGATGCCAAACATGATGAACCAACAAGCTTGTCTCAAGATGAATAAGCTGCTCTAGAGATCCTAGTTTGGAGGGCCTGTGGCTCATCAAGCGATGGTACTTGATTCAGATGAGGAGTGACGCTAAGAAAAAAAAGTATGGTCAAATATGAGGTGATCAACAACATCCGTAGTGCCTCTATGATTCACGTAATTTGCCACCTAATTAGAGTGTGCGGATGGAAGTCAACTGAGAAGAGGCTAAAGTGGTACTTTGCTCGAGAGTAGGATTATATACCACTGATGCTTCCTAAGTTTAACCGATGTGGGATGTGGGACTTTGGTCTCCACCCTAACACGCGATATAATACTTGTTGGTCTAGTTGTATAAACTAAACGGGCGTGAGTCTATATAAGTCATATCGAGTCTTTACTAATGCTTGTTATTATATCAGCTACTCAAGCTTGCAATAAGGTCATTCTACTTAACAAGCTGAAACCAAAGACCTGCTTTTCCGTTTTATATATTAATCGTTGTTAGGGCTGTCAAACGGATATTACGGATGCGAATCTGCTTATATCCAAATCCAGATTCTAAAATTACTAAATGAATCCGAATTTGATTTTTTTTAAAGTTATAGTTGAAACAGAATCCGACGGATATCATCCGGGTACTAAAAATATATGAAATTTGAGTATTTAAATTTCAAGTGATATTGTAAAACTGACCAAACCAAAATGGAACCGAAACAGATAAGAATTGGTTCGGTTCGATCCGTTTTACAAAATCAAATCAAAACCGATATGAATCGATTAGGTTCAATCGGCTTTACAGAATCAAACCAAAACCGGTAAAAATCGGTTCGATACGGTCCAATTTACAGACCCGACAATCTCAAAAATATTTTAACTAATTTTATTAACCAATTACATTATGGGCCACAATTGATTGTGGGCCACAATTATTTTGATAACGTTTTGACAAATTTGGAAAGTGACTTAGAGCATCTTATATAGAGTTAGTTAATGTCTAAATTTCGTTTCAGTGTTGCTTTTAACAAATTTGGATACTTTAAAACCTAATATTATATATTGTAAAAAAATATTATATATATTTATTTATAAAATTTTAAATATCAAATATTTTGAATACGGATATATGAGTATCTGAATCTCCTATTTTCGGATATGAATTCGGATGCGAATATTATCCATTTTCTTTCGAATACGGATATTATCCGTTTTCTTTGGATTTGATATAAAATATTTTAGTCGGATATCGGATTTCTAGAACAACCCTAATCGCGATGTTGTATTGGAAACTGAAAAAATACATAAATTGACATTATAAAAAAAATGACCGAATAAAATAACAAGAAAAACATAAATTCAAATAAAAAAAAATTGAAATTCAGAATGAATAATGCAAAATTGTGCAAAATTATATTAGTAAAAGATAAATAAAAAGAATCATTTTTTGGGAGAACTTAAAAGAATTTGTCAAGATTTTAGAGTCATCTATTAAATTTCCCTTTCTCGCTATAGCCAAACAAAAGTACAAAAGTGATCGCGGACGTGGTGAAGAATGGCAATGGTACACTATTTTGTTTTATGTCTTATCTTCGTGGTCCGATCGGCGAATATTAATTTTAATATAATTTTAATTTATTTTAAATATATTAATTTATTTTAAATATATTATCTATTTTTTATATATATTGTTTATAACTTTTGGGTCGGAGCAGACAAATTAAAAATCCGAATCCGATCGGATCTGGTTGCGAGTTACATTTTCTTAATAAACTCGGACTATCTTTGTTTTGAAACAGATAAAATCTGACGGGACCGGATCAGACTGGACAACACACGAATTGCCATGGTCCATAAATCTGGTAAAAAAAAAGTGAGTTACCTATTCCATAAATTTAATACTTCTTAGATCAAAAACAAATTCAACAAACCTTATATATAAAATCATCAAATAGTCTTTGAGCTTTTATAAGTATTCGATAAAAATCTTTGGTAGATATTTTGAGGTACACTTTTAGGTCAATGATACTCAGAACCAAAGGTTGCTGAATTTCTTACTTTCTTTTAGCCACTTCATCAAATCTTCTAGTCGAGAGGGATCGCAATGGGTCGTCTACGGTTCGGGTTCGGGCCGGTTCGTTTGAGCCCATTTTTTTTACACTTGAGTCCGAATCCGATCTAATCCGTTTTCGGGCTCATATTTTTAAATCCGAACCCGTTCGCTAATGTCTGCTGGTCAACCCGGCCCGATCCGCGAACATTAATTTTAATATTTTTTAAATATTTTTTAATTTATTTTAAATATATTAATTTACTTTTAAATATATTATTTTTATTATATATAGAAATAGTATTTTTATATATATTTTATGATTTTCGGGCAGGAACGGGCCGGACAAATTTGAAACCCGAACCCGCTCCGGCCTGATTGCGGGTTACAATTTCTAAACCGGAACCCGGCCCGTTCTAAGTTTGGGTCGGACAAAATCCAACCGGACCGGGTCGGATCGGACCGAACAACACCCGAATTGCCACCCCTAAATCTAGCCCTCACATCTTGTCTTATAGTCTTGGGATCTTCCTCAAACCTTCGAACTATATCCATTGTTTTGGGCGTTACACGGGTCGTATCCTCTTTCAAAGTTAAGACTTCCAAGATATCGGCATTGTATCGGCCAGACAAGTATTTGTATCTATAGCTTGGATCAGTACTAATTTTGGATGGAAAAGACGAAAATAAATTCCATGATTGGGATGTATGTGAAACCACACCTAAAGCTAAAGCTAAAGCTAGCAGATCTTATTTTCAAACTACGTAACTTGCACTATGCTACAAGTAAATATAAATATACATTTTTTATCCAATAAATTCTTATTAAATCTAATTTAAATTGTTGCTAAACATAATACAAGTTAAACATAATTAGGGAGGTTATTATCAAGAGTGTGTAAACTTGATCCTTTATTCCATATCGCTTAGACTGAAAATGTATTTACAATATATAACTGGATGAAATATCTCAACTAATGTGAGGCCTGTTGGAAGTGAACTAAGAGCAAAACCGTGCAGAACTAATCGCCCAAACAGGGTGTATTGAGTATCCCACATCATATAGATGCTTTTTGGAAGTGAACCAAAAGCAAAACCGTGCGGGACTAATGTCCTCAAGCGGACAATGGAGATATAAATTCTAAGAGTTATCCATCTGATTGGTCTAGGTTTTGACGGAACCCGACAAGACTGTTACGCTTATCGGTTCGGACCGGATCAGACCGCTAAGCTTCCTGTCCGATTCGGTGCCGGTTTTAGTTTGGTCCAAGTTCGGTTCAATTTTTTTTATTAAAATAAATAATATAAAAATCAAAATTTAGAAATTAACCTCTGGTTTTGTTATAAAATAGTAATTAACTATTAATTTTGACAATATAATTTATAAAAAATAAATAATAAAATAATCGTTACTAACGAATTTTATTGGTGTAATTCCCTATCGGTTCGGTTCTATATCGGCTTATCAGTTCAGTTCCATCTCGGTCTACTGATAGATCATATAATTTCATTTGTATTTTATCTGTTTTTTTTATTTGTTATTTTATTAATTAATTAATATTTTTTTTTAAGACCCATGATTAGAGAATAATTAAATTAGTTAGATCCTATTTCTTTCTTGCATGGGACTAGTTGGTAAAAAAAAACGTATAATTTTAACATGTATATCTGTACCGGTTCTAAGTTTCAATAATAAGTTTATAGTTAACAAAGGTGGTTATATTTCATTTGAAAATTTACAACATTCTTTAATTTAGTTGTAACATTAGTTTTAAAATTAATATCAGTTCTAACACTAATTCATTTCAACAATTTTGTTCAATTTTCAAAAATTTGGGTGAATTTTTTTGTTAAAAAAATAAAAAAAGAATAATTTCATGAAAAATTGTATTCATAGGAAAGTATTTTGAAACAAAGAGGCAAATGACAAATAAAAGTACTCAAAATAATTTTAGTTATTTTTAATACAATTTCACAACTAGCATTTTCGATACTAGAATGAATGATAAATATGAATTAATTTATATAATTTATTTTAAGATAGTAAGTATTTTTTAATGAAAAAATTTAATTTAAAAATCTGAAATATTGATTATTTTTAATGAAAATTTTAATTTTAAAAGATGAAATAAAGATTATTTTTAAGGAAAAATTTAGATTAAAATTTTGGATAATAGTGAATTTTTAAGGCATATTTAAGTTAAAATATATGGAGTGATCAATTCCTACGCAGTCCACAAACTCTATCGAGACAATACTTCCCAATAGACCAATCCCTTGATCTTCTACATCTAAGAAAGTGGTACACTTCAATAATGTTCCACAATTTGAACATACGAAACCTTTGACCCATCAAACTTCAGATCGTGACCCGAACCCAGAATGGTTGAACTTTTTTGCAAAGGCCGAAACCGAACCTAGCTTGAAAATAGCTTCCGTAAATTTATCCACATTTATGTTCAAACTCCATCTCAACTCCAGCTCCACCTGCGGTACCTATTACATCTCCATGACAACCGAAAGTCCAGTAGCTCCTATTGACGATGGTAGCTATCCAAAACAGCCCCTTCACTAAATCTCTTGTTTTGTCCACATGTTAAAAGCACAACATTTACTCCAAGTAGGTTATAGCTCATCTTCTTATCTATTCCATACTTCGAGGTAATCTTCAAGATTTTACGCCTATACATATCAAATTTAGAACAATAGCTAGTGAATGGTCGGTTTACTAATACCAAGTCATTGTGAGTCCTACACCTCTTTAGGTCCTTCATAAATTAAATCTTCACCTGCTTTGATAAGCCTTTAACTGCCTCCAACCAAATCCCAGCAGATTCATTACGCACACTAGATTCCCCCTCTACTACGAACCCATCCAGGACTAAAACACCATCAGCCCGATCAACCTCCATAACAGCATGTGATTGTGGCAAGACCATAAGTCTTCCATCTCCACATTTAGACTAAAAAACCCTTCCTCGTCTGTCATACATATAAATAGAAGGTTATGTTTAAATTAAGGGACATACCTCATATTTGTTAAAACCTTTTTTTAGTCCATTAGATAACTTAAATCTAATAGTTCACTCATGGAATCATCATTGTGACTGCACTTGAGTTTACTCCAAGATCCATGATTTTCATATTTCTACTTTGTCTTCTTCACCAATAGCAAATATTGATATTCAATCTCCACGCTCACGGCACCACTTGTTAGGAAAACCATCAATATCCCAATAAGATCCGACCTGCCCCTAAAAATACTTGTTAGGCCGAATCTTAGCCACTTAGCCGAACTAGTGACCAACATGTGGCAAACACCTACCAGAGAGGCTGTAGGATGTAATACAGCCTTTGGCTCTTACCTTATTTCAAGAAGAAAGTTAACAAGAAAAAGAGAAAGTAAATAATCACAAAACAAGAGATTTACGTGGTTTGGATTGTGAAGAAATTCTACATCAATGAGTAATGGAAAGTCATTTTATAAATAAGCAGGTTACAGAAAAACTCTAAAAAATAAATGACTCAATCTTTATAATAAAATATGACATGATTTACAGAATCCTATCTTCAGTGTTTATCTCCCACCTCACTTATCTCTCAAAAGACATAGAGCTAGTTTCTCTCGTTAAATAAATATGCATCTCACATCTCGTCTCGCGACACATTACAAAGCTATATCTTCTTTAATTTATAGCTCATAAATCTTAATCCATTAATCAAGTAATCTAATAAATATAGAAAGATCCACTTAATTTGATATCAATTAATTAATGTTGAAGACCAAACTAATAATAAATCTAATTAATATAAAATTTAATTAATATAGAAAATCTAATCAATATAGAAAATTCAATTAATATAAAATATCCAATTAATATAGAATATCCATTTGTCTTGCATAATATCTAATGCATATTTTCTTTGAGACACAAATATTCCTCTTTTATATCGAGGAAATTTTATATCTTGAATATATTTTAGATCGTCAAGATCTTTAATGTGAAAATATTAGAGTAGATTATTATTTAGCAATTTGATTTCGTACAAGTCATTTCCAATCAACAGGATATCATCAACACAAATAAGAATAGTAATGAACTTGTTACCTTGAGATTTAGAAAAAATGAGTAATCCCCTTTTAACTATATGCAACCTACGGTTTTTTATAGTGGCTGAAAAATTGGATAACCTAATTCGGGATGCTTGTTTCAAACTGTAGATAGACTTCCAAAAAAAACATACCAAATTATCCCATGTCGGCGGAGACTAAGAGGTGGAGATATTATACCTTATCATCTAAAGTTCGATGAAGAAAATAATTATGCACATCAAGTTGATGAGTATACCAATTTCCGGAGGTTGCAATAGTCAACAAACATCGACGAGTGGTAAGTTTCAAAATGGATAAAAAGTCTCATGATAGTCAATACCTTCAACTTTGGTGTATCTTTTAGCCACCAAACGAGCTTTGTATCACTTAATGGTTCCATCCAAATTGTATTTGATCTTATAAACCCAATAAAATCTGATAAGTTTGTACTCGGAGGAAGGGAAACCATTTTCCCAGTATTTTATGCTATAGAGCTTGAAGTTCAGTGGACATGGTTTGGCGCTATAGTGGATTACGGTTAGCATGTTCAAAAAATAAAGGCATCGCTTGAGCTGTTAACAAAGTTAGGAAATCACGATGGTTAGGGAGGAATATAAAACTAAAATATGAGAGGATATATGATACCTTTTAGATTGACAAGAACTTGATTGCATTGAAGATTGATTAATCCCATAGGCATGTCGTAGTCTTGGTGCGATGCAGGAAGCTGAATGTATCAAGTGAATGACAAACCGATATATCATTATGAACGGGAGAAGAAGGAAGTGTGGTTGAAAAAGGGTAACAACCAATGTTCGTAGTGAAAAACTCATACTAAAAAGGGGTCCAAAACCAATGTTCCTAATGTGTTTGTTGTTCCAAACCAACGATCTTATAGTTCAAACCAGTCTAGATTTATAATCAGTGGAGCAAGAGTTTTATTTAACGAGTGTACTACTGAGAATAAATCACAATGCCTACAACCGAGACGAAAACAACAACAACTATCTCAGCAGTGACCCCTTGTCAACGTTATTTTTAGCAACAACCATTTCAACAACATGCACATCATATTCAACAATTTTGTCCTCCATTTTGTCCCCGACAGTTTACGGCTGCTACTCCATCATTAGAAAATACTAATAGCACCACACCACCCTCTACAATTGACCCTCAGATTATGGAATTTTTTAAGTAGTTTCTTGTTTCCAATCCTATTGTCATGTTTTTGTCAATGTCTCACAGGTCTGTTTACGTCTTCCACTTTAGGTATTACTGAGTCTTTGTAGAATTTATATTCTGGTGCATCTCATCACATGTCCCCATACATGTTATACTTTGCTTCTTTGTCTCTTGTTTCACCAGTATTAGTTTTCTCTACTAGTGATACGTCAATGTCAATAGAGGGTGTAAGGGTCTACTTAGACTCCGCCTATATCACTTTTTTATGTTTTTATGTTCCAAAACTTACCTTTAATCTTGTTTTGGTTAGTCACTTATATAAATCTAGTCATTAGGTCTTCTTTTCTGATTTCATATGTGTTATACACAATCAGCGTACTTAAAAAGTGATTGTGATATGTCGTAGATTGGGAAAGCTCCATATATTGGATAAGTTTAAAGTCATTAATATTACAGTTTCTAGTGTTGTTTTGTCTTCTTTTCGTTTAAGTCCGTCGTCATCTAATTTTTATCTTTGGCATTCCCATTTAGGACATATCTTTACATTGTATCAAAAAAAATTAGTTTCCACATGTGTTTTAGGGCATTTAAACACTTGTAATATTTCCTGATTGTAGTGGATGTAAAATGGCCAAATTTTCGGCTTTACCATTTAATAAAAATGTCTCTTGTTTAATACTCTTTTTTATTTAATTCATTCTAATATCTAGGGACATCTCATGTCTCAATAAAAGGTGGTTCGTCATACTATATATCTTTCATCGATGATTATACTCGATATACGTGGTTCATCTTACGAAACGAAGATCAGATTTCCTTGGAATTTATAGAGAATTTTGAGCACTTGTTAAGAATCAACATTTTGTTGCAATAAACTTCTTCATGTGTGACTTATGAGATGAATATAATTTAATAATTTTAATTAGTTTCTTGCATATGATGGTACCGTATATTAGTCTTCTTGCAGTGATACCCCTCATCAGAATCGTATTGTGGAAAGAAAAAAAACATTATCAGCTTGTTAAGACTACTCGTTCTTTGATTTTATCTGTTGAGGTTCGTACTTTTTTTTTGGGGAAAATCAATTCATATTACTATATATATGATTAATCGAATCCCCACTGCACATAATTCAAGAGTGTCTCCCTTTCAAAAGCTATACGGATAACCCCTAGATAATCTTTCTTATGAGTGTTTGTATGTACATGTTTTGTCCTTCGTTCTCATGTAGAACGCAACAAATTGGGTCATAAAACTACAATATATATTTTCTTAGGTTATGGTGTTAGACAAAATGGTTATCATTTTTTTGATCCCACTAGTTAGAAACTTCATGTCTCTCGACACGTTACATTTTTTGAGCATATTCTGTTTTATTCGATTCTGGCGAAATCACATGATATAACAAGTACCAAACTTCATACTATTGAGCTATTTGAAAATAATAATGACATATCCATTGATATTCTTGTGCTAGCTTATGAGACATCATACAAAAATTGATACTACTTATGCTCAATCAATGCATGAGTCAGCTTCTTCTTTTGGTGAACCAAAAGCTCCACCCCTCAGAAGATTCATTCGTACAAGTAAGTCTACCAACTATAATGGTTATCTTCATAAGGAGGTTTACATGAGTCCTTCTACAGGTGTTGCTCACCAACTAGGTGAAGTTTGTCGACTTTGGAAAGCTTTATATGGTCTCAAACAAGCTCATCGTGCTTGGTTTGAAAAATTGTCTACGACTATGTGAAATACCTATGTGATTTACGAGTTCATGCCGAATTTTATTATGCATATATGCAGATGATATGATCATTACAGGTGATGATATTGATGATATTGAGACACTAAAATGTGATTTGGCTCAACGTCTTGTGGTGAATGACTTGAGACTATTATGTTATTTTTTAGGTATTGAGGTGGCTAACTCTCCAAAATATTATATTCTCTCTCAGCCAAAATATATATCTGATTTATTCGAGCGAGCACAACTTTCTGATAACAAAATGGTAGATACCCCTATTGAAACCAATGCTCAGTATTCTTCGACTGATGGTGTTCTTTTGTCAGACCCAACACTATATCTAACTCTTGTATGGAGCTTGGTTTATCTTATAGTTACTCGGCTAAATGTAGCTTGTGATGTTCATGTGGTTAGTCAGTTTTTTAATGCTCCTACATCTGTCCATTGGGCAGTTGTTCTTCACATATTGAGATATCTTCGTGGCACTCAGTTCCAGAGCATTTTGTTTCCTTCAACCTCTTCACTTGATCTGCGTGCCTATAGCGATGCTGATTGGGATAAAAAACCTCATGACCAAAAATATATTAATGGTTTCTGTAGTTTCCTTGGAGATTCATTAATCTCATGGAAAAGCAAGAGACAAGATGTTGACTCTAGATGGTCTACTGAACCTGAGTATCATGTTATAGTCGTGACCACATGTGAAATTATTTGGTTACGTTGGCTTCTTGCAGATATGGGGGTAAACTTTACTAAACCCACTTCATTACATTATGATAACAAAAGTGCCATGTAGATAGCAAATAATTATGTTTTTCATGAGAAGATGAAGCAAAATGAAATAGATTTCCACTTCACTTGGCATCATCTTCAGATTGGCACCATCTCACTTTCATATGTTCCATCAGCTTTGCATGTTGCTGATAATATCATGAACGCTCAGTCAAAAGTGCGGTTTCATTTTCTTTGTGACAAACTCTCAATGCTTATTATTGTTGCATTGTGAGTTTGAAAGAAGGTGTTAGAGATATAAAGCTTAAGCTTGAAGAGTGAAAAGATTGTCCGAGGATGATTTTGTTATGTGAGGATTTGGTGATAGAGGATTTAGTGATAGAGGAATACTTGAGTGTTAGATCTAGAGAGAGAAAATGCTAAAAAGGTAGAAAGAGAAAGTCGTACTATTCATCATGAAATTCGTGAAGCGTGTGTGGTCCTTTTATAGTACAATTGTGGACCCCACACGCTTTAATTTGGTTTAATTACAACTTTTGGTCCCTACTTTAAGGTTCCTTCCTATTTTGGCTATATCTTTGCAATTAATGCATTTCGGCCCTTATACATTTATTCCTATGCATTTTGGCCCTTATACATTTATTTCTACGCATTTTGGCCCTTGTCCTTTATTCTTCCTCATCAGTAGCCCCCCAGTCTTAGTAAAAATCGTTTTGCTAAGACTGAAAAATTCTCCTGTCAGGCCAAAATCATTACTCCTTCGAACTACATGAGTCCTTCGAACAGGAGCTTCACAAAACCCCTTCGACAAACCATCTCTTCGACCCGCTTATAAACCTCCTCGAATATCTGAAAAAGGCCTCTTCGAACTTCTACTGTACTGAGTAGCCCCCTCAATCCTTGCAACATTTTAAGCAAAATGATCGTCGGACAATTATGTACTTAGGCGAAAAATGGTGCTAGGATTGATGATGTCACTGCACAGATACCAACGTCAGCATACTTTTGGAGAAACGGTACCCATTCTTTTGTCAGAAAACCCTTCCGCTTCCCATGACAATCTCTGACACAAGACTCTTCATCTTCTGCTATAGCTAGGTTGCCATACATTGTTCACCTATAAGGACCATCATACCCCTAGGCAAACAACATAAAAATGTCCCCGGGCTCCATTTGCCAAAGAAGCCCATTAATCTTCTATAAATACCAACCTCTCCCTTCATTAATGCAACTTCTGTTCAATTATTTCTAGAGAGATAAAGCTGGCGCACAAACCTCGTCGAATTCCTGAGTGGCTGATGATTAGTAAGCGGTTCGAAGAGAGGGTTGCCGTTGGTGAAGACGTAAGGCCTCATCCCCCACCATTGACTACAACCTTCTTCGGTGCTTGGCCTCCTTCGAACAATTCGACCGCCATTATACCTCGTGAAGTAGCTCGTCAAAGCTTACTCAGCGAAACAAACCCGCCTAGAGAAATGGGCAAAGAGAGGCCACACAAACATTCATCAGGTTCGAATAGGAAGAAATCCCATAGAGACAGAAAAGGTTCGCATGATCGAAAGCGAGCCAAGGAAGCTCCCCTAACCATTCGAGAACCAGCTGCCCCAACCAATATTGAACATCCTCCCCAAAGATCTTCAAGCCCTCGACGGACTTCGAGGAGTCCTCCTCGAAACCCAGCTAATCCTCGACAGACTTCGAGGAGTCCTCCTCGAAACCCAGCTAATCCTCGACGGACTTCGAGGAGTCCTCCTCGAAACCCAAACCAAAGTGACTCTACTAGCCCTCCTCGAAGACAAAATCAGCAACAGACTTCATGAAGTTCTCCTCAAAATCAAAATTAACAGCAGAACTCTGGAAGTCCTCCTCGACATCCAGAGCGTCACCGTGATGCTGGCAGTCCTCTTCAAAGACATGGAACAGATGTTTCTAGTCTGCCCTCCACGCCATCCATGACCATTCATGGTACTCAGTTCTCCCCCTCAAGGACCCTCATTACCGACGAAGACATGCGTGTCTTACATGAACAGACTTTAGATCCCCAAATTACAAAGCCTCTTAATAAATCCTCTGGACAGAAATTGCCCATTATTCTTCCCTCAGGCCCTTCGAACGGTGCAACATCCTCTTCGACAATGTCCGAGGAGCAAGCTCGCCGGATTGCTCCTAAATTAAAAGGAGATATTGTGCTTCCCTTGGAGTTAGACAATATTGCCGGCAATAATATTAGAGGCATTGAGAATAAGCACATGGTGGCCCTTGCCAATATCAAGTATAAGTATTTTTCGGAGGCAGAAGAGACAATGCTTAGGGCTCGATGGGGCATTCCTACTTACACTAATATCAGATTTCCCTCCGAAGGAGAGACGCCGTTATCTGTGAGGGATCACGAGGTGGTGGTCTACACAGAAATCATGAACTGGGGGCTAAGGTATCCCTTCGACCCCTTCTTTATTGAATACCTCTCAAAAATAGATCTCTGTCCCTCACAAGTTGGGCCCAACATGTGGTTCACATTAATGGCTTGCATAATGGCCTCAAGGCTCTCAGGCCAAGAATTTTTGCTAGAACAAATCATTGGTCTGGCTGGTCTTGCTCGAAACCCTTACTTCCCCTTCTACTCAATGACATTCAACCGGGGGCAAAAAGTGTTAAAGGATCTCTTGGAGGCAGATAAAAAATGGAGGCAACAGTTCCTCTTTTTCTCTGGTTGCTGGGAGACCGGCTCCCAAGCCACTCCTTCGAATCCACATAAGCTCTCCTTGAAGTGGACCATGAAATGTAAGTAATCCTCGAATCATTATACGCCCTCGAATTTGAAATTTGTCAGTCTACATTTCTCTAAGTTTATTACTCCTTCGAATCTCATAGTTGCCTACAAAAAATTGACACCCTCAAAGACACATGTGTCTTCGAACAGCATATTCTGTGTAACCATTCTTTTCCTTTGTTATTTGCTTCAGCTATGACTGGAGTATCCAAACCCTACACCGACTACGTCGAAGGAGCTACCACTGTTTTCACTAACCTTCGCTTGTGGGCGAAAGAACAGTGGGACAATCGTTTTCGCCGTTGCTTTGTCGATGAGAACTTGGCCAGAAGTCGACTCTGGAGGCTTGATCCTCTGGATCGTATAAGTATGAGGGGCCTAATGACTCCGCCTTCTGAACGAGAAGTACTAGAGCGATGCAGCAAGCAGGATGTGACAATCTATCTGCCCAAACGCTCTAGCTCGCAAAGTCACCTAGGTGAACCTCCAGAAGATGAAGTTATACCACCTCAGCCAAAAAATCCCAAACCAGTCACTAAGACTCAAAAACCAAACTCTCCGAAGAATATAGGGGCCTCGAATTCTAGTAACCTTCGAACAATTGAGGCCCCTCGAACAGCTGAAACCCCTCGATCAAATGTTGCTGCTTCAACAAATCCCACTCCTCCCCCTGCTACCATCCTTCCACCAAAGAAAGATAACAAGAAAAAAGACTTGAAGGGAAATGGCATTCTTCTTGAGCCCATCGAAGAACAATCTGAGGGAGGAGAAACTCCTGATAACAATGAAGGGACTAACTTCGAAAGAGAAGTCCAAGATGGTGCCGTTGATGCTGAAAACAGGGGTGGCCTATCACCCAAGGAAACCTCCTACCAATCTTTGCATTCTCCTCTGACTGAGGCGTCTCACCCAGCCTCCCTTGGAGGCAGTCCAAGGCTGGCTCCTATCCTTGCCCCTCGAACAAACCCTCCATTACTCGTTCACCCTGATGTTGCCTGTGGTAATTTTTCTGAATTCGATTCTGCAGATTTAGGGTCTCCTTCGAGCTCCTTCGAGGTCCCCTTGGATGATGAGTTTTTGATGAGTTTGCGGAGGCTGTTGCATACTTCAGTGAATCGAGGAAAGAAGATGCGCCATCTTGAAAAGCGTAAAAATTACTACAAGTTCAAAGCATCAGTTGCTGCCGCTAAGCTCGAGGAGGCCAAGAAGGAGTACGCAGTGGTCGAAGGCCAAGCTGATGCCTTGTACGAACGTCTTTCTGCCGCTAAGAATTATGTGACGATACTAGAGCAATGTTGCCAGAAAGAGAGGGACTTATACAAGAGCAAGACTGATACCAAGAGCTGATGATATCTGAATACAAGAAAGGGCATCGCAAGGCCTGCGATGGATTTGAGCAATGTACTGAGTCCCTTCGAAAAGTAGTCGAAGAACGTGATAAATTGGAGAGAAAAATCAGATGTTTCCCAGCAGAAATCGAGGAGGCAAAGGATAAAGGTGCAGATGCTTATGCTGCAACATGTTCGAAGACTTTACAAGCTCGAGATGCTGCCACTCGAGCCGGCTTATTGACCCAAATATACACCGATCACCCCAACTATGAACTGGGGCCTTTCTGGAAGCTTGTCCCCCCAGAACTTCGCCCACCCCAAATAATTGTAAGTGAGAGTGAAGACTCAGAAAATGAAGAAAGTGATACCTCAAAAGGTGCGGAGTGAACAAAGTTGCTGTGGGTAGTTTCTTTTTTGTGTAAGGCCCCAAAAAAGGCCTCTTTTTGTAATGGTTGGAAGCTGTTGTGCTGTTCCAATGAGTACTTGGATATTTAACTCATCAATGTATTGTTCTTCGAACTTATTATTTCACTAGCCCTTCGAACAACGAGCATTTGGATAAATTCACTAATTCTTTTGGCCTTCGACAGTATTTAACTTAGATAAAGTTAGTAGGTTTTATATGTATCATTAGGCCTTCGAACTCCAAGTTACTTGGCCTTCGAACAATTTTTACTTAGACAGATTTAGCAAGTTTTATACCTGCCATTTTAGCCTTCGAATGCCAATTTTATTTGGCCGTCGAACAATTATTACTTAGATATTTTTAACAAGTTTTATACTTGCCATGAGGCCTTCGAATTTCAACTCGCTTGGTCTTCGAACAATTATCACTTAGATAGACTTAACAAGTTTTATACTTGCCATGAGGCCTTCGAATTTCAACCCGCTTGGTCTTCGAACAATTATCACTTAGATAGACTTAACAAGTTTTATACTTGCCATGAGGCCTTCGAATTTCAACCCGCTTGGTCTTCGAACAATTATCACTTAGATAGACTTAACAAGTTTTGTACTTGCCATGAGGCCTTCGAATTTCAATCGGCTTGGTCTTCGAACAATTATCACTTAGATAGACTTAACAAGTTTTATACTTGCCATGAGGCCTTCGAATTTCAATCTGTTTGGCCGTCGAACAATTTGTAGGGTCCCCGAAAAAATAAAAATGACAACTATCGTGGCACACCTTAAAGTGACCCGGAAAACAGTTCATTACTGAGAGTAGCTTCGAGGCACACTTTAAAGTGACCCGGAAAACAGTTCAAAGGTCCCAAATTATCGTGGCACACCTTAATGTGACCCGATGAATAATTCGAAGGTCCCAAAGCATCGCGGCACACTTTAATGTGACATGATGAATAGTTCGATAGTCCCACAAAATAATTCGAAGAATGGAAATTCGAGGCACATGGTACTGTGTCTCAAAAAATAGTATGAGGGACAACAATTCGAGGCACATGTGATTGTGACTCAAAAAATAGTGTGAGGGACAACAATTCGAGGCACATGTGACTGTGACTCAAAAAATAGTGCGAGGGACAACAATTTGAGGCACATGTGACTGTGACTCAAAAAATAGTGTGAGGGACAACAATTCGAGGCACATGTGACTGTGACTCAAAAAATAGTTAAAGGCAAAGAAACTTCGTATTAATAGGATCATCGAAACACCTCGTTAAAACCTTCCTGTGCCTAACAGGGTAGGAAAGAGTGTGTCCTCACCAAAAATTTTCCCGAGAATACATAGAAATTGAAAAGAAATACAATATTTTCTCCGAGCTCTGCTAATCGAGGTACAGCTTTAAATGCTCAATATTCCAAGGTAAGCGGAGATATCGTCCATCTTTATCTTTCAACCGATAAGTGCCTGGTTTTATCCTTTCAGTGACCGTATATGGACCTTCCCAATTAGGGCCCAGCTTCCCCAAACTCTTGTCCTTAGTGTGTAAGAAGATTTTCCGTAGGACCTTGTCTCCCACCTGGAAATCCCTATGATTGACTTTGGACGCATATCGGCTCCGCATAAGAGTTTGATAATGAAGGGAAGTCAGCTGCGCCAGTTGCCTCTTTTCCTCCACCAAATCTAAAGCCAAAGCTCTATGCTCTTTATTGGTGTCTGAGTTATACGTTGCTATTCGATGTGAAGGGAACAGGATCTCTGGAGGTACCACGGCATCCATTCCATAAACTAAAGCGAAAGGGGTCACAGCGGTGGCTGTTCGCGGGGTCGTTCGATATGCCCACAACACCTCCTGTAAATAGTCGGGCCATTTTCCTGCCTTACCTTCTAAGTTCTTTCTCAGCCCGTCGAGGATTGTGCGATTAGTTACTTCCACCTGGCCATTTGCCTGAGGGTGAAATGGTGCCGAGAAACATTGTCGTATGCCCCTCGACACACAAAAACTCTGAAATTCATTGTTATCAAACTGTGGTCCATTGTCCGTTGTAATCTGCAAGGGTACGCCAAAACGACAACAGATATTAGACAAAACAAATTTGATCACATCCTTGGCTTTCGTGGCCGCAAGTGGCTCAGCTTCCACCCACTTAGAAAAATAGTCGACGGCCACAATTATCGTCTGTCTGCCCCCAAAAGCCATCGGTAGTGGTCCAACCAAGTCGAGGCCCCATCTGTCAAAAGGAACTGCCTCTGGGATGCTTTCCATCAATGCTCCCGGCTTGTGGATTACATTAGCGTACCGCTGGCACGTGTCACAACGTTTAACCAAATCTTTTGCATCAGCCGAAATAGTTGGCCAATAATAACCTGCCAAGAATACCCTGCGTATCAAAGCTTTATATCCACAATGAGCGGATCCTTCGCCGTCGTGTAACTCGGAAAGGATAACTTGTGACTCGTATCCGCTCAAGCACTTCAGTAATGGCCGACTCAGAGATTTCTTATACAGCGACCCGTCCAGCAGAATGTAACTGTGCGACTTAAATCTAACTTTTCTGGCTTCATATTTGTCGGCGGGCAAAATGTCATGAGCCAAAAAATCAATGAGGACTGCTCTCCAGTCAGGTGTGATCGCATGATTTTCCTCGGCGACATTCATCACATGTTCTTTAACGATTGAGATCGACGGGCATGTCTGGACCAAAAACCAGGGATAACCTTCTGTCCGCGAAGCAGAAGCAAGAGAATCCGGGAGGGCATTCAATTCCCGCCGGACATGTTCGAACTTAACGTGCTCAAAACCCGACGCCAAATCTTTCATCAATTTCAAGTATTGTATCAGTGTTTCCTTTCTTGCCTCGAACTCCCCCAAAACCTGATTGATTACCAATTGAGAATCACTGATCAACTTTATCCTTCGAGCCCCGCATATCTGGGCTAAACGTAGGCCGGCTAAAGCTGCTTCATACTCAGCCTCATTATTAGTAGCTTTGAAGCCAAAACGGATGGCTTGGAACATAGCGACCCCTTGCGGGGATATTAACTGAACACCTGCCCCGCAGCCTGAGACGTTCGATCCCCCATCCGTCCGTACTACCCACTCTTCTTTGGCAACTATGTCACATACCTCCTGCTCGTCCCTGTCAGAATGGAATTCAACCAGAAAATCTGCTAAAACCTGTGCCTTTATCGCTGTGCGAGGCTCAAATGTTATGTCAAAGTCTCCCAGCTCTACGGACCACTTAGTCATCCTGCCAGAGATGTCTGGTCTTTGTAATAAACTCTTCAGGGGAAACGTTGTTCGAACCACAATTGGATGGGCTTGAAAGTAGGGCCTCATCTTTCGCGCCGCTGTGACTAATGCCAAAGCCACCTTCTCCAAGGTAAGATATCGCTTCTCGGCGTCCAGCAAACTCTTGCTGACATAATAAATTGGCCTTAGGAGAGAGTCAGCTTCTCGGAGGAGAACAACACTGACAGCATACGTGGATACCGCTACATAAACAATCAACGTCTCTCCCACTAAGGGTTTAGATAAAACTTCCGGAGAGGTTAGATACTCCTGAATTTGACGAAATGCCGTCGAACATTCTTCGGTCCAACAAAAGTGCTTGGCATTCCGCAATACTTTAAAGAATGGGGCACACTTGTCCGATGAGCGGGAAATGAATCGATTTAGGGCAGCCAACCGCCCTGTCAGGATTTGTACCTCTTTAATGTTTCGAGGAGGGCTCCTGGTGATCAACGCTCTTAACTGCTCTGGGTCCGCCTCAATGCCTCTTTCACTGATCATGTAGCCAAGGAATTTACCCGATCGTACTCCAAAAATACACTTTTCTGGATTGAGCTTGAGGTTGACCCTTCGCAAGTTGTGGAATGTCTCTGTGAGGTCAGCGAAATGGTCGTCGTCTTTCTCACTCTTCACCAACATATCGTCGATATAAGCTTCCATATTCCTCCCAATCTGCTCCTCGAAAGTTTTATTAACCAGGCGCTGATAAGTTGCCCCCGCGTTTTTTAACCCGAACGGCATGACCTTGTAACAGTATAGGCCCCGCCCGGTAATAAAAAAAGTGCTCTCCTCATCGCTAGCAGCCAATCGGATTTGATTATAGCCCGAGTAAGCATCCATGAAAGATAGCAATTGATTTCCGGAGGTCGAATCTACTAATTGATCAATGCGCGGGACAGGAAAAGGATCTTTAGGACAAGCGCGGTTTAAATCTGTGAAGTCGATACACATCCTCCACTTGTCGTTCTTCTTCCTCACCAACACCGGATTTGACGCCCATAGGGGATAGTGCGACTCACGAATATGACCAATACTTAAAAGTCGCTCGACCTCCAGCAGCATTGCTGAGGCCTTTTCTGGAGAGACAGGCCTCCTTTTTTGGACTATTGGTCGGACATCCGATCGCAAGGCGAGTTGGTGACATATGATCTCCGTCGGCACCCCAGTGACATCCTGCGCACACCAAGCGAACATATCGAGCTTATCAGATAAAAAAGCGATTAACTTTCCTTTAAATTCGGGGGAGAGATGGACCCCTATTTTCAGAACTTTGCCAGCCGCGAACTCATGTGTTGCAGAATCCTCCTCCAGGACCTGAAATCTGGGGGCCTCCCTCGGATCATCACAAGGGATGACCTCGGAGGGTAGCCCCTTTAATTGATATGCTGAGTTAGAGGGCCCCCCTCGAACTCCCTTGGAGGACAAGGCGATTTGGTAGCATTCTCGTGCCATCTTCTGGCTGCTTCTGACTGTACCAATATTGTTCCCGATAACGTACTTTAGACATTGATGCACTGTGGAGATGACACCGTGCATCCGAGACAACCAATAATGTCCCAAGATAGCATTATATGAGGTGGGTGCGTCAACTACGATGAAGAGTACCTCCACTTCTTTTTTGAATGGTCCACGACCTAACTCCACCATACATTGGAACTCTCCCACGACAACCGCTGTGGCACCAGTGACGCCCACTATCGTTCTATCAGATCTTCGGATGACCGGTGGGTCGGAAATGCGGCGATAGGTGCTCATAAATAGGATGTTCGCAGATCTTCCTGTGTCGATGAGTATTTTTTGGATCTGATCCCCGGCAATACCCGTCGCGATCACCACAGCATCCTCATGAGGGCCTGCAACATTACGCATATCATCATCATCAAAACAAATAATAGGAGAAGGTGATCGATGCATTTGTGCGGAGACTCTAGCTTCGATCTGGGTGGTCAAATTCACCATGTGCCTTTTGCGAGAGCTGTTCGAATTCCCGGCGATTGTGTCTCCGCCAAATATTGCTAAGGACTCAAAAAATGCACAAATACTATCCACCTCCCCCCTTGGAATTTCCTCTTCGACCAAGTTTACATTGTTCCTCCCGACTTTCGGGTCCAAATACTCTTGCTCGATGTCAAAATCGTCAACCCCTTCGGAAATTACCATGGCTGTGTCAGTGTTCTTCGAGACAGCTTTTACCACGGCGTTCTTCTGGGAGTGTTTCTTGACATACTCCAACAGCATTCCATTTTTGACGAGAGCCTGCACCTCATTCTTCAAGGCTATGCAATCCTTGGTGTCGTGGCCCACATCCTCGTGATACTTGCAATATTTATTAACGCTTCTGCTCTCCCTCGGTGTTTGTATGGGAAAAGGCTTCCTGAACGTGACCGAAGATTTAGCTTTATCAAATATTGCAGCGACGTTTTCTGTCAACTCCGCATAGTAGTCGGGCCGAGTCCATTTGTTTGACATGTATCTCCCCCCTTGATTATGGTTTGGTTGATGGCCATAGTACTGTGGGTTTGATTTTTGCCTTGGAGGATACTGACCCGTGCTTTTAGCTTGAGCGGTTGATCGGGGGCCCTGAGAGCTTGGCTCAGCCCTCTGAAATTGATTATGGTCCAATTGCTCTCCGGAACCCTTCTTTGAGGCTTGGGTTTCTTCCACCAAGATTCTCTTCTCTACTTGATCTAGCAATGCTCCGAAGGTCATTGCCTGACTTTCTGCCACCGTGTCTTTCAACAACCCGGGGAGCAAACCCATCCTGAACGCTGCAAGCGCTACCGAATCCTTACAGTATTCCATATCTGTTTTGGTCTTGACAAAGCGGTTGGTATAGTTTTTTAGGCTCTCCCCCACTTTTTGCCGACAGTAGATTATGGTGTCTCCGTTGGCTCGAAATTTCTTACTCCCCACGAAGTGTTGTCTAAAAATATTCCAGAACATGTCAAAATTCTTGATAGAGCCCTGAGGTAGCCTGTTGTACCATTTGGATGCCACTCCTTTGAAGGTTTGAGAGAATGCTCTGCACAACAGCTTATCATCATCGTCGAAGTTTATCATAAAGTTCTTAAACTGCTCGATGTGGTTGTCCGGATCCTGAGTCCCGTCGAACTTTTCAAGCTTCGAAATATCAAAATGCTTTGGGAGATTTCCCACTAAGATCTCCGACGATAGAGGAGAGGCTCTCCAGTTATGCCCTGTACGATAAATGTTAGACCTCAGATTATCGTTGTTCGAAAAGTACAGACCTTCCTCGGAGGGAAAAGTGTACTGCTGCTGCCATTCTGAATTTCGAGGGCCCATGTCCTCCTTCCCAAGGCACTTTGCCTTCTCATGAGAGCGATCACCAACTTGGTCATGGCGACTCTTTTCCCGCGAAGATTTCCTCTCCGAACTCCTTCCCCTTCGGGCGCCAGTTTGCCTCTGGTCACGCTTTTTCCTTCTACGGTATCTCCGAGGGGATGATTCAGAAGTACTATATCGCGAGTAATCGCTTGAAGTAGCTGAGTCTGAACGGTATCTTTCTCTCCTCCTCGGAGACCGTCGCTCACGCCTCCGATGCCTGTCATCTCTCCTCTTGGGTCGAATTTCAACCTCGCGTTCCTCCTTTTGTTCGACGGGCTCTCTCCTTATCTCCGATCGAACATTTCCTTGCGCAGCTTCCTTCTCCGCCTTCAACCTTTCGATCTCCAGCAATAGTTCATTCCTCTGAGCCAAAAGAGCGGAGTCATCAAAAACGTTTTCAACTCGCCGACCTCCTTCTCCTTCGGACTCCAAGTAATTTCGAAAGTCATCCGCCTCCATGTTTTCCACACAGTGATCAACCAAATCGTCCCCCGAGCCTTCCATGGTTCTCCTCGGAACAGGAATTATTACTAGGAAGCGATTATCGTCGGAGCGATTCTCGTTTCCCACAGACGGCGCCACTGAAGAGTGAAAAGATTGTCCGAGGATGATTTTGTTATGTGAGGATTTGGTGATAGAGGATTTAGTGATAGAGGAATACTTGAGTGTTAGATCTAGAGAGAGAAAATGCTAAAAAGGTAGAAAGAGAAAGTCGTACTATTCATCATGAAATTCGTGAAGCATGTGTGGTCCTTTTATAGTATAATTGTGGACCCCACACGCTTTAATTTGGTTTAATTACTACTTTTGGTCCCTACTTTAAGGTTCCTTCCTATTTTGGCTATATCTTTGCAATTAACGCATTTCGGCCCTTATACATTTATTCCTATGCATTTTGGCCCTTATACACTTATTTCTACGCATTTTGGCCCTTGTCCTTTATTCTTCCTCATCAAAGCTCATTAATTATTTATTTTATCTATAAATATGAACATATGCTCTATGTAATTCTCACGCTTTCTAAATAAAACAATCTAAGCCACTTTTATATTTTCTCTTTGTTTGTTCTTTAGTTAACAATGTAATCAGCTCTAATCATAGAAAAAGAGAAAGAAATAAAAAAATGACAAGAAATATATGACTTGGTGACCAATACTATATTTTGTTGTAGATTTTCATATTTTTGTTATTTAGTGATTGATTCGTTTTGAATGATGCATCTCTAATGCATATTTATAACGAGAAATATGGATAATCTCGAATTATCTCTATTTTTTAATTTTGAATGTAATGCCTAATATCGTTGTGATACTTGCAAAATTTGTTTGCACTTCTATTTCTTAGCATCAATTAAAACTTTTTGAAAATGAGCAAAGTCTTTATATTTTTTTAAAAATTTAGTTTGACTCTTTGTTAATTCAGAGTAGTTATTCGCAATATTTTTGTACCACTTGACTTTATACATGTGCACTTCCTTGAACCGACCCGTCTCACCAACCACTCTGAAACCTGGTTTGGTGATTACCCTTTTGTAATCCGCATACCAAGGCCTCAAAAGTGCTCGGGGTGACCAGGTTTACTTGGGTTATCGGCTAGGGATTATAAGTTTTCTAGTTGAGAGTTAAAGTTTGATGATATGATACCACTTTCGCTGTCACTACTAGAAACTTTCGAGTTGGTCCGACCCTCAGTCGCATGATGTTTTTTTAACCTTAATTTTCAGTTCCACATTGTCCAGTAGTGTACTATAGTACAAAGTCTTCTTCTTCATCACATCTCTTCCATAAGTCGCGCTATAATCTATATCTTAAAGAAACACATGTCACTGCCTCATTACAAAATTCAAGACTATTATTTGTTTTCCCAAACCGTCGCATATAATCTCTTAGGATCTCATTGTGGTCTCGTTTATATAATCTCTTGAACATAGATGACGATATCTTGAAGCTTCTGGTAGAGCTTGCAGCTCATTAAAGAATCCCATGATGCTTATCTTGAAAATTATAAAGAAATATATGTACAGTAACGATATTCTGCACATAAACAAAGCATTACGTTCATAGGTGCTCAATATGTTGATTAGGGTATCTGAGCCCGTTGCACTTCTCCAGCTTATAATTATCAAATTTACAAGATAGCTCCCCAACCAACCAAGTGATTTGGGGTCAGAGAGAACTTGATCATAATATGCATTTATAAGTAAGAAAAACTAAATTTCTGTATTGTATATTAAATTCAACCTTGGTAATCTTCAGATACTGTTAATTGTGGGTGAACTGGTATGAGTTTGAGTAATAAAGCGGTTATCCATAAACATTTAGATAATATAGTACGAGCAATGGCATTGTACCTCACATTGGATTGGTCGCCTTGCCGTCTGTTTCTCCGCTTGAGAAATGGCCGCTTTGCCGTTTGTTTCTCCGCCTGAGAAATGGCCGCTTTGCCGTTTGTTTCTCCGCCTGAGAAATGGTCGTCTTGTCGTCTGTTTCTCCGTCTGAGAAATGGCTGCATTGCCTCTGTTTCTCCGTCTGAGAAATGGCTGCCTTGCCTCTGTTTCTCCGTCTTGAGAAATGGCTTTCTGGCCGTCTACAACACAGGCTCTGATACCAAATGAAGGGACTCGGTCCATTCTATTAAACAAAAATACAGAGACAGCCAAGTATGGTAAATGATGTGATTGTATTTCATGATTAATATGGATCAATGTGGAAATGATAACGTTCATTTCTAATTAACATGTGGAAATGATAACGGTCATTGTCGAAATGGCCGCATTGTCGTCTGTTTTTCCGACTGAGAAATGGCTCCACTTGAGAAATGGCTGCATTGCCTCTGTTTCTCGGTCTTGAGAAATGGATGCATTGCCTCTGTTTCTCCGTCTTGAGAAATGACTGTCTTGCCGCTGTTTCTCCGTCTTGAAAAATGGCTGCTTTGCCTCTGTTTCTCCGTCTTGAAAAATGGCTGCTTTGCCTCTGTTTCTCCATCTTGAGAAATGACTTCCTTGCCTCTGTTTCTCCGTCTTGAGAATTGGCTTCCTGGCCATCTGCAACACAGGCTCTCATACCAAATGAAGAGAATAAGTCCCCTTAAAACTAACAAAAAATGCAGATAACACAAACAGACAGCAAGTATGGAAATGATAGCTGTCATTTCAAAGGTTAATACGGAAATGATAACGGTCATTTTGGAAGATTCATACGGAAATGATAACGGTCATTTCGAAGATTCATACAAAAATGATAAGGGTCATTTCATGATCAGTGTCGAAATGATAACCGTCATTTCAAAGATCAAATGTACACGGTTTGTCTCTTATATAGACAAATTACTAACAGTTTGATCTTATCTTACTAACTGACTTAATAACACGTGTCTGTTCAATGTTTATCCAACAACATTGAAATTAGACTATACCCGAAGGTCGAAACAATAATGTCAATACTGAAATTGGACCTGGAGGATGATCAGCCTTAAACCTCCCAAATGGAGCCCATCACTAGTAACATAGTTCATGCTTCTTGCTTTGATGTCTAGAACGTGAGAGACGATGTCTATTGGGTTCAATATACTCTGAATACCAACCAAAGCCAACAAGTCCGTCGCTCGACAAATAGAATGGTTGAGGGTGGTTTTTTACTATATGTCTCATTTGGTGGACATCATGAGACAACTCAGTGTGGTAGTGCTTAGGAGATTCAATAATCCATCGTAATCCTCTAAATAATCTTGATAGACACGTATATGCCTAACTTCAAATCTCAATTTTAAGGGTCCCATACCAATGATCACATTGAACAGACACGTGTTATTATGTCAGTTAGTAAGGATAAGATCAAACAGTTAGTAATTTGTCTATATAAGAGACAAACCGTGTACATTTGATCTTCGGAATGACCGTTATCATTCCCATACTGATCATGGAATGACCGTTATCATTCCCATATTAATCTTATGAATTGACAGATATCATTTTCTATTCTTGCTGTCTGCTTTGTTTGTTTAATAAGAGGGACCTAGTTCTTTCATTTGGTATCAGAGCCTGTGTTGCAGACGGCAAGAGAGCCATTTCTCAAGACGGAGAAACAGAGGCAATGCAGCCATTTCTCGAAGCGGAGAAACAGAGGCAGCCATTTCTCAAGGCGGAGAAACAGAGGCAAGAGAGCCATTTCTCAAGACGGAGAAACAGAGGCAGGCAGCCAGTTCTCAACGGAGAAACAGAGGCAGGCAGCCATTTCTCAACGGAGAAACAGAGGCAAGACAGCCATTTCTCGGAGAAACAGAGGCAAGACAGCCATTTCTCAAGATGGAGAAACAGAGGCAAGACAGCCAAGACAACCATTTCTCAAGATGGAGAAGCAGAGGCAAGGCGGCCATTTCTCAAGCAGAGAAACAGACGGCAACAAGATCTTCAACAACTCTTCAGATAAAGAGGAAGATCAGGCAGACGACGAAGAAGACAGGAGTCGAGTTCAATGTTAAGGGGGAGAATGTTGGATAAACATTGAACAGACACGTGTTATTATGTCAGTTAGTAAGGATAAGATCAAACAGTTAGTAATTTGTCTATATAAGAGACAAACCGTGTACATTTGATCTTCGGAATGACCGTTATCATTCCCATACTGATCATGGAATGACCGTTATCATTCCCATATTAATCTTATGAAATGACAGATATCATTTTCTATTCTTGCTGTCTGCTTTGTTTGTTTAATAAGAGGGACCTAGTTCTTTCACACTTCATTGTGAAGGGTCGATACATCCGCTGAATGGACTTGGAATTCCTCTACCACATGGGCCCAACGAATAATTGCATCTCTCTGCCTCTTAGAGTCATACAACTATTAATCTATAGACACAACTTCAGTCTCCGGTAGGTCATCAAACTATGTGATGTTTGTTTATGATAAACATAGACGATTATAGTACTTAGTCACTTTCGTAGATGGTTTTAAGAATATATTATACAACCATGTCAGGGATTATGATACTTCGTACGACCCTTCACTTGTTTGCCTGATGGTTAAATCATAAAATGTTTTCTAATCCTGACCATGGTCTTATTTATCCAGCTCCTACTCCAACATGACTTCCAAGGTGACATTTTATTTTCCCAACTCGATTATATTTGTTATTTCTTTTTGTATCCAAAAGTTCTAGACTTTTCATCTTCTTTTGTCGTGTGTCAACTGGATATTGACTCATTGGTTCTCTTTACCTTCTATGTATTGTTCATCGCTTCATAATTTTACTTTTACATTTATTCAAAACTTTTCTCACTAAATTGTTTTACTTTCTCTCTTTAGATTTTAGTCTTTTTTTTAATGGAAGTTGGGTTTTCTTCCATGTGAAGTTTTGGTAAGATTTCTGTTTATTAATATTCTAATGATGCCATGATCTACATTATTGCGGATGAACTGAATGCTTTCATTAAGGGTTTTAGTAAACGGGACATCAACAGAATTTGCGCGATTAACATTGGTGTTATTGCTGTTTTTGGTTGCCTTTACTTTTTTTTATTTTTTTACTATGCCTCATTGTCTAATGTGGGTCTATTTATCCAGTGTCTTCAATGTTGTCATGTTCTTGACAGGAGGAGGTAACATAGTTAATTTTTTGGGGCCGTCATTCTTGGTAATATGATTCGAAGCGATGGTGAAATTTAATTATTTGGTGAAGCTTTACTTGGAGAAGCATTGACAACAGTAGTGTTTTCAAAGTATTTTTTTCATTTTATTCTTTAAAACACGTGTAATGATTTCTTGTTAGCTCACCATCTATAGAAATATGACAAGAGCGCTTTCGGTTGTAACTGGTTTCATGATGTTGCAAATTATTGGTTTATCGCCAGCATTATTATTTTTTCTAATAGGGGCCAAAGTCCAGCTTGGATGAATTTTTTTAGTGTAAAAATCTAATAGAAATCAAACTAATAGATGAGGCGGCCAACAATAAACATAATCTCTAAGGATTTCTCATCAAGTAAAACTTGTTGAAAGTTTTGAGAACTTTGTCTTGAGCTAAAAAATAATTAAAAAAGTGAAGAAGTATGTTATAAAAGTATAACAATATAGAAGATGATAAAATTGAGTTTAGTAGATCATATCTTATATGCTTAAATTCACATTTCTTCTATTTGACCAAATTTATCAGTAAAACTTTTAGATTCTCAACTATCAGTTACACAAATAAACCATATTTTCAAGTATTATCAAAAGAGGGTGGACAGATAATTCGGGTTGAGTCTTTTAAAGTCATATAATATATTAGAATTTCTTGAAGTTTTCAAATTTTAACACTTGAAAGGAAAAATTAAAGAGGTATAAATGTGTCTATTTTTTTGAATAAATCAGGGATAAAATGATGAAAGGTTAATCGAAGACCTCATTCTAATGGAGCAAGAATAACATCATAGTTTGCCATATTTAGTACGATGGGATAAGTCGCTAACTTTCAAGACGACGAGTTGTTATATAATCAAGGATGCAAATATTCAACCTAAGGTCGCTACTGGTATATGCCTAATCCCTAAAGTAAATAATCCTACAAGTTGGCATCAATATAGACCTATAAGCTTGTGTACAATTCTAAACAGGATTATGTCCAAACTTTTAAAAAACAGAATATCTCCCCTTTTACTTAAACTAATATCTAAAGTTCATGGAGCATTTGTTAAAGATAAATTAATCCAGGATAATATCATAATAGCTAAAGAATTAGTACACAGCCTAAATAGAAAAACTAAAGCAGGCAACATTATTATAAAGGTAGATATGTCAAAGGCCTTCGATAACCTTTCACATGACTTTATTATCAAAGTTCTTAAAGCCTATGGTTTTAACCAGAAGGTAATAATTAACAACCTAATAAGGTTAGTCTATGCTTCTATAATCATCAATGGAAAATCTGTTGGTTTTTTCAAAACAGTTAAGGACATAAGACAAGGGGATCCTTTTGTCCCCAAGTCTTTTATCCTAGCTGAAGAGATCCTTTTAAGAGGCTTAAATCAACTATGTACTACCAATAAAACTCTAATTTACTCTAACAGAAGTAAAATTATAATACCATGCTTATCTTTTACGGATGAACTACTTATATTCACTAATGGCCTAGCTTCATCTATGGAGAAAATTTTCAAACTTTTGCAGGACTATCAATCAATATCTAGACAGTTACTCAACAAGGACAAAACAATTATCATTACACCTACTAAGCTCCCTTATGATATGATCAAATCCTTAACAATTGAATCAAGCTTCAAAACAAGTTACTTAGCAACAACCTACTTGGGAATCACCCTAAGTCCTCATAACAATTCAATAAATTTTGTTTCTCTCTTGGAGAAAATCAGAGATATCTCTGATTAGAAAGATAAAAAACTATCCTATAGTTGAAGGCTTATCCTAATAAGGTTTGTTCTAATGTCAATACCATCATATTGGGTCCTAAGTTTTTGGCTCCTAAAATCTATAATAACTAAGATTGAAAGGCTTTCCAGCCGGTTTTTATGGGTTCATCATGGGAATCTAGCCAAATCCATTGGTCAAATTGTGCTACAATTTGCAGACCCCTAGGTAGTGGTGGATTAAACCTTAGAAGTTTACAGGATATCCAAGCTGCATTTTCCTGTAAACTTTGAATTATGTTTAGAGAGAATAAATCTCTCTTGACTACACTACTTCACAGTATATACTGTAAGTCTCGTCACCCTTTAGAGTTAAATTACTAAAAAGGGGTCTCAAACATGGAATAGGTTGACAAAAGTTAAAGAATTTTCTGAGGAAAACATGAGATGGATCCTAGGAAAGGGCAATGTAGATCTATGGCTAGATAACTGGTTAGATAAGCCTCCCATTATCTCTCTAAACTCTAGTCATAATAACTCATGGTCTAAAGGCTTAAAAGTTAAGTCTTTATAGAATGATAATGCTTAGAACATGGAAGCTAAAGCCTTTACTGTCTGATACTAATATTAATCTGGTATTTAAACTAAGTATTATTGATATGGTGGATGACTCCATCAACTGGATTCCCTTAGAAGGAGGAAAGTTTAACATTAAGAAAACCTTGGATTTTATAAATCCTAACCCTAACAGGTCTTCTCTATATGAGAAAATTTGAAACTCTATTACTCCTACTAAGTGTTCTTTCCTAGTATAAAGGTTAATACAGAACAAACTACCAATTGACTCTATTATGCAGAGCAGTTTCCTATTCAGCTAAGGATACTATTAACTACATTACAAATATTTCATCTAGTATGGATCACTCTAATAGGTTTAAACAGAAACACTGGAAAAACATGGAAGACGTAGCAATCAAGTTGGGCTGTATAAACCATCTAAAAATAAAGAGAAGATCGCATACCTTTCTTGGGTTCCTCCTCCACCAGGTTGAATGAAGCTCAACACAAACGCGAGCTTCTAGCCGACTAGGAACTTAGAATTCTCACATATGTAATAAAAAGTTACAACTTTAAGAAACAAGGGAAACTCATCATCCACCCTCAGATTTGTATTCACTGGTTTGGCCAGCAGTTGTTTTGCCATCATCTTTAAGATTCTTCGGTTGTTGATCATTCTTGAAAATTTCATTTTTGGATTCCTAATCCTCATACTCGGCATCTCCATTCTCTGAATCTAGTGTTGCCTTTAGCTCATCTTTGAATGAAATGCCAGCAAAACATTCACCCTCAGATTTGTATTCACTGGTTTGGCCAGCAGTTGCTTTTTTCAATGGGATGGAAAAAAAGTAAAACCAGATAAAGAAAACTTAAATTTCAGGATGAAGTATAAATTGAAGAGAGGTTTAGCTCTGTTAAACTTAACTAATTAGTAGAGTCCGCCAAAAAGTTTATAAAACTAAAAAAAAGTTAGTTAAGGCAATTCATATTTCTTTTTTAAGTTTTTTTATGTTTCAAATTATTTTAAAAATCAATTCAGAAAACTGTAATATTAGAGCTGAAATCAGACATGTTTCAAAAGAGTATGAAATAGACATGTTTCAAAAGAGTGAGGAAGTGCTTTATACACGAACCTTCGCTTCACCAGCTTCTCGGATGCATCACTGAGACGGGCGTAAACTATATGAAGCCCTTCTTGACTATTTTGAAACATGTCTAAGGATACATCACTAAAAGGGGTGTAAACTATATAAAGCCCTTCATAACCCTTTCGAAACATGTCCGGTTTCAGCTCTAATATTACAGTTTTCTCAATTGATTTTCAAAATATTTAGAAATAAAAAAAACTAAAAAATAAATATGAAATGCCCTAACTAACTTTTTTTAGTTTTATGAACTTTTTGGCGGACTCTATTAATTGGTTAGTTGTAGCAGAGCTAAACCTCAATTCAAATACTTCTTTCGGAACTTTGAATAGATATCTCGCCACTTTTTCAACAACTTGCCGAATTTTTCAGCATTTCGAGTGAGTTCGTTAACAGATATCGAGATATCTTTGTGGCTCTGAATTTTCTATAATTTCAAGTATATATAATTAAAATTTAAAAAATACAAGATGTATACAACTCTATTTTGTTTATTAAATGTTACCGTGCTATATATAGTTATACTACATCACTTATCTATCTTCGCTCATAAAATTATTTTACGACATTCGTAATAGGCGAGAGCGGAGATAAATAAATTACGCAGTATACCTATAGTTACCACTCTAGCATTCAATATACTTTGAAATTTAAGAGGGAAATGACATACTAAGTATCTTTTGGCCAAACCTATTACTATCTAGTATCCAAAAATGGGTTAATGCTCACTTAATACCCATCTCATTAAATATATCCACTTCTAATACCTTTTCTTTTTTTAATACCATGATTACCCTCAACCTAGTATATAAGGTTCAATTTGTGAAAAAGGGACCCTTTTGGGTACAAAACCTTCTTGTGACTTTTTGAATTTTGAATTTTGAATTTATTAGCCCCTCTCTCTCCTCTCTCTTCTAACATAACAAACAACCCATTTTTCAAAAACGTCTCTTCTTTCAAAAAACAGCGACGTGATTACACTCATTCCGGCGATTACGTACTAACCACCGGCGAAGACATACTAACCACCGGCGAGGACATACGCTTTCACCGGCGCTCCGATTAATCACCGGCGAATTCCGAAATAACCACAATGGAACCTGTTACTTCCGTTCACTATCAGCCGTGATTCGACCACCTCTATAATCGGAGCAAAACGTACCAGCTCCACCGGTGCTCTGTAATCGGAGGAAAGATAACGTATCGGCTCGACGTCGCCGTTGATAGCAGCTCCGACGTCTGGTTTCAACTGAACATTATCGTGACTCGGCTTTAACTGCAGTTTTATTTTCCATCTTTGACTTTGATATTAGAAGCTCCGACGATAGCAACTCCGACGACGTCCCCGTTGATAGCAGCTCCGACGATAGCAGCTCTTGTTTCTGGTCAATTCAAACCATCCATACCGGCGCCGATTACATTCCTGTAAGAATTTTCAGTTTTCCACCTTTGTTATATCTGCTTGCGATTTGTGTTATGTTCTGTGCGTAAAAGGCTGCGATTTTGGTGTGACAATATACCCTGATATTTTAGCTATGATAGGTTGCTAGATGTGTTCAACCATATAACATGACCGCTTATAACCTGATATTTTAGCTACGATAGGTTGCTAGATGTGTTCAAACATATACCCTTACTGCATATACGCTGATATTTTAGCTATGATAGGTTGCTAAATGTGTTGAGAAATAGACCATGACTCCATATACCCTGATAGTTTAGTTATGACAGGTTGCTAGATGTGTTCAACCATATCACCTGAACGCATACACCCTGATATTTTAGCTATGATAGGTTGCTAGATGTGTTCAACCATATCCCCTAAACGCATACACCCTGATATTTTAGCTATGATAGTTTGCTAGATGCGTTGAGAAATAGACCATGACTCCATATACCCTGATAGTTTAGTTATGACATGTTGCTAGATGGGTTCAACCATATCCCATGACTGCATACACCCTGATATTTTAGCTATAATAGGTTGCTAGATGTGTTGAGAAATAGACCATGACTCTGTATACCCTGATAGTTCAGATATGACAGGTTGCTAGATATGTTGAAAAACAGACCACGAATGCATATACCCTGATATTTTAGTTATGAGATATTGCTAGATGTGTTCAACCATTTACCATTTAGACATGTACTTATATCAGTAACACATTCAGCTGTTGTACGCTGCCCTACAACAAACTAACCAAATCTCCTACAATTCAGGGTACACAATGTCAAAACCAAAAGTTTGCATTTTCAAATTTGGTACCGAAACAGCTATTGTTCCGTTGTCCGAATTCGAAAACTTCGAGTCTTTTCAACAGTACGTTGAGGAGACATGGCAAGGGCTTGTTAGAGGCAACTACAGTATTACGTACTCTTGCGGTGCTCAGAATAATTATATGTTTAATAAGGAGACCGATTTTATTGGGTTGGAATGTTACCTTAATGTTGAGCATCTGAAGAGTGTTAGTTTTCTTATCAAAGAACATGTTGCTGATAAAGGCTCCGCCATTAAACGTAAACAACCTGTTCAACTGTTCGAAGAATCCTCTCATATTCAACGAACTAGCGGTGAAAGCAGTAGCTGTTTGGCCATTTCAACCCCCCAAAAAAGGAATCTAGCTACAACTCGATGGGCACAAGCTATCATCGATGTTGGACAGTCTTTTCCAGATGATGCTCAAGGTCTGACGTTATCCTTATCCTGTTATGCATTAGAGAACGGTTTTGCGTTTAGGTACATGCGCAATACCTTTAGCAAGATCACCGTTTATTGTGTAAACAAAGATTCGGACGGCTGCAAATGGAGGCTTTATGCTTCTGTTGATTCTAAGACAGGTTTGATGACAATTAAAAGATTTATCAGTACCCATACGTGCAGTCCCGTATTCACAAAGAAGAAAAGCAGGCATCTGTCGTCGGATTTGATTGCTGATGAAATTCACGATTCTCTTAGGAACTGCCAATCTGTAACAGCTAAGACTATACAGTCCACCATCAAGCAAGACTACGGTTTAGACATTTCATATCGTCTATCTTGGAATGCGTTAGAGAAGGCCCATCGTGTTGTATTTGGAGATAGCAATACCTCATTCGGATTGCTAAAATCATACTTCAAGAGACTAAAGAGTCGTGACATTACTACGGACTGCCATCTGGATTTGGCTCCCGGTAATGTTTTCCGTCGTTGTTTTATAGCGTTTGGGGCGTGTTTTCAGGGTTTCCATTCGTGCCGCCCTCTACTGTACGTTGACGGAACCCACCTAACAGGGAAGCATGGTGACGTGTTGCTTTCAGCAGTGGTAAAATATGGAAACAACGGTCAGTCAATGTTTCAATACACTTTTCGTCTGCTAGATAGGTTGACATAGATTGCTGGATTAATTTTAGATTGATTTCTTTATTGTGATAGATAGGTTATGTTTTTTTTTTGTCGTTGCGATTTTAGATAGGACTGATATATAGTCGTTGCGACTTACTTGCACTGATTGATAGATTAGGTTACATACCCTGCTGTTTTAGTTATTATAGATTGCTAGCTTAGTTATGTTATCACTGCGATTTATGCATTGTTTACTGTGCTACGTTGATTATTGCACAGGCTTCCTTAGTCTGATAGATATGTTATATATACATTGCAATTTGAGTCCATTCACCATTGTTAAGTTCGTACTGTTTTGAACCTGTATCGTTTCCGTTTCAGGTCACTTCCCGGTAGCTTTTGGTATATTTGGTAGTGAAGACTCAAATAACTGGTTTTGGTTTTTGGAAAGTTTAAAACCTCATTTGTTAGGGCGCCAAATAACTTTCATCTCAGACCGTCATTCTGGTTTTATTAGCGCTGTCGCAACTCTTTATCCTACTGACTACCACGCTTATTGTATCTTCCATCTGATCCAGAACTTGACTAAAGCTCTTGAACACACTAACACAGTCTACAAAAACAATATGCTAGTCATGTTTATGAGGTGTGCTTATGCTCCGACGGTGGAACTTTTTAATGAACGTTATGGTCAGTTTCTGCGCCAATGCGGTGAGCGTATTGGCAACTTTGTAAGAAATTTGCCACAAGAAAAATGGGCTCAGGAATATGTCAAAGGCAAACGATATGGGGTGATGGCATAAACCGTTGTTGAATTGTTCAATTCCCAGATTAAAAAGTTGTGCCATCTGCCTATAGTGGAACTGGTCGACCGGATTAGAGATCTTTTTATGACTCAAATGTCTCGACGTTTAGGAGAGGGCCTAAGTTGGAACACACATTTATGCCCCGAGTTTGACAAGATGTTTAAAGAGAATGTACAATGCAGTCGGACGTGGTTAGTTCGCAAGTCTTCTGCCGCTTTTTTGAGGTTTTATCGGACCCAGTCATGGTGGTCAACATACTTGATTTCAAATGCACATACGGTTCTTGGCAACAAGAATGTTTCCCATGCACTCATGCATTGGCTGCAATTGCATCTATAAACGAAGATCCGATGACATTAGTAGAGCCGTTTTTCAGTGCTGCGAATTACCGGTCCAGCTATTCTTTTAATATACCGGCTAAAACAGATTTCGGTGCATCTAGTACTGAAAATTATGATGGAGAGCCTGTGGTGATGCCCCCCAACGTTAAAAGACGACCTGGGCGGCCGAGGAAAAAGCGTATTCCATCAAGAGGTGAAGTTTCCAGTAGCCAGTCCCGTTGTGGTCGATGTTTCAAATCGGGGCATAATAGGAGGTCATGTGATGCTCCGTTCTAAACATTTTTTACCAATTTTTTAGTAATATTTTACATATCATAGATAAGCACTCCTTTTCTTTCGACTTATGTTTTAAAATACTTTAAACATTTGTATGTACCATGTCTGTTTGTTTCATACTCTGATAGATATTCAGTTCTATATTGCTAGATACTCTGCGATAACAACGATAGATACTCGTTAACTGCTTCCAATACCTTGCTGAATGTTTGTATAATAGGTTGCTATATGTGTTGAAAATAGACCATGACTCCATATACCCTGATAGTTTAGCTATGATAGGTTGCTAGATGTGTTGAAAAAATATACCACGACCGCATATACACTGATATTTTCGTTATGATAGGTTGCGAGATGTGATCACCCATATACTCTGGCTGCATATACCCTGATAGTTTAGTTATGGGAGATTGCTAGATGTGTTCAAGCAATTACCATTTAGATGGGTGAAGTAGATACATCAATTTATGTGTTCTGTTTTGGTCTACATCCAACTGATACCTTACTTGCATTTGTTCAAGAGGTCCTTTAAATCTCCCCTGCCTGATTCATCTTGTTATTTAATAGATGTTGGGATTCACGGATAATATAGCCACATAGATTGATGACATAAATATCACATCTATATTTATAGATTTGTTAAACAGTGGTTGATAGGTTAAATTGCGTGTGATAGGTTAGTTTACATACCATGCGATTGTGGATTATAACTGCAATTAAAACTGTTTCAGTCAACTGCTTCATATCAGATTGTTGCATTCAAAAATTAACACAAGATTTTAAGATACAGAACACAAAATTAACACAAGATTTTAAGATATAGAAAATCAGTCAATGCTACACATCTTCCGAATACACCAACCCTGTAAAAAAATGAGACTGCTGCACAGGGTTGGTGAAAGTTACAGTCCAACAGAGCATAAACAAAACATTAGAAACAACAAAATAGAAAGATAATGAAATGAAACTGCATGAACATGTTTAAACTTAATCAGAATCCTCTTCATGAGATCCCTCCTCCTCTTCTTCTTCTTCTTCTTCTTCCACTTCTTCGTCTTCTTCGTCTTCAGACTTCTCATCGTCTGCCTCCTCCGAATCATCATCCTCTCCTTTCTCCGACTCCCAACTGTCCCTACGTCTCTTCTGTTTTTGAAGTATTTCATCGTCAGACTCATAACTGTCGTCAAACGACCATGAGTCCCATGAACCGTATGGGTCTTCTTGGTCCTCAGACCAAACAGACTAGTCGTCTTCATCGTCGGAGGAGTACTCCGATGTTGTGGTTCGCTTGTAAGCCTTGTTGTCTACGTAGTGGTCAGTTGACCATCCGTCGTCGGTGGAGTTCATTGGTGAGAATGGTAAGGAAGGTTCCATTATCGATGGTGGTTTGGTTTCAACTTAGGCTAGAGTTTCTGGTGGTTTTTTGCTATGCAGAGGAATATGTTCAACTATCACCCTCTATTTATAGCAAAACACAATGCCCAAGGCGAAGTCCCGTCTAGCACACGTCTATTTAATGCATGTAATCATTCAAGTCCATCTACCTTTGTCTTTTCAACTTTCAATCTAACCAATAGGTTTAATACATTTACTTCTAATGAGTGATAGGTGTACTTAAAAGTCATTTCGAAAAATTAAATTTACTCATCTACCAATAACCATATCCTCCAGTCCAAATATATAGTTGGTCCATCACTAATATGTGATATGTGATTTACGCCTAATCTACAATGCTAGATAAATAATATTTAAAATTTAAAACCTATCTGCGCTAGATAATTAGTCTGACAGATATGTAAAAGTGTACTATATGGTTCGTAAAAAGCTGTTTTGACACGTGGACATCCATAGATACTAGATAATTAGTCTGACAGATATGTAATTCGTACTATGATAGTTGCTTGATTATAACTCCGATAGACATTGCTATGCATTTGGGTATAAGTATGATAGATGATTGATTAAATGTTTGATAGATAGGAATGTAGACATTACGATATACTTTACTATTACTCTGATAGATATAGAACATATAAAATACTATATACATCTGCCAAGGTATGAAATTTATTCATGCAACAAAGGCATGATCTGCCAAGGTAGTTTAGAAAAACATTTCCCTTCATATTTACTTGAGTTTAAGTCTGATAGATACAAATTTTGTATATTGCTACATACAACACTTGTTTAGGATTCTGATAGATTCAAAAATAGACATTGCTAGAGTAGTTAGACTAAGTATTAATTGTCTGATAGATAAGACTATTTAACTACGCTAGATGTCGCACTATGTAGTTGCTAGATCTGATAAAAAGTGGTATGATAGAAACATTATATAACATTGCTAGATGTTTAATTCACGTCTCATAGGTAATAATAAAAACTTTGATATTAACTTGATAACTACTCTGACGGATACAACATATCTAAATTACTAGATTCAACATTGAAGGATGTAACAGTGATGTCAAAAGAACTGTTTACACGAGAGTTTTCTAATAATTTCATATTAATTGTCTACTTCACCCATCCGAATATAACCGAATCATAAAAGCGGGTACCAAATAATGATTTACATTCTACCAACGTTTGTTTGTGTTTTGATCATTCATGAAATGCTTAAATATTAAAGCTCTTGTTTCGGACGGCATTTCCTTTCCATATTCCCGCGGAACATACCCTCTCGTAATGATGTCTTCTGCGTACTTACAAACAAAAACACCGCAGTCAAGGATATCCTTCTTTTGGTGTGGGATATTTAACACAGTCTCTATTTTGTATCCACCTTTTACATAATGTATGTATTTTTTCTTCATACAATAGGCCAGCTGCAAAATCAAGTAATCCATAGTAACTATGCGATTTACGAGTAGTATTCATTGTTATGTACTACTGTATGCATTGATAGATATAGTATGCGACATTGCTAGATAGGCAACCAAGATATATCCTTAGCATTTAAAGTCCATACCAGAGCATCAACTGTGTTTTTCGTCTTATCGGCAATGTGTTTGCTCCACGGCAACAGTGGGTTGTAGCTTCTGGCAGCCCCATTCTCCATGTCTATAACCAGGAGCGTCAAGTGGTTCACGCCGGACGTGTTTACGGTACAAAGGGGAACAAGTGCAACATATGTGTCTGGTTTCATTGTTTCAAAAACCTTGTCCACAATGACAGACAAATCTCCCTTGATAGCCAGTGTTCCCTGTAAATTTAAGTCATTACTACAGCAAGTAGATGTTTCCAATATAACACAAACAATTCCCTGGGAACTTACAGTTGCAATTCCAGTTATTTGAATGGCGCTGACAGGAAATGAATACTTATCATCAAACCCCTTCAGAGGGACTTTCCAATCTGAATCCTTTAACAACTTATATATCCAAACATCTATTACCTATCAAAACACAATTACAAGCTCAAATAAGTTGAATGACAGTTACTGAAAAAAATAACCAACGGTTTATAGGTTGACAACTAAGACTTTAACTTCAATGAGACACATTGCTAGATGCTGCATATTAATGTTGCTAGACGTACATAGACACATTGCTAGACTTAAAAATTAACTATGATAGATGCAACCTGAAACCTTATTACCTTGAAGTCAACTTGAGTTTCGTTAGGCAGTTCCATTATCTCACTCACACTAATGGAAAGCCTGTAGGAGAACTCCATTGTTGGCAAGTACCATACTTCTGGATCTTCTTGTTTTTCTTCCTCGACAAGTTTCAGCACCTTCTCGTACTCACTAAAATTGATCAGTTTCGTTGTCGATGTCGGGAACGGCCAATCTACGACTGCAGTCTGCTGTTGTGTAACCTACGTCGGAGTAAGTAAGTTGAAACCATGCATTTCATCAACGGGCACCTAAAATAAAGCATCAGAGTAAACTGTTAACGTTACTTTTTGAAGGTTTATTGATAATACAATATATCTACTTACGTCAACGTCTGTTTGTTCTTCCTCGATGGAGTCCAACGTACGTCTCTTCTCGTTTGAATTTTCAACAGCCTTGTCAACTTCTGCATAAAATGATTGAGTGCAGTCTACAAAGTTATCGTCAGCCAACGGTGTAACCGATCGGACAATAAGATCGTTAGATGTTTCTTTATGTTGTTGTGGTGTTGCGTACGAAGATTGCTCGACCTGTGACAGTTTTTCGATCTTCTCTACGGATCGCTCTTCTCCGTTGGTAATTGGAATCACCTTAAATGGAGATACAGCTTGCGATAGTTGTTTGCACTTTGCTGGTTTTGGACTCCTAGTGTATGCTAAGGTCTTTACATTAGACTGTCGTGTATCTTTAGTCGCTGCTGTTTCCACTTCCTAATAACATCACATTACAATATTGGAAAACATACATTGCGATATCAGCACAACTATCATTGCTAGATGCGTTCCAAGTTGAACGATGATATTTACGCCTATTATACATGGCGATTTGTTTGCAGTCAAAATGGTATTCTACATATTTTTAATCTATCAGACTATATACTTATTGCGTTTGCGATTTATCCAACATGCATCAACTAATACTCATTGAGACAATCATTGAAATGATGTCTTACACTACACAGATACTGTTAAACCAACTTTTTTATACAAAAAACAACCCATATACTGTAAACCAACCTAGAGTTTGAACATTTCAAAACAAGACAAAACATAATTACTGAACATTTATGAATCTTAAGGATTTTAAGATCCACTTACATCTTCAGCCACATTCTCCACCACATTCTTGGAGACAGGTTCTGGACCCTGTAGTTCTGGAACCTGTAGTTCTGTGGCTGCGTTCTCCAGCATGGTAGTTGCTATTGTGTCAGCTTCTCCTTTGTCCTGACCTTTCTCCGCATTCTGTCCATCATCCACGGTTTCCGACGAGTCCTCCAACTGTTGTTTCAGTTTTCTCGTTCCTTCGTTGGAACCTTCCTCCAACAAATCAATTATGTCCTCTGATACTTCCCTTTCTTTTTCCTCAGCTGTCTCAAGCTCCTGTTGTTCTTCTGTTTTTGTCTCCCCCTGAACATCCTCTTCTGTTGCTTTTTTGGTTCCACAAACTCCTTGGTTCCTCTTGGGAACAAATCCATGCCTCCGAGATTTGTAAACCAGTGTTTCCTTAACAACCTTCTCAGTAATGTTTCCATCCCCAGTTTCAACATCGTCCTCATCAATACGACAAAATGGCATTTATAAGGTGTTCAGTAGATGTTCATTGTCACCATCCACTCTTTCATCTTCCACCTCCAGCTTCTGTTTCAGCTCGTTCAAGTCTTTCTTCAATTTTTCAACCTGAATCAAACGAGCATACGAAATACTTAGACAGCTGCCATTGCGAGATACAACATCTAAACATTTCCTATGTTCAGTTTAACCAACATCTAAAGCTTATTAGTACGTAAAAAACATGGTAACACTAACCTCTTCGTTTCTTTCCTCAAGCGACGTTTTCAGCCGTTTGTTTTCAACTTTCAACCGGTGCAACCGGCTTCTTTTTTTCAGCTTGTTGTTGTCACGCAACACCGACTGCGACAGCCATCCAAAGCTTGGAATACTAGACCTACGTTTGTTTTTGTTTTTCGGCCTCTCCCCTTTTGTTTTACCAACTCTTGACTTCCTCTCCACAATGAATTCCCTCAATGTAACATCGTCATCTACCTCAGTGTTCGAACTTCTTCTCTTCTTAGTTCCAGCTCCGTCATCTACCTGTTTCAGCTTCCTTCTTGTACTTCTGTTCGCAACATATTTCTTTCTTTTCCTACTTCTCTGTTCACTTGTTTCTCCAACAGCTTCGTACTTCATCCGCAAATCATTTTCTCCATAAACAAAACATTCAGACACTGTCAACAGTAACTCATCCGCCACAACCTAAGAAATAAAGTATAATATACATTCAGCAACACAATATTGGACATGTTGAAGTTATGATGTTATGCTACAGGGTATGCGATTTGTTAGATATTCTTATCGATAGATATGTTTATTTCTTATGGTTCTAATATTGATGGATGCGATTTGTTTGTAGGATTCGTGGATATGAGATTTGTTTGATTTTACAAAATGGACATTGATAGATGCGTTATATACCTAGTCGTCCCTGAGCTGTCTGACCACCTGGATCATTTCGAATGTCGACTCCTTGCCCTCTAGTCCCCACCACTTGTAACATCTAGGGATTATGTTTGGCCTTGGTACATCGACGTTCATCGAAATATGCTCCATCACAAATGGCTGCACATAATATAACTCAACATTAAAAAAAAGGCTTCGTAACAAGCATGTTGATCATAATCCATTGTACTTACAAACAGCAGAGCAAAGCATCCGATCACTCTTGCAGGCTTCCTGGCCCTTAATAAATTTGTCCAGTGATTTGTGAAGCTTCTCCAAGATGGCTCCAGACCAGTCATAGTCGTTTATCTTTTCAAGATTCTCCACGTAAAATATTGCTGTCCACCCGACGACGTCGCCAGACACTGAAAAAACAGTGTCGAGCATATGAAAAGTATCAGCAGCCGAGCAACATCCTTCGCTTCATCCTCCCCTCCTTCACTTACTGCTTTCTCGATCGCTTCCTACAAAATCAACAACATCGTACCAAGAATACAGCAATAACAATTACATGCAGTTACCCCTAATACGACATTGATAGATATGAACCAAGACATTTCTACATGCATATTCTCAAACACCAACGTAATATTATACAGCTAACACACTGCTAGATATGGTATACTACTATGCTAGATACCAGCATACACATGCAAGTTTTTTATCATCGTCATACGCCTGCAGCATAAACTAAAAACACCTACATTTTAACAGACTAGATTTACCTTTATTAACGCATTAGAAACTGATTTGTCGTTTGTTGGCCCGCTCCTCCTCGTCCTTGGGCTCAAAAAATATTTCTGCATCAGAATCGAATCTAACTCAGCTCCATCAGCATACCGAGGGATAAATGCGCCTGATTTTCTCATCGGTATCTCTTCGTTACCGTGTTGCAGGCCAAAAATAGCCTTCACATCTTTCCTCGTCAGCCTTACGTGCTTCCGTCCAATCTGGAAAGACTTCCATCTAACATCGTATAAACCACAAATCGCCTCGATGAAGTAGTGGAACTTTTTAAGCTTCAGAACCTCATTCCTTAAGTCGAACGATGGTTTCAGGAAGGTATAGAACGGTGTTCCTCTAGCAGTCTCGATGTGTTCAACTTTAATGATATCCCGTCTGAGTACGTTGATTATGCTTACTAACCCGGACCTCTAGAATACTCATGTTTTTGTCATGTTTACCTGTTAACATTCAAATCTCAAGCTACTTAGTAATCCCATTGTAACTAAAACAATAAAACTAAGCAGCCAGTATATACGTTAACTCTTCGAGACAACAATTGTCCAACTAACTCCACAATATTGTACATCTCACTGTAGTGCAACAGTGCTAGACGTGACCAAATTCATATACTACTCTGCTAGACGTGCAACATGACGTCTAAACTCACTGCAGTACAACAGTACTATACGTGCTAGACTCTGCTAGACGTGCTATACTACTCCGCTAGATATGGCCAAGCTACATTGCTATATCACTAACCCCCATACGTAAACTAACACCACTTACACCAGAAACTCTATAGGTCTGATAGACGTCGGTACACGTTCAGGTTTCATCCATGGCAGGTTCTAACGACTGTTTCTCGACGGCGTCGGAAGACACTATCAACAAAAACTATCAACTAACATCGAGCGGTGGATGAACACTAAAAAATACACATACTGACTCGACACCATCGACTATCACTGTAAAAGAACGGAGTATTATAACTACCGGAGTATTAAACGTATTCCGGCGAAGCTTATACATCGACGCATATACTTGGAAGACAGACAATGGTCGAGGAATACCTGCTCTGGTTCGACGGCGTAGGAATACTTCGACGCAGTAGAAGGCTCGACGGCGTAGGTGCTGAATGGTGGTTGATTGATCGACCGGAACTGAAAGCCGGTTAGTTGTCGCCGGTTAGTTGTCGACCGGAACTGAAAGGTTCTGGTTTCAAACGTGTCTTTTGGGTTCCCTCTGGTTTCACGTGTTTCTCTCTCTTTAAATTTAGAAATGTGGAATTGGAGGGAATCGGAACCTAAAAGTCAGATTAGAAGGTGTAAAAAAGTGGGTTTCAACCAAACAACCCCTTTTATACCCTAGAGGGTATAATTGTCCCAAATATGGCTCTAGGTATTTTATGAAACTAGTCCAAAAGCGAGTACCATTTTGGTATTTGATAGTTGAGTGGGTATTTAGGGGTACTTTCCTCATTTAAGATTACGAAATTAATTTATTATTTAAAAATTATTAATATTAGTTAATTAATTATTATAACGGATTATTGATAATTATTTGTTAATATAAATTCTAAAAATTAGACCATCCGTTGTTATTTTTCCTTCAAAACTATTAACATTAATCAATTAATTACAAAACTATTAACATTAATCAATTAATTACAATAACATCTTAAATTATAATGAAACTGACTCAATAAAGTTATTTTTAGTATAATTTTGTTTTATTCAATTTATTTTTGTCATAATTTGCTAGTAGAAATTCAAAAAATAACGTTATCCATTGTTATTTTTCCTCAATTTTTATTACATAATTATTAATATTATTTGTTTATTTATAATAACGAATTAATTAATAATGAAACTGACTGAAACATGATTGATAATTATTTTTGTAATATTATTTTGTTTTACTCTATTACTTTTTATGTATTTTATAACAATTTGTTAATATTAAAAATGGCATCATTCAATGCTATTTTTCTTTTAAGACATTTTTTATTCAAAACTATTAAATTAGTCAAATAACTATAATAACATTTTAATTTAAAATATAACTGATTGGATTATCGGTGATAATTGTTTTTTAGTATAATTTTGTTTTACTTTATGTACTTTTTCCGATGATTTGTTAATAAAAATTCTAAAATTGATGCCATATATTGTTATTTTTTCTTCAAGGCTATAATAATTTTTTATCCGAAACTATCAACATTAGTCAATTAATGACTAAATCATTGATAATTATATTTTTAGTATAATTTTTTTTTTTACTTTATGTATTTTTGTGATAATTTGTTAATAAAAATTTCAAAAATAACGTCATTTTTCTTTCAAAACTATTTTTAGAGTGCGCACAGGGTAAACCCTCAGTCTGACGAGATAGCCTGCAAATCAACGCCACAAGGTAAACCACACAAGGTGACAGGCTCAGCCGAGAAAGCGTATGTAGAGGGACTCGAACTCATAACCTTTTGGTTATAAGAATGCCATACTCAACCAACTCGGCTACCCCTTTGGGGCTACTTAATGTATTTTGTGATAATTTTTTAATAGAAATTCAAAACATGACGTCCATTATTATTTTTTCTATTTGTTTTATTCAAAATTATTAACATTAGGTAATTAGTTTTAATAACGTCTTAGTTTATAATAAAACCAAGTGGATTATCATTCATAATTATTGTTGTAGTATAATTTTGTTATTTTATGTATTTTATTTATTTTTGTGATAATTTGTTAATACTAAAGATGAAGTCATTCATTGTTATTTTTTCTTTCACGACTGGTAATTCTTTATTCAAAACTATCAACATTAGTAAGTAATTATAATAACATCTATAATTTTGTTTTACTATGTATTTTTTGAAAGTAGAAAATAATGTTTCGATTCCGGATAATCTCTGAAGTCTTGTAAACAATTTCTTATTGAAATATTTTTAGGGTTCTCCAAAAATTTCAATTGGATAAAATCAGAGATATTCTACTGAACAGAGAGGATGAAAATGATTTGACTTTCTTTTTCAACAGAACCCATTTTTTAATCAATTCGACCAACCAAAAAACAGTTTGGAAGTTAGGGTAGTTAAAGGTAGTCAGCTCGACCCCAGCCAGGGGCTCTGCCCCTTGGACCTCGCTTGTTAGATTAGATCATGATTAATGGAGTCAAGGGGCGCCCCTTGACCCCATTAATCATGATCTAATCTAACAAGCGTGTACTCCACACTCTACGACTTGTATGATAATGCATCATGATTAAATTGGTCGACTAGTCGATCCATTTACACTAAAAGAAGTAACATTCTTCCCCCATTTTAGTGTAATTCATGATCCAGTAAACATAATCATATCAAATATCAAATTTATGCATAAATGAAATATCGTAACGATTGAATTTCACATTAGTATATTACACATTCCAAATATTCGAATATCAAGGTATCACTAAGGATTGAACCTGTACTATTCACAATGAATACATGAAGATAATATACACATAAATTTACATTCTCACTTGTTCTTACTTGACACTATATTTTACTAGCCTTGCATCCTTATCCTTCTTAGGCATATCAAAGCCAAGTCCTAACTTCTTGAAGCGGCTAATATTCATGCTCAAATAGGTAGTTCTTTTCATCTTGCAGCTGCATATGCAATTTTTCAAAAGAGCTATCAAGATGATAATCTTCAACCTTCACAACTTGCAGGTCTGAACACATACCTCGGGATGATATAAAAATGTGTTAAAATCTCTTGATGTTAAGCTTTCCACATTGAATTTAACACCTAATGTCATATTAGATGGGAATTGGGTATCTCAACATGAGAGATTTTAGATGGACTTTAATCCCATCCCAATAGCTGATTTGTGCACAAGATCTCTACTTAACCCTTTGGTTAAATAATCGGCTAAGTTATATTGAGTTCTCACAAACTCTACTGAAATAACATCATGCGTGATACCCTCACGAACCATACAATGTCTAACACCTAACTGTCTAGACCTGCTTTTATAAACTTGTCTATAAACATTGGCCAAGGCAGCCTCACTATCACATCTGATAGATATAGGTGATATCGGTTTGGGCTACAACGGAATTTCGTACATTAAATTTCTTAGCCACTCAGCTTCTTTACTCGCTGCTGCTAATGCTACAAACTCTGATTCCATTGTTGAATCAGTAATACAAGTTTGTTTCTTAGATGCCCAAGAGATAGCACCTTCCACAAGTAGAAATACCAATCCACTTGTGGAAGAATGATCTTCCATATTGAAAATGTAACTCGCATCTGAATATCCTTCAAGTACAGAAGTAAATCCAGTCTAATTTAAACCATAATTCATGGTTGCTTTCAAATACTTAAATACTTGATTTAAAGCTTGTCAATTATGTGAACTAGGATTGCTAGTATACCTACTAAGGTTTCCAACAACAAAAGCAATATCCGGCCTAATGCTTGTCATGGCATACATAAGACATCTGATGGATCTCGAGTATTCAAGTTGAAATACAGAAGCACCTTTATTAGGTAGAAGCTTTAGACTAGGATCTATAGGAGAGCTTACCGGAGAACAATCTTTAAAATTATATTTATTCAGTATGTTGTCAATATAGTGAGATTGAGAAATCGATATATTATTGTTCATTCGATTGATTCTTATACAAAGAATCATTTTAGCTTCCCCCAAATCCTTCATCTCAAACTTAGATGATAAAAAAATCTTTGTTTTATTAACTTGATTTTGGTCAGTACCAAAAATCCACATATCATCCACATATATACAAATCATAACTCCTTTACCAGAATTATCAAATTTTCTATATACACACTTGTCTGCTTGGTTAAGAATAAATCTATTAGACAATATCGCATTATCAAAATTTTGATGCCAATCTTTTGGTGCTTGTTTCAAACCATACAGAGATTTTTCCAACTTGCATATCTTGTTTTCACAACCAAGCATGACAAACCCTTCCGGTTGTTTCATATAAATCTCCTCATCCAAATCACCATTCAAGAATGCAGTTTTAACATCCATTTGATAAAATACAAGATTGTATACAGATGCAAGTGCAATCAACAATCTAATAGTGGAAATCCTAGCAACCGGAGCATAAGTATCAAAGAAGTCAATTCCTTCTCTTTGTCTAAATCCCTGGATAATAATCTAGCTTTATACCTTTCAATAGTACCATCTACTTTCATTTTTCGTTTAAAGATCCATCTATTTCCTAATGATATGCACCCAAGAGGTAAATCAGCCAACTCCCATGTATTATTATGCATGATATACTCTATCTCATCCTTGATAGCTTCTATCCATAATGAAGCATCCCTTGATGCCATAGCATCACTAAAAGTCCTTGGATCATCTTCAATAAAAAAAGTATTCATATTGATAGTCAATCTCATCTGCAACTAGTACCACTTGATGTATTTTCAGTTTGACTTGAGTTCCTATTCAAAGAGTTTTGAATCAAATCTGTAGGTCTAGGTATAGAAGTAAATCTCTCTTCATCAAATATTGCATCTCTTTACTCGATAATCGTGTTCACCGAGACATATTCATTGGATTCTAATACATATAACTATATGAAACAGAGTGCTCAACATATATAATAAAGATACAATCTATACCTCTTTCACCTAAATGTTTCCTTTTGGGTTCGGTGAGCCTTACAATTGCTCTACAACCCCAAACTCTCAGATGATTCAATGTTGGAGGCTTCTTAAACCAAAGCTCGTACATGGTCATCTTATTCCTTTTAGTAGGAATATAATTTAATAAATAACAAGTTGTTAACATAGCCTCACCCAAGAATCCTTCACTCAAACCTGAATAGGACAACATGGAATTGACTATTTCTTTCAAAGTCCTATTCTTCCTTTCAGCTATACCATATTGTTGTGGTGTATAAGGAGCCGTGGCTTGATAAATTATACCCGTAGACTGAAAATATATTTGCCTCGCAAATGATTGCAGTCCCCAAGGGGGTAGCCGAATTGGTTGAGTATGGCATGCTTGTGACCAAAAGTCATGAGTTCGAGTCCTTCTACATACGCTATCTCGGCTGAGTTTGTCATCTTGTGTGGTTTACCTTTTGGTGTTGGTTTACAGGCTATCGCGTCAAAAGTTTACCCTGTGCGCACTCATTGCACTCTGAGTAGCGGCTGCAGGTTCCCTCCGAAAAAAAAACATGCATTGGTCTGAATACAAAAAGATTGGATTATATTGAAAAACGACTCTATTCGAACAAATATCTCTGATTTTATCCAATTGGAATTTTTGGAGAATTCCAAAAATATTTGGATTAAAAATTGTATGAAATTAAATCATGTTTCCTGCATAGACAATACATAACTTATAAAAACATTTGATGTCAAAGTGGACTAGATGATTTGGTTTAGAGCAAATCCAATCGTTTTTATATTTTTATAAACTATGTTAGCAAAAAAAATGCTTTCCATACTACCGAAATAGTTTTTAAATCCACGTCGCTCTTGAACTTGTAGGGAATAATTATCAATGATTCTGTCAGTAATTGATTAATGTTAATAGTCTTGAATAAAAAAACTACTATAGTCTTGAAGAAAAAATAACAATGAATGGCGATATTTTTGCAACTTATATTAACAAATTAGAAAATTACACAAAGTAAAACAAAATAATGCTACAAAAATAATTATCAATGATAATCAAGTCGCTTAAAATGTTATTATAATTAATTAATTAATTTTGTAATCTCAAATTTTAAAAAATATATTATTAAATTTAAAAAAATACAAGAGGTGTTCGAAGCCAAATTATGAAATAATCTATTCAACTCTATTTGGTTTATTGAATGTCACAACGCTACTAATCTATCTTGCCTATTAATAAATTTGTAAAATAATTTTATTTTGTTTGTTTTTATTTCAGGGCTCTAGGCCGTCAGGTTTACTTTTCGAAGATGTTATAAGGGGAATAATTTCATTTGGGCCCTTTATGTATTTCATTGTACCCCTTAAGTTATAAACACGATTGGTCTTGAGAAAGAGTTCTATGTTACTATAATATATGTTAAGTGTCTTAGATATGAGTGGCTGACCTTTTAGAATAACTTAAATCAAATATCTAAAGATATCAAAGAATGGATTGTATTTGGGGATTTCAATGCAATATTGAATTCTCATGAACATCTACTATGTTATACTCTTTATAGTAGAAGCATTGATGAATTTGGTGGGTATTAATGGATTGCAATTTAGAGGATGGGGGTGTTATTTCCAATTTCACATGGACCAATAAAAGAAAATTGAAAAGACTAGATAGAGTTGTTTACAACTCTGCTTGGTCTGATTACTTCACAACAACAAAAATCATTCATCTTTCCAAACCATGTTTTGATCACTCTCCATTAAGTATTTATTTAAATTCTGACCAAATGAAGCATAAAACTTCGTTAAAATTTCAAAATAGGTGGAGTCTTCACTCTAATTTCCTAAAGGTGGTGGAAGAGAAATGGATTGAATCTATAAGAATTCATATATTTTGGAATAAGTTAAAGAAATGGAATATGGAAGAATTTGTGAACACTTTTGAAGCTATTAAATAGTGTAACGAATAGTTAAAATATAAAGAAATTTGTTTTGAAGAGACTCGGGCTTTAAAAGATAAAGTTTTTCTACCAAAATCTCAAGCAACTTTGCTTCAACCTTTGGCTAAAGAAGATGAATACTATACTAAAAAATTAATATTAATTGGGTCAAAGATGGTGACAGGAAGTCAAAATGCTTACAAAATTATGTTAAAAGGAAGAGAAGGAGAAATATTGACAACTGACAAAAAGACTAGTACGAAAACCTGCATTAACTTTTTTAAATCTTTATTAGCTAGTAATCCTATTGATATAGATAATAAAGATATATCTATCATAATTCCTAAGATAATAGTTGAAAAAAGTAACAAGAAGTTAGTTAAAATAACTTCTAAGCATGAGATTTATAATGTTATTCAGACCTTCACTTCTACCAGCGCTGCTGGTGTTGATGGCTATGATGGCAAATTCTATTAATATTGTTGGATGATAACAAAAAAACGATCTATGCAATGTTCTTAGTGCATTCTACAAAAGAGAAATAGCTCCTCATGGTTTATTTACTTCTGCCATTTGCCTCATCCCCAAAGTGCAGGCCCTAAATATTGGAAAGAATTTGGACCGATTAGTTTGTGTATCTTGTTATATAAGATAATAACTAAAATCATAAATAACAGATTAGTTTTATTACTTCATAAGCTAATCTCTCTTGAACAAGGAGGATTTGTCAAAGGGAAAAAATTCAAGACAATACCATTTTTGCTCAAGATTAGCTTATGGTCTAAAACAAATAGGGGCACGAATATTCTATAAAAATGTATATATGTCTAAAGCCTTTGACATTCCATCCTATGGATTCTTAATGAAGGTTTTAAAAAGTTTTGGTTTCAATGCCAACAGTTTAAATCTAATCTTGATGTATAAACAATATATCATTTTATATTATTATAAATGGTGAAGTTCAAAGATACTTTAAAGATATTAAAGGTCTTAAGCAAGAGGATCTTCTATCCCCAAGTGTATCCATAATTGCATAAGAATTTCTTATTAGAGGCTTAATAAAACTGTATACAAAACAAAGACCTAAGATACAATTTTAGGAGTCAATTAGACATACCATGTTTGGTATATGCTTTTGACTTCATTGTTTTCACCAATGGCTCCATTGTAAATCTTAAACCCCAACTCATTCTTGTTATATTACCAAAACATCTCTGGTCACATTATAAACAATGAAAAAAGAAAGTTTATTACTTCAACTAAAATACTAATAAATAGAATTAAAGTTTTAGAAACAACTAATGGTTTCTCTCATAGTTTTCTTCCAATTAATTATTTAGGTATCTCAATTCACACAAAATAGAATAAATTAATATTTGAGGACTTCATTACTGAAATTAATTCTAAAATTTCAGACTAGGATGGTAACTTTTTTCAATTAATTTTGCTAACAATTCGTAGCTATTACTTTCAAAGTATAATTATTCGTTGAAGGATTATTAATGGAATTGAAGGATATTGCAATAAATTCCTTTAAGGCTCTAATAATCTTAAAAAAACATCATTTAGTCTAATAAGAAGCATTTGTATAATTCTTTTTATGAAGGTGGTCTTAATATAAGAAAGATGAGTGATATTGAGACAACTTACTATAGTAAGCATTGGTTTAGGTTCAGAGAAAAACAATCACTATGGGACAAATTTTCATAAAATCCATATACTATACTAATATTAATCTAATTGCCTACTGAAAACGAAAAGTGATCTAAAACTTTGTAAAGGTTGCTAAATATCAAAATTTTTGTTGATAAGTATATGTCTTGGACTATTGGCTATGAGGACATAGACTTTTGGCTTGGAAAATGGTGTAATACGAGGCTCCTAGTCTCATTATCTAGCAATGGAGATAATTTGTGGTATGTGAAAGAAAAAATGAATCAGTTTTAGAAAACTGATCACTGGAACCTGAATGTGCTTATAAGGAAAGTCATTCCATATGACATAATCAAAATTGAGAAATTTAAAATTAATATGGGAATTAAGGAAAATCTCAAATGGTCTATATCTAATACTAGAAGTTTTAGTACCAAAGAAACCTTAGACAAAATCAGATACAAAGGTAATACATCTATGATGTGCAATTGTTTTCGGAATTCTACAACATCTAAGAAATACTCTTTCATATTATGTAAGGTTCTAAAAAAACTGGTTACATACTGATTCTATCATTCAAATAAGAAATTTCTCTATGGCATGAAAATTCCAATTTTGCTTTTGAGCCTAGCCAACACCTATTTATTCAGTGTGATGTGGTGCATGAAGTATGTAAATATATCACAAGACTGTTTGGCATCTTAATTTACAAGGATATAACCTACCCAGCTATGATAAGATCCTGGTTCAGTTTTACAACAAAAAATGTTCATATAAGAAGAATCATACATAGTATTCTAAGTTGGGTTTTATGGAAAACTAGCAACAAAAAGAAGCATGGAAATATCAGTCCTAACTTTAAATCTATTATGAATTACATAAAATATATTATATCCAAGTTAGACCAAACTGAACTTTTTAAAAGGGCCTACTAGTCTCATAATTCGGAGACTGCTTTAGATCTAGAATGTGTTTACCATTTAGACAGACCTAGGATATGTCTTAATCTTAATTGGCTTCTCCTTAAAAGAAATTATTTTAAGCTAAATATGGATGGATCCTGTAATAAATTTGGTGAAGGTGAGGGGGTGGTATATTAGAGAATGATAAATGTGACTTAGTCTTTGGGTTTGGTAAATATTTTGGAAGGTTTGACCCTCTAACTTGTGAGATAAAAACTCTTCTAGATGGACTGATCCTTTTTAAAACCTATAACATACAAGAGGCTGAAATTGATACTGACTCTAGGATTATAGTTGAGATGTTGGTCAAAGATAAGTACCCATGGTACATTTCATATATTCTTAACTGTTGCAGGAATCTATTAAAATCTAGGATGACTCTTAGATATATATACAGAGATAAAATAGTGCATCTGATTGGTTAGCTAAACAAACTCTTATATTTAAAGAGGATAGTAATATTGTTCAGTCCCACATCCCAAACTTTCTTAGAGCCACTTTTTTGTTAGAAAGCTTGAGGACAGGATTCACTCGATCTTAAAACTAAACCTAATACATTCTTAATTGGTTATTACACTACCATCTCATAGCAAGTTTTTCTGACTACAAAAATATTTCAGGTAGAACAAAACAACATGCAAAAGGAATATTAAAAAATAATAAAAAGAAAGTAGTAATCGTTAAGAAGAACAATACAAGTTCTGACTAGCAGTATAATGCTTTGGGTTCAACATCTTCTAAGTTAATCTCAAATATTTCATCGAATCACTTCAATTGGAGGATGAACTCGTGATTCCTTGTCTTCCTCTTCTTATTTCTTGTCTCTAAGCATGATTAGACGGGAACAAAATGAGAAGTTGGTTTTACTAAGAAGAATCAGCGAGTCTTGTTTTTCATAGGTGGCTAGTGTTACAAAATCTGCCTATGTTAATTGTTTCAAGATGATTATAAATATGTGGACTAATGTTTGTATTAGGTCATAATTCAATTGGGTCATGACCCTTTAAACTGATCCAAATTACGTTGGATTGAATTGGATAATTCATGATAATAAAATGGTATATGTATATATTCATATCAATTTAAATTAAAAAAAATACAATCATAGTTCTTTTGCTTCATAATAAACATATTCTCTTTTACTATCTGGTTTAGATTTTTAGATTTTAAAATGCATGTAACAATTTATATATAACCTATTTTATTTTTTATAAAAAAGCCACAAACCATAAACTAATTATAATATTTTGAAATTTATTAAAATAAAAATATCAAAACTATTTCGATTTGATAAATCTCAATAAACCTTAAATAAAATAGCATGGTTAAAGATTGATTCTAATTTAGCCAAAGGAAATATTGAAAATGAGGAAGATTAGAGTCCAAAATCAAGCGAGTGAAGATAAAAAATATGCTAAGGGAATGTGGCTGCAAATAACATAAACAATAAATTTAAGTTAGAAGTTATAGGGATTGAATTGGCGAGACAATTTTGGTAGAAATAAACTTAAATCGAAGGTTATAAATCATGTTATGTGATACCGCATAAACCAGGACAAAAGGATAGCTACAAATTCTAGCATTTCTTTCCCATTAGAGGTGGTAAACAACCGCACCAAAATAGGAACACCAAACATGGCCTAAACTGGGGGAAGACACGTTGAATACTTATTGAATCTAGAAGACTCAATTAATATTGTTTCTTAAAGAGAATCCAATCTTGCAACATGCAAAACTCTGAGTGAAACTATAGTCATAGATGATATGATTAATATTTTTGAAGTCGTGGTTGCATAAGATACAATTTGGAGAGTATTTATGTAAGGAATATGGCTACCGCATATTTCGCTTCCGTATATAAGTAAGAACAATTGATCTCTACACTAGTATGATATTGTCCAATTTGGCACCCGAAGGCCCGTACGAGTTTGTTTTTTGTCCACTTCCAAAAGGCAACATAATAGTTGAGACATGTTCTTACTTATATACCACTGATCCTTCCCATGTTTAACTGATGTAGGATGTGGGACTTTGATCGCCACTCTAACAAATCCTCCTCTCGAACAAAGTACCATTTTAGCCTCCTCTCAATTGACTTTCATCCACCTACTCTAATCAGGTTAAGGCTACCTAAACCATCTGAGAATTCTTAATTGGCTAGTTGTGAATGACCCCAGAACTATGGAACAAAGGATTATCTTGGACCTACATTGAGGTACTGACAAAATAACCAAGCCAGATCTGGTGTATCATAAGGGATTTGCCTTTTCTATTGATTTCTACGGATTGGATCAAAGATAATTCTTGAATGAGGTATTCAACTCTAGGGATGAATCGAAAAAAATCTTTATTAGTTCTACCTCCTATTTTTTACGAAGAAAATAAATTTCTAGACGGAGGATAAAACAGAAAAAGGGCCGGATCTACTGCGGAAATGATTTGGAAGATCCAAAACAATAATAGTGGTATTTGCTAAAACAAATACCACTATTAGAAGTTCTATTAAACAAATTATTACAAAAATATATAACGTAAAATAAAATTATATTACAAAAATAATTAGCCATATGATTCAGTCAGTTTCATAACAAATTAAGACGTTATTATAACTAATTAACTAATGCTAATAATTTTGAATAAAAAAATTACTATAGTCTTGAAGGAAAAATAACAATGGATGACGTCATATTTGGAATTTCTATTAACAAATTACCACAAAAATACATAAAATAAAACAAAATTATACTGGAAAAATAATTATTAGTTAGTTTCTCTTAAAAATGAAAATCAAGAACTGAAGGATTCCATTACGGCCGAACAAAACAAGGTTGAGACTTTGACCAAAGATAAGAAAAAACTTAGTGATGATTTAGTGCAAGCTAAATCTGATCTTGAAAAGTCTAAAACTGATTACACCAAACTAGAATTCTGCCACTTCCAAAGAGATAAATTTTTTAAAGTCACAGCTGACCAAGTATAAGGTTGCTATCAACCAATTATCTGAGGAGAAAAAACAGTTGGAAGATCGTCTTAAAAAGAAAGAAGATGAGATTACTTCTTTGAAAGAGAACAAAGCTCAAGATATAACGGTTGTGGTGGATAAATATGTTGCTCAGGTGTTGAAGTCTATAAATCAGAGAGAATAATCTGTTAAATCAGATATGGTTTTTCTGTTTCATGAAACCTTTCCCAAAATATGCCTGAAGAAGTTGTGGAAATTTGTGCTATATGAGGAAATTATTTTTCACACTATGGTACATGGTTATAAATATAGTGTTTCTTCAAATGATTCTGAGTCTAACAGTGATGCTGAAGAAGATTCAGATAACGGTGAACAATCCGAAAAGAAGGAAAAAGGATAAATTGAGAAGGAGACCGAAGGGAACTAGCCCTAAGGTCGATTATTTCATATTAAGTGCGTATTTGGAACCAAAGTCCTTGAAATGTGGAAGACATTTTTTTATAATCGAATCAGATTTTCTGGTAACCCAGTTTATGTAAGTCATTGCACACAAGGCATTTTTATAATGTAGATCCGATTTAGTTTTATCCATTTTATATCTTGGTTTATTTTTCTTTATACTTTCTATTAATATTCTATCTCATTTAAAGATATCAACACTTAAAATAAAACATTAAGTCATATCAAAAGGTTTAAAGGTATTTTATTTAAAAATAATAAGTGTTAAATAAGTCATTCAAATGTAATCCATTTGAAGGCAATAAGTGTTTAATAGGTTTTTAATTCATCTGAGCCATTCAAAGATAATCTATTTGAAGGAAATAAGTATTTAATAGGTCTTTATTACATACAAGCCATTCAAAGATAATCCATATTAAGGCAATAATTTTTTAATAGGTCTTTAATCCATCCAATCACAACCAATTTTAAAAGTAATATATAGTATATTGATTAAGATTCGGACACTCATTAAAACATCTCTGCGCCACCAGGGTAGGAAAGATTATGCCCCGAAATATTTATATTGAAGTAAAGCAAAGTACATATTTACAGAACGAATCTATTCTAAGTATAACTGAGATGCTCAATATTCTAAGGGGCTTCAACAAGTCCTTTCCAATTTCATATACGACGTATAGTCCTTCCTAATTAAGAGCCAACTTTCCGAACTAATTCTCATTAGTCTGCAAGAAAAATTTCCTTAACACTTTATCTCCTACTTGAAAATGTATTTTTTTTCTTTAACTCCAAACTTGCTCCTCATCAAGCCTTGGTAATATGTAGTTCTTAAATGTGCTTTTACTATTTTTTCTTCAATTAAATCCAACTGAGTCATCATAGCTATGTTATTATTTTTTTCGGAATATTTTTGGACTCTAAATAAAAGAAGAGTAGCTTCTATAGGTGTGATTTCATCCATCCCATAAACAAGAGAAAATAAAGACTCTTTAGTAGCTGTATGAGGAGTGGTTCGATATGCCCATAATACCTCTTGTAAGTAGCTTGACCATTTCCCTACTGCTCCTTCTAAATCATTTTTGAAACCTATCAAAATTGTTTGGTTAGCCACTTAAATTTGTCCATTAGCTTGAGGTGCCGCTTAAAGTTGTCAATCAGATATTGTTTCAGATAAAGGTACCGCTTTTATCCATTTAGAGAAATAATTGCCATAATTATAGTACGACAACCTCCAAAAGCCATTGGAAGGGGTCCAACAAAATCAAGTCCCCATCTATCAAATGGTATAGGTTCGGATACTGCTTCTATGAATACTATTGCCACATGGATTGTATTTCCATATCTTTGACAAGGATCACATCTTCTCACCAGATCCTTAGCATCTACTATTATAGTGGGCCAATAATATCCTGCTAACAAGACTCTTCTAGTCAAAACTTTATAGCCACAATGTGATAATCCCCTCATGCAATTCGAATAGAACATTTTGAGACTTATCAGATCCAAGGCAACGCAGGAAAGGCCTATTGCAAGATTTGTCATAAAGAACTCTCCTCAAAACTATAAAACCACGAGTTTTATACTTTATTTTCTTAGCTAAAAGCATGTCTCAAGGTAGAACTTCATTAGCGATTAATTCTTGGATTTCATATCTCCAATATTTCGAAAGGACACAGGATATGTGCATGCTTTCTCCAACTTCACCCTCATTTCCTATGATTGTATTTATAAAAGGACATCCATGTATAAGGATCTAAGGGTGTGCTTTGGAGTAAGCTATGGTCGTTAGAGAATCTGCCATGGTATTTTTCGATCTAGGAACATGCTCATGTTTGATGTGTTTAAACCCAATGGTGACTTCTTTCAGCACTTGTAAATATCGTATCAATTGATATTTTCTAGCTTCAGACAGTCCTTGAACTTAATGAGTGAGTAATTGTGTATCACTTATCAACCAGACTCTTTTAGCCCCACATATTTTGGGCCAACCTCAAAGCAGCTTTGACTGCTTCATATTCTGACACATTATTGGATGCTCTGAAGCTAAAACATATATCTAAGTACATGGTATCTCCATATAGGCTAGAAAAATTCGAGCTCCACATCCCATTGTACTAGACCCACCATCCATTCGGATTACCCATTATTTTTTTACCCATTATTTTTTAAACTTAGTCATTTGTGTTTCTTTAATCAGCCAAATCTTTAGCTTGTATTGTTGTATGAGGCGCAAAATCAATGTCATAATCTCCAAGCTCAACTGACCACTTAGTCATTCTTCCTGATATGTCAGCCTTTTGTAACATATTTTTTAGTTGAAAAAGAAGTTCAAACTGTGTCAGAATGTACCTAAAAGTAAGGTCTCATCTTTCTAGCAGCTATCACTAATGTCAAAGCTAACGTTTCCAATTTCAAATATCTTTTCGCAGCTTCCAACAAACTCTTGATTATATAGTAAACTAGGCGGGGGTAATTATCCACTTCCTGTACCAGTACATCACTTATAGTATACTTTGATACCGCTAAATACATATTGAGTCTTTCTTCATCAACAAGTTTGAATAATGTCTTGGGTGAGGAAAATCGTCTTAATTTCAAGGAAATCTTGATCATCGTTAGGAGACCAATTGAAATTCTTAGCATTTCTTAAGACTTGGAAAAACTGAGTATATTTGTCTGATGACCTTGAAATAAACCGGTTTAAAGCTGCCAATCTTCCAGTCAACACCTAGAATTCTCTAGTATTCAGAAGTGGGTCCATGGCCAACAAAGCATTTAATTGATCCGAGTGAACCTGAATCTCTTTCTCACTTATAATATAGCCCGGAAATTTACCTGATCGGACTCTAAAGGTGCATTTCTCTGGATTTAATTTTAAATTGATGGCCTCTAAGTTAGAAAAAGTTTCATGGGGATCAGAGATATGATCTTCTTCTTTAGGACTCTTAACCATCATGTCATTAATATAGAATTTCATATTTTTTTGATATGATTAGCAAAGGTTTTATTCCCCAGTCGTTGATAGGTCGCTCCATCATTCTTCAACCTGAATGACATTACCTTATAACAATGAATCCCCCTATCGGTAATAAAATTAGCGTGGTCTTGATCATTAGGATTCATTTGTATTTGATTATACCTAGAAAAAACATCCATAAAGGACAACCGTTTGTTACCTGACGTATAATCCACTAGTTGATCTATCCGGCAACTAGAAATGGATATTTAGGGCCAACTCTATTGAGATTTGTGAAGTCAATAAACATACACCATTTTCCATTCGTTTTAAAAAAAACTGGGTTAGCTGTCCTAAGAAAGTATTGGGATTCTTTGATATGCCCCCTTTTGGTCAGCCTTTCTACTTCTTAGACAATTACTTCGGATTTTTCCTTTGAAAAAAATCTTATTTTTTATACTACTGGCCTAACATCGGATCAGACAGACAGTTCATGATTGATAACACTGGTTGGCACTCCAGTCACATCTTCTTTACACCATGCAAACACATGCAAATTATTAGCCAAAATATATAATAACTTTTGTTTTAACGTCAATTGTAGTTTAGATCAGATCCTCAAACTTTTACCTTCTGTCTGACAAGGAATTTCAACTTATTTAACTGGGATTATAGCACTAGAAGCCTCCCTAAGATCATCTATCTTATTTTATTTGACACAAAGATCTAGTAGCTGCTATTTTTTATCAACCTTTACTGCTTCTAATTATTTAGAAGCAAGAGCAATGACATAACATTTATGAACTACTTTTTGGCTACTTCGGACAACGCCCACTTGACCTCACAAAATATATTCCAAACATTGATGGACAATGGAAGCTACTGCATGCATCCTAGATCGGCCGAATATGGCATTGTAAGATGTTGGACAATCAACTACCACAAACAACACAATTACCATCTTTTTAAATGGTCCTTTTCCCACCAAGACCTCTTCTTCAAATTCTCTAATTACATCGACTAGGCGCATAGTAAATCCTACTATGGTCCTATTCGAGCATTGGATGATTGAAGGGTTATTTATTTTCTTATAAGTAGAAGGAAATAATATGTTTTCCAAACTGCCTGTTTTAATCAAGATTCGACGTATACCATTGCCCCCAATAGATGCTCCTATCACCATAACATCTTCATGTGGGCCTATAATATCTCTTAAATCATCTTCATCAAATAAAATGAACAAAGCATGACTTTCATAATAATGTGTACATATTTTCCTCTTAACAAAGTTGTTAGATTGTTAACATCTTCTTTCTTTAACAGCTTGAGGGTGCAGTCATAATGTCTCCCCGAAAAATGGTTAAAGACTAAAAAAGGTTACATAGATTAGATATTGTTGTAGTCTTCTCTACTATCACCCCAACTTGATTTTGATCTGGATCACGATCCAGATATTATGATACCACATAAAACTGTTCTATAATCATCATGGTATCTTCTTGTCTAAATGCACCCATACTTTACCTTAGACCAGCTGGTGATGTTGTTCGGTTTGTATTTGCAATAGGCTGAGAGTGAGTATTGACTTGCCTATTGCCCATTTTATTTTTAACAAAAGCACCCACCTTTCCTTTCTCATTCATATTCTGTACTTCTTATTTTAAAGCGATATAATCCTGGGTATCATGACCCACATCATTGTGGCTTGTCTTCTAAAATCTAGAGAATTCTTAGTTTTGTCATAAATAATGGCCACACTTTCACCCAGTTCGGCAAACCATTCATGTTGAACCCACTGCCCCTCTTGGGTTTTACATGTTGGCTTTGATTTGATTGATATTGTTTAGGACGATGTGACCCCTGCTTCTATTTTTTTGGCCTATAATTAACAGTGGCCTGCTAGCTTATAGGATTGATGTTGTAAGAGCATACCTATTCCGGTGGGGCACTCTAGATTTTTTAGTTTCGTTCACCGCAATCTATTTTCTGACCTGATTGAATAATCTTCCCCATGTCATTTCTTTTTTCTAAGTCACCAAATCAGCCAACTCACTTGGATTCAATCATTACCTTAAAGAAGAAATAACAACTTGTTAAAAACAATCGGCCAACCCATTCTTTGTACTCACAAAACGACAGATGTATTCCTTTAATGACTCATTTGGCTCTTGGGCACAATCGATAATCGTGTCACAATTCCCTTTAAGCTCCTTACTCCTTATGAACTGTCTCTAGAATGCCATCCAAAAACATCATAAAAATTATAGATCCGTGTGGTCATGATCATCAAGATTTATCATAAAGTTTTTGTATTGCTCGAGTTAGTTAGCAAGATATTTTCTCTACTTTTCATGTTTTATATTTCACTTCTCATTTACATTATGCTTATCTGTCTTATGATACAGTAAAAGGAAATGTTAAAACTGGAAGAGAGCAAGTTGTAGTTTTTAAGAATGCTATATTGGTTATATTAGTATGCTTAAAAAATTTTCTTCTTAGCATGATTGGACGAGGACTAAAAAAGAAGTTTATAGATTAAAAACAAATTATCACAAAAGTACATAAAATAAAACAAAATTATAGTATAAAAATAATATAACTATTTGATTAATGTTAATAGTTCTAAATAAAAAAATACTATAGTTTTGAAGAAAAAATAAAAATGGATGGGTCATTTTTCAAATTTCTATTAACAAATTATCACAAAAATATTAAAATAAATTTATACTACAAAAAATAATTATCAATGATTCAGTCAGTTTCATTATAAATTAGGACGTTATTATAATTAATTGACTAATGTTAATATTTTTGAATAATAAATTATTGGGAATTGCTAAAAAAACGGCCAAAACTACTTCGCGAAGTCGCATGTTTCTGATTTTCAATATTTACAAAAATGCCACTAGGTAAAAAACCCAAAAAACCCTTTGAAGTCTAAATATTTACAAGTGATGCCATTGAAGAGAACAAAACTACTCCATGAAGTTGCAAACATAATTTCAAACTTCATCTTCTCCAAAACTACTAAAAATAGAAACTTAACAACCAACAAAACCCATTTTTTAAAAAAATTCAAAACCTTTACAACATGGACGGAAAAGAGTCGGAAGTACTTCCCACGCAGAGAAGCATGGTCGCCGAGGAGGTACATTGCATTTCCCTCTTTCATTTTCGCCAAAAAATAGATTTTGTGAAAAATCCCGTATATGGTGTTCGTCGCCACCCTCCGGCGTGGACGACAGGCCGTACGCCATCCCAAAGGCGTATGGCACCTTCCCTTCGCCATCGGTTGGCGTGTGGGACACTCCGTACGCCACACGAGTGGCGTCTTGTCTGTCTCCCACGCCAGTGGGTGACGATGGGAAGGTTCCATACGCCTATGGGATGGCGAAATATGCTTCCCTTATCCAGAATATCGGCTTAATTTGTTTTTCTACTTCTTACGTATTGCAGGAGGTGAACGAATGCGATATTTCGCTTGTTTCGGACTACGCTCACCATTTCACCACTCACGACGAGTATAACTTAGAGTCGATGATCGAGTGGGTAAAACTAAGGGGGAAAACGTTGGGTTTTTTGATAAACGTAGCATCGAAGGAGGTAGGGAAGAGGGGGAGAACACCGAGAGTGGATTATTGGTGCGAGCGTAAGCGTAAGGCCACGGGTAGCAAAAAAATAAATTGCCCTTTTCATTTGGTGGGTAATCCGTTAAAAGGAGACGATAAGTGGGCTCTTAGTGTCCTTTCCGGGAAGCACAACCACGAACCGATCAAGTATGCCGAAGGACATTTGCAATGGTCCAAGTTAAAACGTAAGGAAAAAGAGCTCGTTGATCTTTTGACGGTGAAATGGACAAGTCCGCGACAAATATTTGGTGCTTTGAAAAAGCCCGATCCGGAGAATGCTTCAAATATCCGTCACGTTTACAATCACCGTCAAAGAACAAGGATGGCTGAAAACGGCGATCGATCCCAAATGCAATGCTTGTTAGTTAAATTACAATTGCACAAGTACAAGTATTGGACACGGACGGGGAATGACGGTTCTAACGTCATAACCGATTTGTTTTTCGCACATCCGCTTAGTATTTACTTACTACGGACCTTCCAACGCTTGCTAATCATGGATAGCACATATATAGTTATTCGTTACGGGATGCCTTTGTTCGAAGTAGTCGGGGTAACATCGACCAACAAAACGTTTTGCATTGGTTTCACGTTTATGGTGAGTGAAAAAGAAGACAACTACGAATGGTCTTTGGGATGCTTGAAAACGGTAATGGAGGAGAATGATTGTGAATTACCGTGTGTTATCGTTACGGACCGCGAACTAGCCTTGATGAATAGCATCGACAAATTTTTCCCTAGCGCTAGTCACATGTTATGCGAGTGGAATTTCAACAAAAATGTTAGCGGGAGAACGAAAAAAATGTTTGAAGACGGAAATGTGGCTAAAAGTTTTTTGGTGGCTTGGAACGACGTTGTTTCATCCGATACCGTTGAGGTTATGAACGAGAGGTTGGCTAAGATGCGGTCGATGTTCAAAGACCAAGATAAGGCGATCGATTATGTGGTTGACTCGTGGATTACGCCTTATAAAGAGAGGTTTGTTCACGCTTATACTAACAAGATCATGCATTTTAATAACCACACCTCTAATAGGGCCGAAAGCTCGCATGCTACATTGAAAAAATATATGGGGTCTAGCCGATTGGATTTCGATGGGTTTTGGGATAAAGTGCATGGCTTGTTAGCGATGCAACATTCTACTATTAAAGAATCGATGGAGCTTAGCAAGTGCCGTTTAATTCACAAATTCCAAGATTTATACCGTTCAAATTTTTACGGGGGTACGTATCACCTATTGCTTTGGCGATAGTATACGATAACTATGTTGATAAAAGCGGCGGTGAAAAATCTATGTGTGTTTGCACCGATCGTACGATCCATGGTTTGCCGTGTTTCCACGACCTTGAGGCAATCCGAAGAGTGGACGGCCACGTACCTACTCAGATTATAGATGAGCCTTGGAAGAGACTAGATATCGTTCCGCGAGTTAAACTCACCGGTGAAGAAGAAGTAAAATTTGATTTCGCAAATCTAAATGCGAAACTTGAAGAGTTTGATGTTTACGAACAAAGTCATTTGCTCAAAATATTTCAAATTTTTTTGGATCATTCGACTACACTCCTTTGCGAACCCCTCGAGAAGGTTAAAACCCGCGGTAGAACTCCCGGACGTGTTGGAAGCCGTGGTCGTGGACGGGGTCGGGGTCGCGTTAAGGGTAGCAAAGTCCAACGTGATTATTCTACGAAAAGATATCCTTCGTATCACGAATACGTCGATCAAGAAATGTTTGAGTCCCACGATAGTGCCGAAACTCCACGAGTTGTAACACCCGCCGCTAGTATAGCAGCCCCGGTCGGCACTCTCGGTAGCACCGCAAGAACGGTTGCCGCACATACTCCGACTAATTCCGGAGCAAAATCCCCAAAAAATATAGCAAAACGGGTTCAATGCGTTGGTTTAGGCACTCCGGATACGTCGAACCACATCAAGGCTATACCGTCATTCCCGGCTAAACCATTCCCGACTAGATTACCAAATGTTTTAGACTCGAGATTTTCAAAAGACATACCTCAATATATGCGTCCTTTCATAAGCCGAATTACAAATGTAATGCCCGACAGTAATTGTGGTTTTAGAGCCATCGCGCATGGTATGGTTGGTAACGAAAGTGGATGGCTAATGGTTAGAGAAGCCTTGGTTCACGAGCTAAAGAGCGATCGAGAGTTTTATAAACGGGTTGCATATTACGACGATGAAAGCGAAGTTGATAAGGAGATAAACCGGTTGAATTTTAATAAAGAGAATGCACCTTACACAAAATGGATGTCCTTGCCTAGTTGAGGAAAACTAGTCGCGACTGATAAGGAAGAATAAAAGACAAGGAGAAAAGTGTAAAGAAGAAGCTTGATAGGAGAAAATAGCAAAGGAAAAATATGTTAGGAGGAAAATGTATAGAAATAAATGTAAAAGGGCTGAATCGTATTAATTGTAAAGAGGTAGGCAAAATAGGAAGAACGCAAAGTGTAAGGACCAAAAGATGTAAATAGTCCAAATTAAAGGGTGTGGGGTCCGCAATTGTACTATAAAAGGACCACACACGCTTCACAAATCGCGAGATGAATAGTACGAGATTTTCTCTTTCTACACTATTTAGTAATTTGGACTTTCTCTCTCTAAATCTAACACCAAGACATTTCTCTATCATAAAATCGTCTATCAACAATCTTCGCATAACAAAATCACCCATGGACCACCTTTAAGCTCTTCAGTGGCGCCGTCTGTGGGAAACGAAAATCACTCGGTCGATAATCGCTTCCTGGAAATAATTCCTGTTCCGAGGAGGACCATGGGGGACCAATGGGACGATTTGATTAATCACTGTGAGGAAAACATGGAGGCGGATGACTTTCAGAACGATATGGAGTCCGAAGGAGAAGGAGGTCGGCGAGTTGAGAACATTTTCGGTGACTCCGCCCTCCTGGCTTAGAGGAATGAATTGTTGTTGGAAATCGAAAGGTTGAAAGCGGAAAAGGAAGCCGCACAGAGAAATCTTCGATCCGAGATAAGGAGAGAAGCCGTCATTGAAAAAGAGGAGCGCGACGTTGAAGTTCGTCCCAAAAATAAAGACGACAGATATCGGAGGCGTGAGCGACGGCCTCCGAGGAGGAGAGAAGAACACCGATCGGACTCGGCTGCCTCAAGCGATTACTCGCGCTATAGCACTTCTGAATCATCTCCTCAGAGATACCACCGGAGGAAAAAGCGTGATCATAGGCGAACTGATTTCCGAAGGGGAAGAAGTTCGGAGAGGAAATCCTCGAGGGAGAAAAGTCGCCACGACCGAATTGATGACCGATATCATGAACAAGCAAAGTGCCCTGGTAAGAATGACATGGGCCCTCGAAATTCAGAGTGGCAACAACAATACACTTTGCCCTCCGAGGAGGGGTTGTATTTTTTGAATAATGACAATTTGAGGTCCAACATTTATCGTACGGGACATAATTGGAGAGCCTCTCGCCTATCCTCGGAGATCTTAGTGGGGAACCTCCCAAAGCACTTTGACATTTCGAAGTTAGAAAAGTTCGACGGGACTCAGGATCCGGACAATCACATCGAGCAGTTCAAAAACTTTATGATCAATTTCGACGACAATGATAAGCTTCTATGCAGAGCATTCTCTCAAACTTTCAAGGGAGTGGCATCTAAGTGGTACAACAGGCTACCTCAGGGCTCTATAAATGTTTTTGACATGTTCTGGAATATCTTCAGGCAACACTTCGTGGGAAGCAAGAAGTTCCGAGCCAACAGAGACACCATGGATGGGTTTGCTCCCCGGGTCTGTTAAAAGACACGGTGGCAGAAAGTCAGGCGATGACCTTCGGAGCATTGCTAGATCAAGTTGAGAAGAGAATCTTGGTGGAAGAAACCCAGGCTTCGGAGAAAGGTTCAGGAGAGCAGTTGGACCATAATCAATTCCAAAGGACTGAGCCAAGCACCCAGGGCCCTCGGTCGAACGTTCAGGCTAAAAGAGTGGGTCAGTATCCTCCGAGGCAAAAATCAAACCCGCAGTACTATGTCAATCAACAAAACTACAATCAAGGGGGAAGATTCATGTCAAACAAATGGGTTCGACCCGATTATTTCGCAGAGTTGACAGAAAATGTTGCTGCGATATTTGATAAGGCTAAATCTTCGGTCACGTTCAGGAAGCCTTTTCCCATACAGACACCGAGGGAAAGCAGAAGTGCCAACAAATATTGCAAGTATCATGAGTATGTAGGGCATGACACCAAAGATTGCATAGCTTTAAAGAAGGAGGTGCAAGCTCTAATTGAGAATGGAATGCTGTTGGAGTACGTCAAGAAACACTCCCAGAAAAATGCCGTGGTAAAAGCTGTCTCGAAGAATACTGACACAGCCATGGTAATTTCCGAGGGGGTCGACGATTTTGACATCGAATAAGAGTATATGGACCCCAAAGTGGGGAGGAACAATGTAAACCTGGTAGAGGAAGAAATTCCGAGGCGGAGGGTGGATAGTCTTTGTGCATTTTTCGATTCCCTGGCAATTTTTGGGGGAGACACAATCGCGGGAAATTCTAACAGCTCTCGCAAAAGGCACATGGTCAACTTGACTACCCAGATCGAAGGAGGAGTCTCCGCACAAATGCATCGCTCGCCTTCTCCCATTATTTGTTTTGATGATGACGATATGCGTAATGTTGCAGGCCCTCATGAGGACGCTGTAGTGATCGCAGCGGGCATTGCTGGGGATCAGATTCAGAAAATACACATCGACACAGGGAGCTCGGTGAATATCTTGTTTATGAGTACTTACCGCCGCATTTCTGACCCACCGGTCATCCGAAGGTCCGACAGGACAATAGTGGGTTTTACTGGTGCCACAGCAGTTGTCGTTGGAGAGTTTCAGTGTATGGTTGAGCTGGGTCGTGGACAATTTAAGAAAGAGGTGGAGGTACTTTTCATTGTGGTCGACGCACCGACCTCCTATAATGCTATCCTAGGACGCTCTTGGTTATCCCGGATGCATGGCGTAATTTCCACGGTGCATTAGTGCTTAAAGTATGTGATCGGAAACAATATTGGAACAGTCCGGAGCAGCCAGAAGATGGCACGAGAATGCTACCAGGTAGCCCTGTCCTCCAAGGGGGTTCGAGGGCGGCCCTCCGACCCAGCATATCAATTAAAGGGGCCTCCCCCCGAGGTCATCCTGTGCGATGATCCAAGGGAGGCCTCCGGATTTCAGGTCCCAGAGGAAGATTCTTCGACACACGAATTAGCGACTGGAAAAGTTCTGAAAATATGGGATGTAACTGGTGTGCCGGCGGAAATTATGTGTCACAAACTCGCGATACGATTGGATGTCCGACCTATAGTCCAGAAAAGAAGGCTTGTCTTCCTGGAAAAGGCCTCAGCGATTTTGTCGGAGGTCGAAAGGCTGCTGAGCATAGGTCATATTCGCGAGTCGCATTATCCCGTATGGGCGTCGAATCCAGTGTTGGTGAGAAAGAAAAATGGCAAGTGGAGAATGTGTATTGACTTTACGGATTTGAACAGAGCTTGTCCTAAGAATCCGTTTCCTATGCCTCGCATCGATCAATTAGTGGACTCGACCACCGGAAATCGATTGTTATCTTTTATGGACACTTACTCAGGATATAACCAAATTCGATTGGTTGCCAATGATGAGGAAAGCACTTCTTTTATTACTGGGCGAGGTTTATATTGCTATAAGGTCATGCCGTTCGGATTAAAAAACATGGGGGAACTTATCAGCGCCTGGTCAATAAAACTTTCGAAGGACAGATTGGGCGAAACTTGGAAGCTTATATCGACGATATGTTGGTCAAAAGTGAGCGAGATGAAGACCATTTTGTTGACCTAGCAGAGACATTCCATAACTTGAGCAGAGTCAATCTCAAACTCAATCCGGAGAAGTGCATTTTCGGGGTAAGGTCAGGTAAATTCCTTGGGTACATGATCAGCGAAAAAGGAATCGAGGCTGACCCCGAGCAGCTAAAAGCTCTAATCGCCATGACTCCCCCCCCCCCTCGAAATATCAAAGAGGTGCAAATTCTGACAGGATGATTGGCTGCTCTGAATCGATTCATTTCTCGCTCGTCGGATAAGTGTGCCCCGTTCTTTAAAATATTGCGGAATGTGAAGCATTTCTGTTGGACTGAAGAATGTTCGGCCGCTTTTCATCGAATTCAATAGTATTTGACCTCTCCGGAAATCTTATCTAAACCTGTGGTAAGGGAAACGTTAATTGTCTACGTAGCCGTATCTGAATGTGCTGTCAGTGCCGTTCTCCTCCGCGAAGATGATTCCCTTCTAAGGCCAATTTATTATGTCAGTAAGAGTTTGCTGGACGCCGAGAAGCGATATCTTACTTTGGAGAAGGTAGCTTTAGCATTGGTGACCGCGGCACGGAAGATGAGACCTTATTTCCAAGCCCATCCAATTGTTGTTCGGACGACTTTTCCTCTGAAGAGTCTATTACAAAGACCAGACATCTCTAGCAGGATGACGAAGTGGTCCGTAGAGCTGGGAGAATTCGACATAACGTTCGAGCCTCGAACGGCGATAAAAGCACAAGTTTTAGCAGATTTTTTGGTTGAGTTCCATTCAGACAGAAAGGAGCAGGAGGTACATGAAATGGTTGACGAAGAAGAATGGGTGATACGAACGGATGGTGGGTCGAACATTTCAGGCAGTGGGGCAGGTGTCCAGTTGATATCCCCGCAAGGGGTAGCTATGTTCCAAGCCATTCGTTTCGGTTTCAAGGCTACTAATAATGAAGCTGAGTATGAAGCCGCTCTAGCAGGCTTACGTTTAGCTCAAATATGCGGGGCTCGGTGGATAAAATTGATCAGTGATTCTCAGCTAGTGATAAACCAAGCTTCGGGGGAGTCCGAGGCAAGGAAGGAAACACTGATACAGTATTTGAAGCTGATGAAAGATTTAGCATTTGGATTTGAGGGAGTCAAGTTCGAGCATGTTCAAAGAGAGCTGAATGCTGTCCCGGATTCTCTTGCCTCTGCTTCACGAACAGAGGGTTATCCGTGGGTTTTGGTTCAGGCATACCCGTCGATCTCGATTGGCGAAGAACACGCGATGAACATCTCGGAGGAAAACCACGTGATTACGCCTGATTGGAGAACGGTTCTCATTGATTTTCTAGCCCATGACGTTTTGCCCGTCGACAAATATGAAGCCAGAAAAGTTAGATTCAAGTCCCACGGTTACATTTTGCTGGGAGGATTGATGTATAAAAGATCTCTGAGTCGGCCATTATTAAGGTGTTTGAGTGGGCCTGAGTCACAAATTATCCTCCCCGAGCTACACGGCGGTGAAGGATCCGCTCATTGTGGATATAAGGCTTTAATCCGTAGGGTATTCTTGGCAGGCTATTATTGGCCAACTATCACGGCCGACGCAAAAGATTTGGTCAAACGCTGTGATACGTGCCAGCGCTATGCTAATGTAATTCACAAACCTGGGGTATTGATGGAAAGCGTCTCGGAGGCAGTTCCGTTTGACAGGTGGTGCATTGATTTGGTTGGGCCTCTACCCATGGCTTCTGGGGGCAGACAGACGATAATTGTGGCCGTCGACTATTTTTCTAAGTGGGTGGAAGCTGAGCCGCTCGCGGGAACAAAGGTCAAAGACGTGATCAAGTTAGTTCTATCTAATATTTGTTGTCGTTTTGGTGTACCATTGCAGATTACCACGGACAATGGGCCTCAATTTGATAATAAAGAATTCCAGAGCTTCTGTGTATCAAGGGGCATACGACAATGTTTTTCGGCACAATTTCACCCTCAGGCGAATGGGCAGGTGGAAGTAACTAATCGCACCATCCTCGACGGTTTGAAAAAGAACTTGGAAGGCAAAGCGGGGAAATGGCCCGACTATTTACAGGAGGTGTTGTGGGCATACCGAACGACCCCCCGAACGGCCACCGTTGTGTCCCCATTTGCCTTAGTCTATGGGATGGATTCCGTGGTCCCTCCGGAGATCCTTTTCCCCTCATATCGAATAGAAACCTATGACTCGGACACAAATGACCAGAGTAGAGCATTGGCTTTAGATTTGGTTGAGGAAAAGAGACAGCGAGCACAGTTGACTTCCCTTCATTATCAGACTCTTATGAGGAGTCGATATGCGTCCAAAGTAAAGCATCGAGATTTTCAGGTGGGAGACAAAGTTTTACGCAAAGTTTTCTTGCATACTAAAGATAAGAGCTTGGGAAAATTGGGCCCCAACTGGGAAGGCCCTTACGAGGTTACCGAAAGGATAAAACCAGGCACATATCGGTTAAAAGATAAAGAAGGGAGATACCTCCGTTTACCTTAGAATATCGAGCATTTAAAACTATATCTTGATTAGCAGAGCCAGTTGGCATTGTATTTCTTTTTTCCTCTGTCTGTATCCCCTGGAATAAATTTTGGTGAGGACACACTCTTTCCTACCCTGTTAGGCACAGGAAGGTTTTAATGAGGTGTTTCGATGAGCCCCTTAAATACAAAGATTTCTTTGCCTTAACTATTTTTGAGTCACAGTAACATGTGCCTCGAATTGTTGTCCCCTCGAACTATTTTTTGAGTCACAGTAACATGTGCCTCGAATTGTTGTCCCCTCGCACTATTTTTTGGGTCACAGTAAAATGTGCCTTGATTAGTTTTCTCTTCGAATTATTCTATGGGGTCACAACAATGTATGCCCCTAGTTTTATTGATACTTTATGTATTATCGGGTCACATTAAGGTGTGCCTCGAAGTCTTGGGACTTTCGAACTATTCTTCGGGTCACATTAAGGTGGGCCTCGAAGTCTTGGGACCTTCGAACTATTCTTCGGGTCACATTAAGGTGTGCCTCGATGTTTTGGGACCTTCGAACTATTCTTCGGATCACACTATAGTGTTCCTCGAATCCACTCTCACTCAGTTGTGACTCAAAATATCATCTCCTTAAATTTTTTCGGAGACCCCATAATTGTTCGAAGGCCTTATTGCAAACATAAAACTTGTGAATTTATCCAAGTAACAATTGTTCGAAGGCCAATGAAATTGGCGTTCGAAGGCCTTATTGCAAACATAATATGTGTGACTTTAACTAACTAATAATCGTTCGAAGGACAATATAGTTGGATGATTGCAGAACTTGTTCCAAACATAATATATATAGAAGTGACAAATATTCATTGCTCCTACAAAAATTGACCTATCTCACACAATTAGAACAGTACATGTTCAAGTCATTACAAAAAGAGGCCCTATTGGGCCATGCACAAAAAAAAACTGACTCCTTCAGCACTTTTACTCAATCTCCATTTTTCGAGGAGTCACTCCCCTCACCCTCTGAGTCTTCACTTTCACTTACGACTATTTGGGGAGGGCGAAGTTCCGAGGGGACAAGCTTCCAAAAAGGCCCCAAGTTATATTCAGGATGCTCAGCATATATTTGGGTCAACAAGCCAGCTCGAGTAGCAGCATCCCAGGCCTGCAAATTCTTTGAACATGTTGCTGCATAAGCATCCACAGCCTTATCCTTCGCCTCCTCGACCTCTACAGGGAAACCTTTGATCTGTCTTTGCAACTGATCACGCTCTGCAACTACCTTTTGAAGAGCTTCAGTACATTGGTTGAATCCATCGTAAGCCAAGCGATGCCCCTTTTTATATTCAGCTATCATTAGCTCTTGAGAATCAGTCTTCTCCTAGTACAAATCCCTCTCTTTTTGGCAACACCTCTCTAGCATTGTCACATAATTCTCAGAGGCAGAAAGACGCTCGTAAAAGGCATCAGCTTGGCCCTCGATCACTGCATATTGCTTCTTGGCCTCCTCGAGCTGAGAGGCAACCAAAGATGACTTGAACTTGTAGTAATTTTTGCGTTTCTCCAGATGGCACATCTTCTTTCCTCTGTTCACTGAGGTGTGCAGCAATCTCCAAAGAGATAGTGAGAATTCATCATCCAAAGGAATATCGAAGGAGCTCGAGGGAGATCCTAGTGCTGCAGAGTCAAATTCTGAAAATCTACCTCCAACAATTTCTGGATCGAGGAGTTGAGGTGGGTTGCTTCGAGGCATGAGGACAGGCGCCAACTTTGGGCTGTGTTCAAAGGAGGCTGGATGAGAAGCCTCAGTAAGAGGCGAGCGTCGGGACTGTTGAGAATGTTCTCAGGAAGAATGGCCACCCTTGTTCTCTGAATCACTTGCAACCTCATGGACCTCTTTCTCAAGGCTGGCCTCTTCATGATGGTCAGGAGTTTCTCCCCCCTCTGATCGTTCTTCGATGGGCTCGAGAAGGATGCCCTTACCCTTATCTTTTTTCTTGACCTCCTTCTTCGAAGGAGCAGGGGGAGGAGGATTAATGTTGGTTGAAGTTTCTTTGGCATCCTTCCTCGAAGGAGCAGGGGGAGGAGGATCAATGTTAGTTGAAGTAGCAATAATGGGTGGAGGGGGTTGAGAGTTCGACCCCCCGGCATCGTTCGAAGGAGGCTGTTGAACATTAACTGGCCCTCCGGAGTTCAATTGTTGGGTTGCTGGTACTTCATCTTCTGGAGGTTCTCCCAGGTGGCTCTGCGAACAGGAGCGTTTGGGCAAGTAAATTATAACATCTTTTTGGTTGCACCGGTCCAGCACTTCTCGCTCCGAGGGCGGAGTCATTAACCCCCTCATACTAATGCGATCGAGGGGATTGAGCCTCCAGAGTCGACTCCTAGCCAAATTGTTGTCAGTAAAGCAAATGCGGAATCGATTGTCCCACTGATCCTTTGCCCACAAGCGAAGGTTAGTAAATACAGTGGTGGCTCCCTCGACATAGTCAGTGAAGGGTTTGGACACCCCAGTCATAGCTGTAACAAGTAACTAAACATCAAAACAACATACCAGCACAAGTTCGAGGGAGCATGTTTATTCGAAGGCATTATATTTTCGAGGAACTTGTGAGAAAGCATAAAATTCGAAGGCCTAAATTCGAAGAGTAAATGTTGGGGGAATACTTACACTTCATTTTCCACTTCAGAGAAAGCTTGTGAGGATTCGAAGGAGTGGCTTCTGATCCGGTCTCCCAGCAACCAGAGAAAAAGAGAAACTGTTGCCTCCATTTTTTATCGGCCCTTAATAGATCTTTCAGTATTTTCTGCCCTCGATTGAATGTCAATGAATAGAAGGGGAAGTAAGGATTTCGGGCCAGACCGGCAAGGCCAATGAGTTGCTCCAGTGAAAATTCTTGACCAAAGATTCTCGAGGCCATGATACATGCCATCAACGTAAACCACATGTTGGGCCCAACCTGTGAGGGGCAGAGGTCTATCCTCGACAAATACTCGATGAAGAAGGGATCTAAGGGGTATTTTAACCCCCAGTTCATGATTTCTGTGTACACCACCAACTCATTATCCGTCACAGATAAGGGTGTCTCTCCTTCGGAGGGGAATCTAATATTAACATTGGAAGGAATGCCCCAACGAGTCCTTAGCATTGTTTCCTCCTCTTTCAAAAAATATTTGTACTTAATGTTGGCAAGGGCCACCATATGTTTGTTTTCGATGCCCCGAATGTTATTGCCAGCAATGCTATCTAACTCCAAAGGCAATGAGACGTCCCTTTTCGATTTTGGAGCAATCCGACGAGCTTGCTCTTCGGACATCGGTGTGGATGAAGGCGTTGCTAGGTTTGAAGGACCCAAGGAGGGGATGGCTGGCACTGTTGGTTCGAGGGGCTTCTTGAGGGGTTTTTTCCCTTTGACATCTAAAGTCTCCTCATGTCTCATGCGCATATCTTCATCGGTAATAAACGTCCTCGAGGGGAAGAACTGAGTTCCATGAATGGTCATGGATGGAGTGGAAGGCAGACTAGACACATCTGTTCCCTGTCTCCGAGGAGGGCTATTCAAAGTATGTTGAGGGTCTGTGGTTCGAAGAGGGCTAGCAGAGGTTCGAGGGGGGCTCCTCGAAGTCCGTCGAGGACTCGCAGATCTTTGGGGGAGGTTTTCAACGTCTGTTGGGACAGTTGGTTCTCGAATAAGTAGGGGAGCTTCTCTCGCCCGTTTTCGTTCATGCGAGCTTTTTCGGTCTTTATGGGACTTCTTTCTTTTCCCAGACGAGTGCTTATGTTGTCTATATTTTCCCATCTCTTCGAGGGGATTCGACTCACTGAGCAGGCTCCGTTGAGCGACTTCGCGGGGTATAATTGCTGTCGAATCGTTCGAGGGGGCCAGGCACCAAAGAAAGTAGTCGTCGATGGTAGGGGATGAGGCCTCACGTCTTCACCGGCAGCAATCCTCTCTTTGAACCGCTTACTAATTAACAACCACTCAAGAATTCGACGGGGCTTATTTGCCAGCTTTATCTCTCTAGAATTAACTGAACAAAAGTTGAATTTATGAGGTAAGAGGGTTGGTATTTATAGACGCATATGGGCTTTTCTGACACATCAGGCCTGGGGACATTTTTCTGGTGTTTGCCTAGGGACATAATAGTCCACATAGATGGGAATTGTTCCAACACTAGCCGCGGAGGAAGGCGAAGAGTTTTTATGTCAGACAAAGTCAGGAGAGAGGAACCGTTTTCTGACACAAATGTCACAAGAATTGGTGACGTTTCCCAAGGAATTATGCTGACACAGGTGCTCGGTAAGTGACGTCAGAAACACGATCAATCCTGGCACCCCTTTTTTTCGCCTGAGTATGAAATCATTCGGGGACTGTTTCGTCCAAAGCGGTGCAAGGATTGGGGGCTACTCGGATAACAGAAACAATTCGAGGGGAGACATTTCGAAGAGTTGACTTATGGCTTCAATGGTTCGAGGAAGCTCTGTGGGACATTCGAAGAAGTTGAGTGCGACTTCGATAAGTCAGTAGTTCGAGGAACATTATACAAATTTCGAAAAGGTTGATTTTCACCTCGACAGTTAGAGAATCGTTGTTGGGATTCGAAGAGTAACTTCATCCTCGATGGTTCGAAGAGTTACTTATAAAGCCCGGAGAGGAGATGGGTTTTGTCTGTCAGAAGAATTATTCAGTCCTAGTAAAATAATTTTTACTAGGACTGGGGGGCTACTGATAAGGAAGAATAAAAGACAAGGAGAAAAGTGTAAAGAAGAAGCTTGATAGGAGAACATAGCAAAGGAAAAATATGTTAGAAGGAAAATGTATAGAAATAAATGTAAAAGGGCTGAATCGTATTAATTGTAAAGAGGTAGGCAAAATAGGAAGAAAACAAAGTGTAAGGACCAAAAGATGTAATTAGTCCAAATTAAAGCGTGTGGGGTCCGCAATTGTACTATAAAAGGACCACACACGCTTCACAAATCCCGAGATGAATAGTACAAGATTTTCTCTCTCTACACTGTTTAGTAATTTGGACTTTCTCTCTCTAAATCTGACACCGAGACATTTCTCTATCATAAAATCCTCTATCAACAATCTTCGCATAACAAAATCACCCCTGGACCACCTTTAAGCTCTTCAGCGACTACATTCAATTGCGTTTTCTATTGCCTCGCTCTCGGTGGATGTACGACTTACTTACCGGTGAAAAATACACCGCCGAGCGATGGTTCTTTATAGGAGATCGCCGAACGAAAGATAACGATACAGACGAACTCCTAAATTACTCAGTCAAGTTGCATATATTATTAAATTCAACCGCGACCCACCATCACAATAACTCCCGCCAACACAAAAACTCCCGCAAAAAAAAAACCGCTAACGTTTAATCCCCGCCAACACAAATACTCCCGCCAAGAACTCCGGCCAAAAACTCCCGCCATGGAGTCCACTTAAGAAAAACTCCAGCCAAAAAATAATTATACTATATAAACATGTCACAGAATACAATATTCATAATAGAAACAAAGAGTCCACTTAAGAAAAAAAACACAAACACTTGAATACATGGAGTTTACAGCTGATGAAGACTACCATATGCTCAAGGCGGTGAAGCTTGTCCGCCGACAAATGGGGGAAGATAGTAGCGATACTTTCTTCGACCGCCTCCTATGTCAGATGTATTTCAACTATTGGCATTTAGGAGCAGGATTAAGATAGAAGCACCTTTGGTCTGGAACATGACGGTAGTAGACTACATCAGTAAGGATATGGTGGCGTATCTGGAGGATAGGATTGCGGCAAGGAATGAGGGGGATGATTTGGATGACAATTTGGGATACGATTTCGACGACTGATCATTTCACTATTTCCGTGTTTGTGCCATCAAGTTATTATGTTTAGTAGTTTGTGTTTAAATTAAGTAACTCCAGAATGTGTGTTGTTTTAGATAGTACTACTATTTCAATTATGTTTGCTATTGTGTTTAAATTATGTTCAACTCTGTTTCAATTATGTTAAAAATTATGTTAAAAATTATGTTAAAAATTATGCTTCAACTTTCCTTCAATGTTCTATATTTTAAAAACAACCAAAACATCTAAGCAATTGCCAAAATACGGAAACATTAATTTCAAACAGAGTAAACCCATAGTACGTGTTCCAAAAAACAAGCAAACCAGCAAACTAACCGACAACAGAATCAAAGTATCATACAAACAGAAAAAACATCATAATGTCTATGCAAGCCTCCTGGCTGTGGATAAAACATCGTCATAAGCCCCAGCCAGACGATCGAAATCATGGTCAAACTCGCTCACTCCAGGAAACAACGAGATCCTCCGCATAACAGCACGCAAATGTCGGATGATAGCTCCCTCTCGATCCTCGTGGACGTAGTCATCGAGCGAGTAGATTGCGGTGTTGAAGAGGTCGAACAAATTAATACTCTGGTGAAGGAGTAGGTACTCAGGCTCACAAAAAGACTCCATCTCGTCTGTCACCATCCCTCCTCGATAAGCACGATGCAACTTGTTCCTCTCCCGTTGCTCCCAATCATCCCGATCGAATGCATACGCCATCGTCTTCGGTTTTCTCCTTGATTTTGACTGCATGTCTAACAAAGGATGCGCGATAGCCCGCTGGACACGGCCGAACTACCGCTGAACTCGCTCTGGATAGTATGCCTGAGAGTGCTCCACACCGCATATGACATCCCGAAACCACGATATCTCTTCGAGCGGGAAATGATCGCGTATAGCACGATAAGGGTCAAAAAATACCTGCAATATAAACGGATATGAACATAAACACAAAAATAAATCAATTTTGGGATCACTAAAGATTAACACTTACATCGCTATCTTCCAGGTTGTTGACGGAGATACGAAGGTTCAGCTTTGTCCGTGAGTCAGATACTGCTGCAGCTGTATCCCATCTACCAATAGTGGGGTCGCGCTCAGTGTAGGTGCGTCGAGTAACAGGCCGGAGCATGATAAAATGATCTCGTATCCACGTGTCTACCATACCGATACATCCGACCATAGTCCTCGTGTCGTGCAGGGAGGCCTCACCCAGATGGTGGTACAAGTAAGCGAGAACAGCACTACCCCATGAGTACCTGCCAACACCCTCCAGAGTCAAATCGCGCAACAAAAACAAATACTTGTAATTGGAGTACATGTTGCTCTTGTCGGGGAATATGACCGTGCCGAACATATGCAATATATAGGCGCGGGCTGCCGCATCCACCATCAGATCACTCAGACCAGGGCTGTCATCGCAGAACTCTGGCCCACTAAACCTACTCCGGAGCCATTTAAATCCCAAACCAACGCCCTTGCATTTCTCAACCTCCGTCACGAAGGATAAATCATCCACCATAAGCATTTCAGCGCACTCGTGCATGGTCAGAGTCTTGTCAGATATATAGGGAAACACAGCAAGCTCACCATCAACTAGGAGTCCCAAAATAGTGTGGACGTCGTCTAGAGTAATCGTCATCTCTCCGAAAGCGAAATGGAAGCTATTGGTCTTCATATGCCACCTATCTAGGAAAACCTCCGTCATGTTAGAGTGTGTGTGCATCTCATAGAACGGCTCTATGAGACGACCGAACGGGGTGGCGTCAACTACAGCGCGTACCCTAGTCTGTGCAGCCAAACTCCATGCTCGATGACTAGGATAATGGGCATACAGCCGCATCTCTCGCTCCTGAAAAGATTTCTTTCCATTATCATAGGACAAAACAAAATAACTTCGTAAAATGTAAAATTGGAATTTTGATATTACCTCTCCCATCCAAATGTGGTATGTAGTGTGGGAGGTGAAAGCCTCGCCGAAAAGCGGTGGCAATCTGGCCGGAGGAGGAGCTCTACGCTGCCCTGTAGCCGGTGGAGGATGGCATCGTCCGCGGGAAGCGGAAGAAGAAGCTGAACTCGATCCGGACACATACGGTCCGGAGACTATAAGGAGCTCATCCATCTGGACAGGTAAAACTGGCTGACCAGCGTCACGTTCCCTAGTCCGCTTATTTTTTCTCCTCGTCCGTGAGCCATCAGACTATGCATCGTCCCCGTGATCCATCATCTAAAAAAAACATACTAACTATCAGGTTTCGTCGAAACCAGACGAGTGCTTATGTTGGCTGCTGTTTGGACGAGGACGGCGCTGCTGTTCTCGAAGGTAAGTCTTCGGTATTTCCTTAGGTTTAGTTATTAGGTTCTGTGTTTTCTTAGGTTTAGTTATTAGGTTTAGTTATTAGGTTATTTATTTTAATTAAATTAGATATTACTTATAGGTTAGTTATTATGTTTAGTTCTTAGGTTTATTTACTTTAATATTTTATTAGTTTAATTTAATAATTTTTTTAGGTTAGTTATTAGGTTTAGTTTTTGTTAAATTTTTCTAGAGAGAAGGTAGAGCAAAATGTTTTAACTTTCCCGAGTAATTTTTCCTATTTATAGTTTTTGTGAAGGGCAAAATTGTCAAAAATTATAATTTCACGGAGCAATTTTAATTTTTAATTTTATGCGACTTCACGGAATAGTTTTGGCTTTATTTTTAGCAATTCCCTAAATTATTATAATCTTAAGGTAAAATAGCAATAATAATGGGTGACACCATTTTTAAAATTTCTATTAATAAATTATGACAAAAATACATAAACTAAAACCAAATTATACTAAAAAAAATATTTATCAAATCAGTCAGTTTCATTATAAATTAAAGGCGTTATCATAATTAATTGACTAATGTTAATAGTTTTGAATAATAAATTACTATAGTCTTGAAAGAAAAATAACAATGGATCACATTATTTTTAAAATTTTTATTAACAAATTATCAGAAAAATAAATAAAGTACAACAAAATTATACTAAAAAAATAATTATCAATAATTATCCGTCAGTTTTATTTTAAATTAAGATGTTAATATAATTACTTGACTAACGTTAATAGTTTTCAATAAAAAGAAACTACTATAGTCTTGAATGGAAAATAACAATGGATTAAGTCATTTTCTGAAAATCTATTAACAAATTATCACAAAAATACATAAAATAAAACAAAATTATACTAAAATATAATTATCAATGATCCAGTTAGTTTCATTATAAAATAAGACGTTATTATAATTAATTGATTAATGTTAATAATTTTGAAAGAAAAAAAAAAACCATATTGGCGTTGTTTTTAGAATTTATATTAATAAATAATTATCCACGGTCAGTAAAAATGTTATTATAATTAATTAACTAATAATGATAGCTTTTGAATAATAAATGAATTTCGTAATCTAAAAAAATCCAAAAAAAAAAAGAGTTAAAAGCTCTAACCAAAGCTGGTCAAAGTTAAAAGCCCAAACCAAAGCTGGTCACTTATAAAAACCATAGCCGCTCGTCGCTCAAAGTCAGCTCTCTCACGGTCAGGCTCACTCTCACTCGAATCCTGTAACGATCCCTCTCTGTTTTCGTTATTCAATTCATTTTCGCTATTCAATTCATTTTCTTAGTTGTAGCGCCCTCTCTATACCTAGGTAAAGTGCCGCAAATTTGACAGTTTTTTTTTCCATTTTTATGGTTGGATTGGACTGTCGAAGGAATCTGTTATGTTCATAGTTAGAGCGTCCTATACTTGTTCGTTTTTGTATGTAGAGCGCCGTAAATTTGACAGTTCTTTACCATTTCCATGGTTGGATTGGACTGTCAAAGGCATATGTTCAATTTTGTATCCAGAGCGCCGTATACGTGTTCAATTTTGTATGTAGAGCGTCGTATACGTGTTCAATGTTTTTTCTTTTTTTTTGATGTTTTCTTTTTTTTAATAGTTAGAGCGCAGTATACGTGTTTAATTTATGGCGCTCTACCTACAAAATTGAACACGAATATATTGAACATATGCCTTCGACAGTCCAATTCAACCATGGAAATGGTAAAGAACTGTCAAATTTACGGCGCTGTACATACAAAGATGAACAAGTATAGGGCGCTCTAACTATTCAAATAAATAGATGCCTTCGACAGTCCAATCCAACCGTAGAAATGGAAAAAGAACTGTCAAACTTGCGGGGTTTTACATAGGTATAAAAAGGGCGCTACAACTAATAAAATAAATTGAATAACGAAAATAGAGAGGGATCGTTACAGGATGAGAGTGAGCGTGAGCCTGAGCGTGAGAGAGCTGAGTTTTAGCAACGAGTGTGAGCGGCTAGGGTTTTTATAAGTGCCCAGCTTCGGTTTGAGCTTTTAACTCTTTTTTTTGGGGCTTTTAGTAGAAATTAGGGATACCGTTTTTTTACTTTTAGGTATAGGAGAACGTATTACACCCATATAATTTCTTTCATCATCTTCATGTTAGCCCTGAAACAACGGGACAAGCTTCTAAAGAGACAGGAAGATGTCAATGCACTTTACGCCCTTTTGAGTGAATTGTCCAAAATGCTGGTGAAGTCCAAGGTTTGTGGTTAATTTTATTTTTACCGTCTTTTGTAATTTCAAGTATATACCATTAAAATTTATAAAATCCAAAAGGCTTTGGAAGCGAATGGCGATAATATAATGGGTCAATTGTATACCATTTTTTTTTTCGGAGAGAACCCGCAGCCGTTACTCAGAGTGCAATGAGTGCGCACAGGGTAAACCCTCAGTCTGACGCGATAGCCTGCAAACCAACGCCAGAAGGTAAACCACACAAGGGTGACAGACTCAGCCGAGAAAGTGTATGTAGAGGGACTCGAACTCATGATCTTTTGGTCATAAGAATGTCATACTCAACCAACTCGGCTACCCCTTAGGGACTAATGTATACCACTCTATTTGGTTTACCGATTGCTCTTGCCGCAAGCGAGAATTGTTATATTATTGTACAATAATATAACAATTTCGTTCGTTTTATCTCAGGGCCCTGGGCCATTTGGATATACTTCTAGGAGATGTCCCACGGTGGATAAACACGTTTACTGTATTCATTCGATTCATTAAACAATAAACACGATTATTGTATTTCTATTATTTCATATTTCTATTATTTTAGTCATATATTGAACTTAATACAACCAGTTTTTTTTTCACAATATAGATAAAATAAAATTGCATACCTGATATAGGCTGCCTCCATCTTTTAGGATGCTTCAACCAGTTTAGAAATTACATACCTTAACTATTTCGTATTTACATACCTTAACTATTTCGTATTTAGTTATTCATTCATTCAATTGATCTGATGTGTTGGGTTGAATGTGTTTATAAATTCAACCAGCGAACTCAACCTCATCTTCATCCCTTAAAACATATTTAAACAGGTCAGGATCAAAACCCAAAACACTACGGTATCCTGAACCTCATGGTTATTAAACGATCTAGGAGAGTGACAATTGAATTTTTTTTTTATTCGGATAGAAAAAGAAGAATCTACAAACTGATCTATTAAATTCTATAGTTACGTTTATAATAGTCAAAGGATATATATAGCACTCATAATCATACTTTTTTTAAAAAAAATTGATAGAAAAAGAAGAATTTGCAAAGTGATCTATTGATTTCTGAAGTGATCTATAGAAAAAGAAAAATCTTATATAATTAGTCTCCAAGAATAATTTCAGTTTCATATAATTAAATATTAGTTTATTCAGTAATAATAATATGAATTATATTTAGTCTTTTCGTATATTATTATTATTATTATTATTTTCGGAGGGAACCCGCAGCCGCTACTCAGAGTGCAATTAGTGCGCACAGGGTAAACCCTCAGTCTGACGCGATAGCCTGCAAACCAACGCCAGAAGGTAAACCACACAAGGTGACAGACTCAGCCGAGAAAGCGTATGTACAAGGACTCGAACTCATGACCTTTTTGATCATAAGAATGCCATACTCAACCAACTCGGCTACCCCCTTGGGAGCTCTTTTCGTATATTATATTTCGTCTAGCTCTTGTTGTTTCAAAATCTAATTTTAAGACTAGACCTTGAAAGTGAGCTGAAAAAATAATAATAATAATAACTATCTTAGTTATTATTTATTAACATTATAAAATTTATATATAAATCTATATTACTCTCTTTTGAATCAATTAATCTATTTATATTATATATATATATATATATATATATATATATATATATATATATATATATATATATATATATTTATAAATAAATAATATATGTGATATTATATAATCCTTCCATTCTTTAATAAATAACATTTTAGAAAGAAAAAAAAAACAATTCTAAATTAAGTTTCGCTCACTATTTATTTTTTTATACAAAATAGAAGTAATAATTATTTTCCTTAATACGTCCTCCTTAAATCTATTATAATTATTTCAACTTGACTAAAATCTATTTATTATTCTTAAATACTAAATAGATTATATACATAAAATAGTGGCAATTAGTTCCACTATACTAAAATACATTATTAATCTTTAATAGTAAATACATTATTTACATAAAAGTGGGTTCATAGGCCCCACAAGAACCCACCTAGCTCCGCATGGAAAAATCAAAACATGGTTAAACAAAATTTAACATGCTTAAACAAAATTTTATAAAATTCATTCAATTGATTACGCGATTTTTTTTAAGTAAAAATGATTTGATTATCACTTTTAAATTATCATTTAAAAAAAAACTTATCTCTTTGTATACCACTACTTTAAGATATTTTTTTATATTTCTTAATATATTATTTATTACTTATAAAAAATAATATTTAACCATAAATCTTTATGTGTCTTAATATATTATTTTAAAATATATTTAAAAACAAAATATAACATCAAATTTATTATATCAAATTTAATTTTAAAAATAGATGAAATAAAACTAATTTTTTTCTAAATAAAATCAAATTTTTTATATAAAAAAATATATGGAAATAAAATCAAATTTGTATTAAACATAATTTAAAATATAAATAAATTATTTTATTCGAAAAATCAAAAAATATATAAATATATATTGTTTAACAAATGTGTGTTTAAATAAAAATTATAATATATTGGTAATTAAAAAATATTTAAAAAAAATTGTTATAAAAAAATAAGTAAAATTATTATTGAAAATATATTTTAAAAAATCATATTCTAAAAAATATGATTGAAGTAAATACTTGCTAACTAAAAAAAAGTAAATGTACTCACTAATTTGTAAGTTTTTTTTATATATGTAAATTTGAATTTTGGTTATCAATGTTATTTATTTATTTAAAATTTCTATATTTTTGAATATATTTTATTAACATCTTCTTCTGCATTTTGTTTAATTTATGTAACTCAAATATTCATGTTCTTTAATCTATCTAATTAAAATGTTCATCTTCTCCATCGTTTTTCATGTTCTTCATTTTCACCCTCTATTTAAATTTTTTTAATTAAAATCTGATTGATAAACAATGATCCAAGAAGACAAAGATATAAAAATCAATTTTGAGAGATAAAAGATTGAACGAAAATAAAATTGAAAAAATTATTGTAAAAAAAATTGTATAAAAAAGAGATTGCGGAATCAATCTAGTTTATTTGTGGTTCTAATCTTAAAGAGAGTGAGGGGTAGATGTGGACTATATCTTCTGATATTATTTAAGATTTTAATTTTCTTTACTTGCGTTCATAATTAAAATATATCAAAAATTTATTGTTATTTTATTTATCTCATATTATTCTACAAATCTTTTTTAAATATCCAAAACGGAATCTCATATATAAATTTTAATTATTCAAATTTAATATATATTTACCAAAAATATAAATGAACTAATTGTGATGATCTAATAAAAATATAAATTTATTATTCAGCTGGGATAGGGTAATTCGTTCAATTAAAAACTCGAATCAGTCTTCATTGGAGAAGAGCTTTCGCACAATTGTCCGACGATTTTGAGGTCCATAAGTCAAATCCACTACAGATTACCCAAAGATAATTTCGATTAGAGATTAGAGATTGAGATTGACCAAAGGTACCCATTGACAGAGAAGGGGCTTCCCGAGCTTTAAACAAGGTTTTTCTCTTGTCTTCTTGTCTATATCTTGATCATTTCGTTATTCTAATTTCTTTATTGGTATCAATTCTTTTACATTGTTATTATAATATATTTATCGGCCAGGTTTATCATCTTCTTGTCACTCATACATCCTAATCTTTGATGCCAAAATATATGAATTATGTTCTTTGATTTCATTAACCTCAAAATAACGTATACCCAAATACGTCTTATACACTAAGCAACACAAAAAGATAGGAGAATTATTTTTTCAATTGCATTCAATTAAAAAGAACATATACCAAAATATATCTTATACAATGAGCAACATAAATCAACTCGAGCAACTACCATCAAACCTTTTGACAACTTCCACTTACATCACCAAATATATGATAGAAACCGTCTTGATCAAGGACATTTACATAAAACAAATTCAGACGTAAATCAAGAATATGACACACATGCATCAATCTTCACAAAAATATCACCCAACCCAACAACGCTAGATGAGCTCTGATTTCTCTTCTTGACATTACCAAAATTACCACTTTTATAGTTCAAGAAATATTTTGTCTCAGTGTCATATTAATATGAAGAGCAAGGTATCTACAAGACATTCTGAATTCGAACTATCAACATGATAACACTCACCAAATGCACAAATTAATGATACATCATTACTGGTAGCTCCATATTGTTATTATTTATCGTGTGGTTTTACAGGTTTGGCAAAGTTACCATCAATATCTTTAACTACCTCAATTGTATCAAACAAATCATTGCAGTAGAGCAGATCCTCCATCATCGATGTCCATATAGAATAGTTGTTAATGTAAATTTAATCATGGAGTTACCATAATTGTAATCCATATTGGATAAAAAACCTGATAACTCTGATACCAACTGTAGGTCCCAAACGACAGCAGTAAACGTAATCAGTGAGAATAAAAATACCAACTGTTGGACCCCAATGAGTAGTATATCAAACCACTCAATCAACCTCGAGGCAAATAACCAAACAAACAAGAAACGTTTTTCACCGCCAATGATTCACCAATGAATTAACCAAATTAAACCATAGATCCAATCACAACCAAAAGTCTTTAGAGCAAGGTTGTTATGTGTTTTGTGGTGTAACACCTCATAAGGAGACTTGCTAGATAATATAAGTATAGGTCGTATGTTTATGAGAAACACAATAATCTCAAAAGCCTTGACCCAGTACTTATAAGGTAGACTAGCATGAGGCAAGAGACTTAAACATGTCTCTATAAGGTGTCTGTGCTTTCTCTCAGCCCTTCCGTTTTAGGCTGAGGAGTGAGGACAAGTCCTTCTTAAAATGAAACCCTGTTCTTTGGCCATATACATCAGTAACCTATAATCACCACCCCAATCACTTTATAAAACGTTGATAGATCTTTCTAACTGTTTTTCAACAAGTGATTTGAAAGTTTTAAGAATATCAAAAACTTAACTTTTATCATTTATGGGAAACATACAGGTGAACCCGGTGTGGTCATCAAGGAATAATACATAAAACATATGATCTTATGTAGATAAAATAGGTGATGGACCCCATACATCAGTGTGTATGAGGTCCAATATATTACTTGCATAAGAATCAGAGGTAGGATATGGTAAAATGTGAGACTTGCCTAATTAGCAAGCCTCACATAAACTCATTTCATTTCGTAGAACATCATTCAAATTACATGACTTTAAAACATTTGATAGAGCGGTCAAGCTTCTTATGACATTCATCTTTTAGGGAATTAGAAATGATACTAAGAGAATTGACTTGAGATGTAAAATGTAAGGTCTTGTTAGCCTGTATGTTAGGGTAGCTGATCATCTTATATAATCCATCCTCATATGTACCTCTGAGAAATAATCCTTATTTCCTTGTCCTTCACAAAGCAGAACCCCTTATGAAACTCAACAAATATATTATTATGATTAGTAAGTTGAAAGACTAATAATAAGTTATTGTTAATCATAGGGACATGTAGAATGATTTGGAGTGAAATAGATAGTTGTTCCTATCAAGTCTGATGTTGTGAGTGTTGTTGTTTTTTATTTTATGCAGGTGTAGGCTCTTGGTGATACCAAAGAAGTTGATGAGAAGGACAGACCCTAAGTAGTCACTGCTTAAGGATGGAGATTCAGCATTTGTCATTGAAGGCTTAAGTGGCTCTGATACTAAGCAAGTGAAAAAGTGGAGGCTCTATAGTTATTAGGTTAAAAATATTTTATATATTTCATTAACCTCAAGAATTTGTGTATTACATAGGCTTGCATATATTACAGCTATGGATATGTTTTAAGTTTTGTACAAAAATTTACAGTTGTGAATAGTACAACGTATTATATTCTTTATGCATATGATTTGTGTGGATGAGAGACAATAACATATCTTTTGATTAAAGTAACCATGGGCTTGCTATTAGGCCTTTGGACCACTGTTGGAGAGATAGAAATATTTGGATAACAAGACCCATTAAGTCGAACCACTACACTAATTGTCGTTTTGAGTTCAACAAGTAGTAAGTCTGTTGAGGGTAATTCAAACCCTAACAGACTTACTCCCAACTATAATAAAAAAAATATACATATTTCTTTGAGGTAAAAATAAAGAATCAAACTATACCTATCCATAATAGGTTTTGTAATCTTAGGTGGTTGCTTACTCTCCGTTTTTTCATTTGAATTTAAAATGATAACGAATAATAAATAAAAATATAACAAAAGTTTATTAGTAGGCGGGGTGCTATTTATTCGATGACCGACATTTATTTTTAAAACCGCTTATTGGTAGTTGTTTTTATTTTTTAGTCCTTTTGTTTTACGGTTATGTCTGCTATATTGTCGTCGAACATTTGTTTCGTATTCGTTGCGGTGACAGGAAAACAAAGATACTATTATATTAAATATTAACATTTTATGTATTTATTTATTTTGGCAGATGGGCGCTTATAAAAACCCTAGCCGCTCATACGGGTCGCTCAAACTCAGCTATCTGACGCTCAGGCTCAACCTTAGACTCACGCTCACTCGAATCCTGTAACGAATACCTCTCTATTTCCTCTCTATTCTACAAAATAAACCTTGACAATATTGTCAATCTTTTAATTAACTTCTGAATTTATATAATAAACTTTGGAAAAACCGTTATCTCGAGTACGAAGTGTTAATAACTTTCCTCTTTGCCACCAACCAAATCACCAACAATAGTGTAGAAATGTTTTTGGATTCAGATAGTATCTTGCTATTTTATTTATGTTTTGATTCTTTGTCGTGTCGATTTGCGTGTAATGTTCATTTTGACTGAATTGATCAGCTTTTCTCTGGTGATAATAAGTAATATGATTTTTAGAGTCTCTAGAGAGAAGAGAGTATCTTTTGGAAACGGTTTCATATTTCTCGAAGAGAGTATCTTTTGGAAACGGTTTCATATTTCTCTCTTTTTAACCTAGCCGCCTTTTTTTTCTAATATTCTTTCGTTTTCTCTATCCAATCCCTCCGGTTTGAAATCCTTTACTCCTACATACCATTTTAGTATCCCACCTCGTTGGCTCTTCGAAGCCTCTGTTTGTTCTTCTGGACCCATATAGTCCTCTACCTCTTCCAGTTTTCTTTACTGGTTTTTTGTTGGTCTGAATCGGTTAGATTTATCGATTCTAGAACTGTTTCTACGTTTTCAACCGAGGTTTGTTGGTTATCCCTTTGTTTTTATGCAATGAAGCCCTCAATAACAATCCCTCTGTGTACCGGTGACTGGTTTTGGATTCGGGTTCTTTCGTCTGAAAGTTTTGGCCTAAATCTATGCAGCTTTTCCGTTTCTCACTACATGCATCTGGTAACAATTTCCCTTTCCTACTCTCTGTTCGAAGCTGCTTCTCCTGTAGGTCCCAAGTCAGCATGTAACTTTTGTGGCATTATGCCAACATTGCAATGTACTTTCTTTCTCGTATCGATGATTGGATAGAACTTCACTTATGATGTGTGCACCATCTGGTTCTTCGTTTGTGGTGGTCATCTATCTTAAGCTCGTAAATTGTTTAGCTACATGTCTTTCTTCATCGTCACCTCAAAATTTAATTTTGTTCCCTATCTCATAGTGTAGCGCAACATAAATCTAGTTATAATCTTTGTTGTTATGGCTTGCCACTGTAAATCCATGTCAAATCAAACCAATCTCTTGCTTAGTAATGGTAGTGTATAGGTTTGGTAGTAGTTCCACAAATTGGTGGACATTTGTCTAGTTCACTCTTACGAAGAACGTGAATACTTATGTAATTTAGTGTAGTTATAGAACGTATGAACAAGAAACTTGGAATAAAAAGCAAATGTTACTACTTAATATCAAACTGAAATAACAAAGTACAAACAACTTAAACACTTTCTAAGAGATGGAAGCATAACCCACTCCTATTTTAGTGCCACTCTCTTACTTCACTAACACACTCCTACAATATCACCAACTCCCCACTACTAAGTCTTACTCCACTAACACACTCCTAAAATATCACCAACTCCCCACTACTAAGTCTTATAACAGATGGAAACAATTAAAAAAACAAATAAAACAATTAAAACTTTGTTTTAGAAAATGTTTAGATTAACCCAACACAGTCCCCCTTAATCTAAACACCTTTTGCAAGTTTCCTAATGCCCAACAATTCTCGCATCTGCTCAAACTTCACAAATGACATTGCCTTTGCACGCTGATTCTCTGAGCTAACATGTTTTAGGATAATATCTCCACGCTCCAGACAGTCACAAATAAAATGGAAGCGCACATCAATGTGTTTACTGCGACCATGAAAAACTGGGTTCCTCGCAAGATCTATTGCTGATCTGTTATCAACATACAGTGTAACTCGCTTCGTTTCCATATTTGTAATTTGACTTAGTAACTTCTGAAGCCATAAACGTTAACACGCCGCTGCTGTTGCAGCCATAAACTCGGCTTCGCAGGATGATAGAGCTACACAGCGTTGCTTCTGGGACATCCAAGTTATCAAACTTCCACTTAAATAGAATGCCATTCCCCCAGTACTTGTTCGATCATCACTGTTTCCTGCAAAATCATTGTTTGAAAAACCAGAGAACATATGATTACCTGTTCCCTTCGAGTAAATGAGACCATAGTCAAGTGGTCCCTTTATATAGCGAAGAACATGCTTCACAGCACTCAAATGAAGCAGTGTAGGACGTTCTATGAAACGGCTTACCATACCAACTGCATATGCTATATCTGGTCTTGTGTGAACCAGATAGCGTAATCCACCCACTATGCTTCTGTACTTGGAGGATTCAACTTCCTTACCCATCTCGTCCTTATGTAAATGAATCTTTGGCTCCATAGGACATTTACTCGGATTACAATCAGTCATACCTGCAACCTTTAGTAATTTCCTTGCATATGAAGACTGATTTAACTCGACATACTCCCTTTTCTGATCAACCTCTATGCCCAAGTAGTACGATAACTTTCCTAAGTTGCTCATATCAAACTCTCTACTCATCTCTTCCTTAAATTTCAGAATATTTTCAGTGCTTGAACCTGTGACCAATATATCATCCACGTACACACCAATTATTAATGACGCATTCCCTTCACGTCTAGTATAAACTGTATGTTCATATGGGCATTTTTGAAAACCCAATTGTTCTAAAAAACTCCTCAACCGTGCATACCAAGCGCGTGGAGCTTGCTTAAGTCTGTACAATGCTTTCAGCAATCGGTAAACTTTTCCCTCCTGTCCCTTTACTTCATAACCAACTGGCTGCACTACATACACTTCTTCATCGATCTCACCATTAAGGAAAGCTGATTTTACGTCTAAATAATGTATTTCCCAGTTGTTCGTTGCTGCAAGAGCAATTAGCAGACGAACTGTCTCCAACCTAGTAACCGGGGCAAATACTTCATCAAAGTCTATTCCATGCTTTTGAGCGTAACCCTTAGCCACAAGTCTCGCCTTGTACTTCACAATAGTTCCATTCGAATCCTTATTGATTTTAAACACCCATTTTAACCCAATTGCCTTGTGACCTTTTGGTAAATCTGTCAACTTCCACGTATTGTTTTTCTCTACTGATTCGAGTTCTGTCTCCATCGCCTGCCTCCATTCTTTTTCTTGAACCGCTGTTTCAAATGTGCTTGGTTCTTCAACTCTTAGCAATAACAGATCATCATCCAACTCTATCTCAGATGTCTCATCATATATGTCACTCAGTAGCCTAAACCTTCTAGGTTCACTACTCATTGTGACCGACCCTGACCCATGTTCTCCTGTTGAAGAAGAGTTGTATGGATCAGCCGTTTCACCTCTATGACTGAGCACCGGAGTCGATGGCTCACTTGGTTCATTTGTTTCACTTTCCATTTTTGTATTTCTTGTATCACCCATTCCTTCGACTATGTGCTCAACTTCACTATGCAACTCGATTCCAGAAAATGTAGCCTCACTATCGGTTTGTTTCTCCCACTGCCAAACCTTATTTTCTAGGAATACTACATCACGACTTACATAAATGACTCCCTCCTTGGGATCATATAGACGATTGGCTTTGGTCTCTGGTTCCTTTCCCAAATAGATAACTGGTTTGCTACGATCGTCTAGCTTACTTGTGTGCACCGATGGAACCTTCATGTATGCCATACACCCAAAAATTGTTATATGTTGCAAATCCGGCTTACACCCCCGTCCATGCCTCATACGAAGTTTTCCCTCGTAATTTTCGTGTTGGCAGCCGGTTAAGCACATAAACTGAGTGTCTCACCGCTTCTCCCCACATAAATGATGGCAATCTTGCACCTTTCAAAAAACTTCGAGTCATGGCAGCCATCGTTCGATTTCTACGTTCCACCACCCCATTTTGTTGTGGGATGTAAGGTGCTGTATAATGCCTCTGTATACCAGCCTCTTCACAGAACTCACTGAATTCATTTGAGCAAAATTCTCCACCCCTATCGGTCCTGAATATTTTGATTTTCTGACCCACTTTATTCTCAACAAGCTGTTTGAACTTTGCAAATACACTAAATGCCTCACTTTTCAATTTTAGCATATAAAACCACATTTTTCTACTATAATCATCAATTAATAGAAGGAATTAACGATTACCGGCTGGTGTTGGAGGCAAGATTGGCCCACAAATATCTCCATGTACGAGTTCCAACATTGCTTCACCACGTATGCTTCTTCCAATGTCTCTCCAAGAGCTCTGATCTTAGTGACCAAACCATTCAGCTTCATATAAAAATCGTCTAGTGGTTCCGTTTTTCCCATATTCAATGCCTCTAATTCACCTTTAAGAGTTTGAGCCCTTGTCTTCTTTACTTTTTCTGCACCAAGGCTCATTGTCTTAACAGCTTCCCATGCTTCTCTCGAAGTCTTCTTCTCCGCAATGGGTAGCAAAATATCCTCAGGGATTCCTTGGTTAATGACAGCTAACACACGTTTATCGATCTTGTCTTCAATTACAGCCTTGGGGTCTTTGGATTCTACAGCTTCCCAGACACCAAGCGCTTGCATGTAGACCTGCATTCTAATTGCCCATACCGTACAGTTTGTTCTTGTAAGTATTGGATAACTCAGATTAAACGAGCTTTCCTTAGGCTTGGTTGTCTCCATGTCGTCTTAGTTGTGTATGAAGGGTTGCTGTTTGAATGATCGGGCTCTGATACCACATGTAGTTATAGAACGTTTGAACAAGAAACTGTATGAACAAGAAACTTGGAATAAAAAGCAAATGTTACTACTTAATATCAAACTAAAATAACAAAGTACAAACAACTTAAATACTTTCTAAGAGATGGAAGCATAACCCACTCCTATTTTAGTGTCACTCTCTTACTCCACTAACACACTCCTACAGTATCACCAACTCCCCACTACTAAATCTTACTTCACTAACACACTCCTAAAATAAAACAATTAAAACTTTATTGTAGAACATGTTTAGATTAACCCAACATTTAGACCTATGCGCATGATCTCCGTAACACCTTTATTATATTAATTTAATTTTCTATTTTCAACAAAAAAAATCACCAACAATAATCTATTAACCATGAAATCAGATTGCTTCTGTTTTCCTTTACCACAAGCAGAATAACTTGACACCAGAAAACAAATTGTCCATGCCATAATTTATCGTTGGTCATTCGGACTACAAAACTGTTTAACCAAATGAATAGAAAATTCACTGGTAACCATCTTCTTTATATGTTGTCCGGAATACAAATGCATTTCTACCCCAAAGTTTATTGTTAGACCTGGATGCAATAAATGTATTCCATAAATTAATAGAGTTGTCTATGGTACGAAACCCGCAGCAAAATGTGTTTTGTTTGCTATACATTTTTTACCAACAATCAGTGGAAGATGTCAAAACTTTTGTCCAACATTTTATAAACGTTTTGGAAATACAATTTTACTCGAATCAATTTATTAAGCCATTCATTTTGATATATAAGATTTGGATTTTGTAGAAACGTTAGTGAAAATGGTTGGGATTTCTGTGACAATAATTTTCTTTTTATAAAATGGGTAAAAACCAAACTTTTTGGATAACATCAGGATGTCTCCCTCTTTTTCAAAATAAATATATATGCCATAGTCTTCGAGATAATAATCATTAAAAAAAAATCTAATTTCAAAATAAAAAACAAACTATATCATTATATATGTATTATTTATTTTGATCTTTTTGCAAAATCCGATTTGGAAAAAAAGTTGAGAAATGAGTTTTTTGTGAAGTTTGAAGAGTAATTGGAAAACAATGATATAAAATGTAATGATTTTTATTTATAATTTTTTACGTAAAATAATAAAATAATAAAAAAATTGCGGATCGAACCAAATAAAAACATGAAATATATGTATTCGAATAACAATATGATGAAATCTCTACTACTATCTAAATTATTATTTGCATCATTCTTCCGTTTTCAAAATCATTTATCTCCTTCCCCCATATTATTTCTCACTTTTATAAGGGGAAGACAATCTGTCCCGTTTGAGAACCACTAACCTAACCTAGTTAACATACGCAATAATAACATACCATTTTTAGGGAACATTGGTCCGCATATTCCGCCTTTTATTCAACCTAAAAGCGGGTGGTTGTCCACCTTACAAACGTAAGTTGTCTATTATCGCATCTGATGGAAGGGAACGCCATTCTGATGGCTACTGCGGGTACCGCTCGATTATGCTTGTCTTGAACGGGCAACAAGATGGGTGCAGCTTAATTAAGGATTCCTTATAAAACGAGCTTATGGATTGCTTATTTGTGTACGTGAAGATATTTACAAGCATGGGGGATATGATAAATGTTGTGAAGCGTGTGAAGTGCTCTACTGATGTGGCTACTATGAATCACTGGATGTCCATGCCCAAGATGGGAGTGGCGATTCCATCTATGTTAAACTGCATACTATACTTCGTAGGAAAGTATAGGGGAATGGATCTTGGGTTGAGTCAACTTCAACCACTTTGTTAACGTAAGTATTTCTTTTCATTTCGGTTAGTTTTAAACCTTTAAACATCCCTTTTATCGTGTTTTCATTTTATAGCTTGAGATTTTGGCGGATGGCTCATGTGCGAGGATACATCCTTGTTTCCTAAAGTTGCGTTTATCAAAAGCAGAAGGTTGTGGTTACCGATTCATTCTCGTTGTAAAAGAAACAAATAATTAAAAAATCAAAGTGTCGAAGTAACTAATTTAGCCACTTTTGTTTAAACACTCAGTCATTGTAATATATGTACCATTCGTCACACTTAAAACTTGTACATTTTGGAATTTGTGATGACTTTAATTTTAAAACATTAACGTTAACTTCTTAATTGGTTCATAGTAATTTAAGACATTACACATTAATTTAAGTTAATACATTACATAATTAGAAACACAAATGCAAACAACAAAAATAGATAGATAGTAGACAGAGTTGACATAGTATTCATAGCTCATGGTCACTGGATAGTTCCATTCATGGTCGAAGCGTTTTTCGAAATGATATTCCTCATACTCACTACTTCCATCAGGAGTTGGTTTAGTTTTAACACTGAAGGCTATCGCGTCCGCTTTCTCTTGTAGAACCTGTATCACATATTCCAGCATATCTTTCGTAATATTACTATGAAGCGCCATATTGAATACATCACGGGTTTCACATTGGACTTCGTAAGATAGTGACTCCATCAGTATAGTCGACACGATGTTTAAATAAGCTAATCTGGTGGCCATTTCTTTGCGTCTGCGTGGTTGGGGCATCATAAAACCTTAGACGATGCCTCCCTACTGTGCATGAAGTACATTCTGCATAAAACATCATCGATGAAGCCAGGAGTCTCTTGCGACATCATGCCTTTCACAATCTCAATTTTTTAGGAAGTTTGCATTTTCGTACACATTCCAATTTGAATCACCCATTCATATTTTTTGAATGGATAATGCTCGAGCGTGGTTCTATTATTTATAGATGGGTATTCGCCGGGAATTCTCTAAAAAATAAATGGGAATCAGATAATTTTTGGCATGTTACCCAATTTTGGCGGGAGTTGTTGTAACATTTTAAAACAACCTTCCCCCGGTGGGGTGGAAAATTTCAACCACCAGCCAACTAATTTTAAACTGTCGAGGTGTACATTCTCCATCGGTTCTATATTTTTCAACCAGCGGGGCAGATACCAAATGAAATAACTATCCATAACTGTTTAAACGTGCTCTCAACTGCCACTTAAATAATTATCAACCGTCGGGGATAGTATTCTCCACCGGTTGAATTTTTTTCAATCGAAGGGGCTCTAACCATCGAATCATGAAGTCTGCTCCAACGACAAGATAACCTACCTCTTTCTAAAGGTAGAAGTGAAATTTGGTCTCCATCCCCCTCGGTTGAAAAATTTGCAACCGAAGGGGGGAAACTTCCTCATCTAGTGATAATTTTTCAACTGTCGGGATGGTGATAATATTCCAACAAACCTTTTAATTCTTATGTTGAATAAATATCCAGCGAGGCTACAATTCTCACCTAGAAGGGGGAAACTTCCCCGCCGGGTTATAATGTTTCAACCGCCAAATCACGTGCCTGGACCCGGCATGGAGATGAAATGTTTCAACCATATAATATCTAGAAAACTAACTAAAACCCTCCGCAAAGAGTTAACAAAACTAACAAATCCAACATACATCACATACACACCAATAAATCTAACATAGATCAACATACAATCTAAAACAAACATCCAACACAACATATATGAACTAATAAAACTAAAATTGAATACAACATACAAAGCTTCATTGGTATGTTGTAAAATATTAAAAAAAATAAAATTGTTCCAGAAAGTACAAAACAAAAATAAAAAACACATTATAAAAAAACCTAGCATGATAACGAGCCACATACTTGTGATTTGAAGTATTTTTCTTGCAAAAGACGTGAGCTTTTACGTATTATCGTTGAGAGGACGAGCACGATTTATCGTGTTAATCATATCCACCATGGAGTGTTTGTCGAGGATATGGGGAGTAATGTGAGACAAACCTTAATTTTCAGCATAAGCTACGTACTGAGGGTCAATGCCCTATGACTTGTTGCCAACGGCCGTGAATACATGTCGATTACGAATAAGTACTTCATCCAATTGGTCCAATGCCGAGCATCCATATGATAATGCAGATTGTTGCCTCTAGTGAGACCAAATTAAGGGGCAATGAGAGCCAGCGACTTCTGTTTGACCCAACCAAACTACCGCATCATTCGATCTGGGTGGTATGCCTCGGTCACAAACATAAAGTGAATATGGTTGCGATAAAACCTTATCACATACTCCGGAAACGCTTGTTGAATACTAACTTAGGACTGGAAAATCATATGTAAACAAACAAACATATATATATCGTAAATAAGTACATAAATTCAGCGATCACGTAAAAATAAAAAGATAACGAGAAAATCATAATGGATGTTTTTCTGGCTCATGTTGGTAAATATGATACATCCGAGAAATAAAAGGATGCACCCACGAGCAACATGTTTCTTCATCGGTAAGCGTAGTATTCACATCCAAGTACTAATTTTCCCAAAACACTTATCTTGGCTATCGAAGGTCGAAACAACTCCCATCGTGCTACTCCATCTGTTCTTGCACCAGCCCAGGCATAACTCCCAACAACTTGGCATATCGACCGCACATCTGATCTGGCGATTAGGTCCTAAACAACTAGATAATTCTCCCATCAACCGAGAGGTCGATAATGAAAAACATGTCGTTCAATGTGATAGTCATTTCGTTGAAGGAGAACTGGAAGTTATTAGGCTCTTGATTTCACCTTTCGATGAAGACCTCGTCCAAATACGAATTGGAATTGTGTATTGGCAAATGACGCATAAGGGGCCAAAACGGAGTACCTTCCAATAGAGCCTTCACCCTTTGTTGGTTTCTAATATCCCATTGACCTAACATGACGTATTTCAATTGGATAGTAACGACAGAACGAGATTGTATACAATTAAAAACATATCAATATACCATAAAATAAATTAGTTAAAGTAACAAAAAAATTATTTAAGTCGTAAATTAAATAACTTACGTCGTTGATGAAGTGTTATAGGTGTATGTAGTCTAGGAAATATATTAGTATTGTTCAACGAAAAGAAGAGGTTCATGAAGCTCTTCAGATCGGTGGGACGTACTTGGCTACGCACGGGTAGCTCATGTACATCCTCTTATTCTTCCTTATTTCCCGCGGAGTCTCTAAATGTAGGCTTCTCTAAATTATGCTCCCTGGCGCTAGTAAATTTTTTTGGACGTACAGATTACTCGGAATGCTCTGAACGCTCCCCCCGCTTGGTTCGGGGGAGACTATCGTTGCCATTACTGGTGTGACAATCCTTTTTCGACGTTGGTGGTTCTTCTCGTTCACGCCATCCTCCTTGGCCTTTTTCTTTCTCGGCCGCGATATTTTTTGTCTGCGACAAAAACAAAACTAGTATAACATGCTAAAAGTGGAAACAATTAGGTCCCTGCCGGGTGAATCTGGGCAGCCCCAGCGGGGAACATGCTTAACGTGCAAAAAAATACTTTTCCCCCGTCGGGGCTGCCCAAACATACCAAGCGGGGTATATGAACAACGTGCAAAAAAAACCTTTATTCCGGTTGAAAATATCTCACCTGGCGGGGAACAAGAATAATCTTGAAAAATTAAATGTTCCCGCTGTTTGACAATTTTTCACTCGGTGGGACCAAGAACACCTGCAAGAAAAACTCCAAAAGCTTCGACAAATATAACCTAAATATTCTATTTTCACACAAATTCAAGCATCCAAACATCAACATATCACTTAAAACATTTAAACAAACATAGAGTTACCTATTCTTATACCATAAATAGCCTAAATCTACCAAAACCATTAAAACCTAAATTGAACAAAAAACTAAGAAAATTAGAAATTTACTTTTTTCCTTTGCACATTTGATGTTATTTAATGGATTAGATTACTCATATGTTGATAAAAAATAAATTTGGTAAGATGAAATGAGAGTTTTTTTTTATTTTGGAGTTTTGGTAGTTTGGTAAGTTTTGTGAAAAAGAGATAAAAAATGAGGGATTTAAAAATTAGACCGGTTTAATTTTAGGAGTTATTGGAACATTATGTTAGAACTTAATAAACTAAGTAAAAGTATTTTGGATAAAATTTAAACTACTGATAAAAATACATGGGACTAATTATAATATGGCTGATTATTTTTTCGTATCTAATTTGGGCCACGTAACACAGAATTCTCAAACTTTATGTACATAAAAAATTAATTGAACCAGGGTAACAAAATCAAAACTTTATTTTAACCTTCAATTTCAAATGTTAGCCAATGTCGTAACCCCTGACTAACAAAATAAATCTTAAATTTTTAATCAAATCTAACATAGATTGAAAACTCAACTAATACAAGAAAGAAGAAAATAACAAAATACATTTAGCGTTTTATTAACATATAATATATATTTTAAACTCTTACAAAATAGTTTGACATAAAAATATACGGAATAATAATCTAACGGACTAGTAGACCAAGGAGTTAATAGACTAAATCTCTAACCTAACCAATAAATAAATATTTAAAGAATCGTTAAACAAGATTGCTTTTACTCCGTGAAGTTGTTTGTTTTTTATTTTTAATATTTACAAAATTACCACTAAGTAAAACACCCTTCAAAACCTATTAAATTACAACTAATGTCATTAAGCACTCCAAACTACTGGATGAAGTTGCAAACACAATCCTAACCACCAAACCATAATCTATCTTCTCCAAACTAACAAAAACCTCAAAAACACTAAACCCATAAACCATTTTTTCTTAAAACCTTAAAAACATGATTGAATTTAAGTCGAAACCAGTTCCACTACAGACTAGCATGGACATCGAGGAGGTACATTGCTTTCCACCATTTCTTTCTAAAAAATGTGGAGTTCTAAAAAAATCCAAATTTTTATGTATTTCGTCATTCGATGGTGTCGAGAAAGTGTTCTTCGCCAATGGTGAATTGATCAATTTATATATCATCCTCTTTCAACGAATAAAAAATATGGTTCGAACTAATAAATATCATGGTTTTAGATAATATAACAATAATATTATACTATAATTTAGATCTCAATTAATATATATATATATATATATATATATATATATAATATTATATTATGTGTATTGTTTTTAAATTATTATTTTCTTCAAATCCAAAATCCAAAATCATGACTGGTCACCGGTGTTTGGTACTTGTTGTACTTTTTACATTAAAGTTCTGTCATCTCCAAAACGGGTCATTTTTGTATATGAATGTTAGATATATGGTCATTGGCTCGTGTCAATTAACCTGGTGATGCCATGTGTCACCTAAAAATACAACTGACTCTTATAAATGCGGTCATTTAACATTTAACACCTAAAATCTTTAGTTTTTTGTTTACTTTTTACTTTTATTTTTTATTTATTTATTTACCATATAAAACCACGTAAACTCATTATAATCGTACCCAACAAACACAATTTAACTTAAAGGAAAACAGTGGTTTAATGTCTCGAGTTTGTCATAAAGAGTGAAAACAGTGGTTTAACCTTATGTTAAACCTACTACATTGCACGTAACCTGCTATAAGACACTCTAATAAACCACATTTATGATAGGCATTTCATCAAAACAAATTATGTTCATCATCGCAATAACCATATTTTCCACACATACAACAAGAGCACCATATTTCACATAGGTATTTCATCAAACACTTTCTGTGCATTATCGCAATGACCACATTTTCCATACAAACCAACAACAACACTGCAAATAAACACATCACGTTCCACTCACTACTCGATTAACAGCTTTTTATAATACCTCTACTTTTCCGGTTGCCAATCTGTTGTAAATGGAAGTGTTTTTGCATCATTATATGTTTTGACCAATTTAACAAAAATCGGTTCTATTATTACCACGCGATTGCAACAGGTCTATTAATTCATTGAGTAACCTTCTCGGTGAATACGAGGTTGCAACAATGTTATTTTAATGTTTTTTTATAACTAATAACAAAATTGGGTTTGGTTTTCGTCGCATGAGCCGTTACCACATTTATCCCTGTCTCTCATCTATCAATCTATCTCTGCCATCTCTCTCTTATCTTCAATTTCCTAGTGAACCAAAATTAAATAAGCCCTCTCATCTTCGAAACCCTTCAAAACCTTAAGAAACCCTTTCTCGTTCTTTCGAAAATCCTAATCTCATATTTGACCTCTCTCATCTTTCGGTGGTGGTCTTAACAATTGTTCAAAGGTATGATTTCTTACTCTGTATTGTTAATTAAGCTCGATTTATGCTAAATCCCATTTCTCTTTGTCTGTTATCTTTTCTCTAAACTAGTATACCATCTTAGCGTAAGTTTTAATTTTATTGTATATTAGTTTTTGTTCTGTTCGATTTGATATGCATGTTTTCTTTCAGTTTATAGTGGTTTATTGTTTGTTAATAGATTGGTATTGTATGTTAACACTTAACTTGCTTGTTGCAGGAAGGCGAGTTGGAGCAAAATATTGATTAGAAAGAGTATTCACAACAGGTATTGACTGTCGAACAAAAGTAATCTATTTTCCAATGTGTTTTTTAATATTATACTACAGTTTGTTCATTGTCTTGTTGATTGTCTCTTCGCAGACACGAAAGTCTGCTCTAAGGTAAGTGTACAAGAAGAAAAATACATTAAAGAGGTAAAATTTATCATATAAGTTTTTGTATTAAGATTCATTTATACGTTAATGATGAGTGTATTACGTTTTCTTTCAGTTACACTTGTTTATTGATTGTTAATATATTGGTGTTGTTGTCTGTTAACATTATGCTTGTATATTGTACGAACGTGTGTTGCAGCAAGGTGGTAAAGAAGCATACGATCTAGCATGTTGACTCTCTTAACCTGTTAGTTTAAGTATTTTGCTTGATTTATGTTCTAAATGTGACGCTATTATGTTATTTCTCTATTTGAATCTAGATTTATAGTTATAAACATGACATGGATATCGTATTGTGTAATTGTTATGATTCATTGATTTGGTGAGTATATATTGTGATTATTGAGTATGTGTTAATATTATGTTTGTGATTTAGTATGTTTGTGTTGACACTCGTGTATTATGTTCATTTTGTGAGTCGTGGATTTAGTGAGTATGTATTTGTAATTTAGTGAGTATGTGTTAATATTGTGTTTCTGATTCATTAAGTTTGTGGTAACACTCATGTATTGTGTTGATGTTGTGAGTCAATGATTCAGTGATATTGAATATTATGTTGTATATCATATATATGCTTTGATATTCTGTTTTAGTTGTGTTTAGGCTCATGTATGTGTGGTATTTTCAATGTTATACTTTTTATTACAGTTTCTGGATCCACTTCGATTTACATGTCTGATTAGCTGCTAGCGTTTAACTATAACAGTTTAAGTATAAAATAATAATATATGAGAATGAGTTCATATGGTGGATATCCCTTTATACTTGTTATTGTTTTTAATGTTTCAAATTCGTTTATTTAATGTTTATAATTGTTTTTGGAAGGTATGGCCGGTAAGAAGGAAATTATAAAAGGCAAACAAGCCATGTTAGATAAGCCAAAGAAGTTACCGTACATTCTGGTGCCTCAAATGCGCAATCGTTCTCTCAAACTCCGTGATGAAAAATCCTCGCAACCCCCAGCTAGAAAACCTCTTTCAGTGAGGGTAGCTAATGTTCATCAAACGAACATGATGTAATACCTACCTCAAATAAATTCTCATCCGTACTCCCACTCCAACTCCAACTTTAACTCTCACTCCCACTTTAAATACCACTCCGACTACGAGTCCAAATGGGGATATTTCTGCATATGGAACCGGTCTTAGCACTTCACCAAAGATAGAGTCTGGTGACTCTCCGCTAGTTCTGGGCCCGTCTTAACCAAGCAGATCTCACCAGCTTCCTTCTCAAAGTATAGTTTAGGACTACGAATCCAAACAGAGCTCAGAAAAGGAGCAAGAAGATGCTGATGAGCGGGAAGATGTTGATGAGGAGACAGATTTTGTCTCCAAACAAGATGGAATACCAACCTCAAACAAATTTCCATCCATACTCTCACTATAACTCTCACTCCCACTCCCACTCCCACTTCAACTTTCCTTCTGAATGTCAGTCGAACTGGGGATTTTTCTGTATATGGGACCTATCTTAGAACTTCATCGGCGATAAAGTCTAGTGACTCTCCACTGCTTCCTAGCCTGTCTGAACCAATCACATCTCACCAGCCTTCTCATCAATGTATAGTTGAGGACTAAGAATCTGAACAGAGTTCAGAAGAGGAATATGAAGATGCAAATGAGATAGAAAATATTGATGAAGAGACCGATGATCAAATACAGTAGATCAAGAGGAGGGTGGCGCTGATCAAAAGAAAGTGGAACAAGTGGAGGCTGGTGACGTTCAAAAGGAAGCTTACGGACATGACGTTGGCGTTGATCAAGAGGGAGTAATGAAGCATTGCAAATGTCATGGGTATGATCTACCTAAACCAAAGCTCGAGTTGGACTGTAAACATATCACGATCTACGAAGACATGTAAGTCTCCTTATAATGTACAACTACATTTATTTCCATCTACGTATTGTTTATTTTTCCTAAACTGACTTTTTTTTCGTTTCAGACTGCGGCCATATAATATTCCTCACTGGTTTGCCCCTGAAATAAGGCTTCGACTTACAAGATTCAGGGAGACGTTTTAGAAGATACTCTATGATTTTAGGGCTGATATTTGCAAGACATTCAAGGTATTAACCGTATTATTAGTTGTCCATGTATTAATTTGTAGAACTACATAACTGATTTGTTTTTGTTTTGTTTGTAGCAATCCTACACTGTACAAGACATCAATCATGATGTTATCTACATGTTATTCTTAAAACAGCTAAATAGTTTTTACAAGAATTTTATGGCTAGGATGAAGGGAAGTTCCATGAGAAGAGCCAACTTGCAGCGTCCATCAGCCAATCTGATCAATGTCCGGACACCCTTCTTAACGAATAGACCAAGATTATAGAAATCATGGGTTGATTTCTGGTGCAGTCCTAAGCAGATAAAATTGTCAAAAACAAACTTGCGAAACTGTGAAACTCATCATGGTGGGGCGGGGACTCATGATGGTGGGTTGATGAGCCATTCCTGATCAATTAGTCAGCATGCAAGTGTTTTTAATTTGTTGGAATTTAAGATGAGTTTCTATTTTTAATATATTAATTTTTACTCTATGGTGCAGTTTGAGGAAACAAAAGAAATTTTATCAGTGGCCAAACACCTGAGGTTTGCATACGACAAGAATGATGGCCTGCTACATCAAAATCGTGAACCCCTTGTCTTCTAAAATTATGGTATTTTATGTTTCATATAGGATTATATGTATATGTACGTAGTATCTTGTATATTTGGTTTTGATCATTGTGATACATGTCGCATAGTAGGATTAGTAATTGTTTGTGTTTTTTCCGTGGGTTCCAAAAGACATTGTCGATATATGTTGCATAGTAGGATTACTAATTGTTCGTATTTTCTTGGAATTTTGAATGAAATTGTCTACACATGTTGAATAGTAGGTTTAATAATTGTTTTTGTTTCCTTTGCATTTCGAATGACAATTTCTATATATGTTTACAGTACGGTCAATGTTGCTTCTCGCGTGTTGTAAGTGTTGGTTTTATATATTTGCTTGTGGGTTATTGCCTTGTTTGTACAATGTGATTGTTTTCGTAGTTTAACTGCTCTTTTGACCTTGTTAGTGTACTTCATATAGTTATATTCTTTAATTGTTTCATGCATAACTAATAAAGGTCTTTACTTCTGTTCTCACAATTATTAGGAATAGTGGAAACAAGCGGTCATGTCAAAACATGGTGACGAAGCTGACCCATAATTTATTGATGACCCAGACCTATTTTTGTCTCTTCCAAAGGCGAGGTCGAGAAAGAGGAAGATGCGTTTAATTGGAACAGGATTAGCCAAGCATTTTTATAACATTTTTTGGGGGAGTTTATCACAAGGATCAATCTCTTCTGTTTTGGGTTGTGAGGAAGCAAAAAATTTGGTGTAGAAGAATGAGAAGATGTAGTAGAGGATGTTAATTCTTGAGAAAGCTATCAAAATTATCGCTTTACATTCTAAATGTGATATTACGAAGAAGGTTATGTCGGGTGACGTGAATTGGTTCGAGGAAGAGAATGTAAATAATGCAAGTGATAGTGTTGGTGATGGCACCGAAGATTGTAGTTGCGATGTACTAATAGGTTCTTCTTCAGTTTGATTAATTTTTTGATCTTCTATGTGGTAATCAGACATTTTCGGCTATTGTTTTGTATGATGTACGGGGGTTTGGGTATATGTTGTACACCAATTTTGGATATTGTGTACTTTGAATCCATGTATTATGTTTGCTTATAACTTAATTTAAATATTGATCGTTCCTGAAATATTTGTATTTATGTGTCACTTCCAAAAGTACTCGTATTAATTAGTTAGAGACAGAAATGCAGAATTGTAGAAAGAGAAAGTAGTCAAAGCAAGTACTAATATTAAACGTCTCTCTTTTCTAAAAAGGAGATATTTATTTATATAGTGTTAGTGGTACGACCCACTTATACATGTTTATTCTTCTTAATTTCACCTATGCCCTTTTATACACTTGTTTTCCCATATTCTTTATCATTTACGAAATAAGTCCATATTATATATCAATCTGTTACTATGTCTATATTATTACAAATATATTAACTTGTCAATCGATCATATCAGGTTATAATGGCCTGAATATTGTACGCCCTTATTAGTAGCCCTCTAGTTTTTGTAGAGAGACGAGCAAAAACTATTCAGATGTGGGATTGACTGATCATGTTGTTATGATTCAATACCCCAAGTTCGGTTTATGTCGATGAGATGATCATGATTATGCTATATTGACATAAATACTAGTTTCATATCATTCAGATGTTGACAATTGAAAATTCCTGATGCCGTCGATTGTTCATTGATGACCGAGAAAACCTGTTGAATCGCCTACCTGATCCTGATCCGACCATCGCTTTATTTTTCCTAAAACAGTATCACCCAGACCTAATTATAACGGGTTTTGTATCTAAACCACTTGTCATTCTGGGCCCATATGCTTGGTTGAGAAAAATAGTTCCTTAGCCATCCACGCGTCCCTCTATTACTTGTCGCTTGCCTTAAATGATTTGACCTCTTGGACTACCAGAGGCCTGAATGATAATTCTAGCCCCCTAGCCCTACCAAGATGTGAGACGTTGACACATGTCTTTCGACTATTCGGAGCATGTTTAGTTGTAATTTCAAAAAATGACTTTTCGACTTCCCGATGCATTTTTCGATTATACTTCTTCATGGAAATACCTATTGAGGAAGTTACCTTCCTATAAATACCTCCACTTATTCACTTTCTTTTTTGACAAAAACTTTAGAGAGAAAGCCTTCCAACCTTTCAAATTTTCTAGAGAGAGAGTATCTGGCATCATTCTTGTTTATGAAAAGACCTGCTTCTAAGAAGAAATCTGACCCGCCTCGAAAACCAATCTTTGGTGCGATCAACTACCTCAGTATTTCTAAGAGAGCTACTCAATACAAAACAGCAGGGTTAATTGGTAGTACCCCAGCAGTCCCTTTGGGTTTGACTCCACTTGATTTCCCAAGAATTTATTTGCCCCGACCATCTAAACCAAAGCCCGAGGAAACCCCTTTATCTGCTCAAACTCATTCTCCTAAAAGATTTGTTCCTAAGGATTCTATGATCCGACCTTCTCATTCAAGAAACAAAGTTTCTCCTGATCAAAAACCTAAACCTCAATTTCTAGTTATGGGAGACTTCAACGTTTCTTCTACCACTCATGAGTTGGCTTAACTTACTCAAACTATTGTGGGTTATCGAACCGGTCATAATACCTCAGCCACTACTAGAGGTGTGGTACAACATGACGTGGCATGGAAGAAACTTGAATAATTTGCATCCAAAAAGCTAAAAGAGTCGTATCATGGCCAGGCCCGTGTTAATACTTTGATATTGATTTTGAGCCCCAGATAGCGGTAAAGGTTCAAGCGCTGGCAGACTTTGAATCTCATTCCAAGCGAATAGATACGAAGATGGATCATAACGAAAATGCTTAATGTACTGTTCGATCTGATACGGGTTCGATCACCTTGGCGTGTGGAGCAGCAAATTAGTTAATCATACCAACTGGAGAGGTAATGTCTCATGTCATTTGATTTAACTTTTACGAGTTGAAAAAAAAAATTAGAGTATGAGAACGCCTTGGAAATATTAAGACTTGTACAGGTATGTAATACTAAACAAATGTGGTTGGTGAGTGACTAGCACCTCTTGATAAATTATGCTTTGGGATAATCTGAAGCCATGAAAAGACCATCTAATAAATATTTGAAAGCATTGAAAGTGTTGGCACAAAGATTCGAAAGTGTTAAGTAAGAGCACGTTCACATGACTAAAATATTGGTGGCTGAATTTTTAGCAAGTACAACCAATTGTGGTGGTTACCCATAATTATTCACACATGAAAACCCATCAACGACAAAAAAAATCAGAACAAATCGTAAAGTTAGACAAAGATTTTTAAATTTCAACGAGTAATGACAAATATTGGAGGCACGATATTAAAGGATTCTTGGTTAATAATGTTTTACCAATTGAGAAAGCTATGCCTAAGAAGGTACAATTCAAAGCACACAAGTTTACAATCCTCAGAGGTATAATGTACAAGAAACCTTTAAGTATACCGTTACTATGTTGCCTCAGAGAGAATGAATCGCATATGATAGTAGCTGAAATCTAGGATGGGAAAAGATCAACCCATTGAGGGTACAATATATTGATGAGGATAGTTGTGCTAGTAGAGTATTATTGGCCTATGATAATGAATTATGCAGAGAGTTGGTGACAAGCTACGATACTTGTCAATGATTCGTTAATTCAATTCATATGCTAGTTATACCACTCGAGTCCATCTACGAGGCCTTAATTATCGATCGATGAGGTATAGATTTTATTGAGCCATACCAAATTATCCCCTGTCGGCGGAGACTAAGAGGTGGAGATATTATACCTTATCATCTAAAGTTCCATGAAGAAAATCATTATGCACATCAAGTTGATGAGTATACCAATTTCCGGAGGTTGCAATAGTCAACAAACATCGACGAGTGGTAAGTCTTACAATGGATAAAAAGTCTCATGATAGTCAATACCTTCAACTTGGGTGTATCTTTTAGCCACCAAACGAGCTTTATACCACTTAATGGTTCCATCCAAATTGTAATTGATCTTATAAACCCAACAAAATCTGATAGGTTTGTACTTGGAGGAAGGGAAACCATTTTCCCAGTATTTTATGCTATAAAGCTTGAAGTTCAGTGGACATGGTTTGGCGCTATAGTGGATTACAGTTAGCATGTTCAAAAAATAAAGGAATCGTTTGTGCTGTTAACAAAGTTAGGAAATCACGATGGTTAGGGGGGGAAATATAAAACTAAAATATGAGAGGAGATATGATACCTTTTAGATTGACAAGAACTTGATTACATTGAAGATTGATTAATCCCATAGGCATGTCGTAGTCTTGGTGCGATGTAGGAAGCTGAATGTATCAAGTGAATGACGAACCGATATATCATTATGAACGGGAGAAGAAGGAAGTGTGGTTGAAAAAGGGTAACAACCAATGTTCGTAGTGAAAAACGCATACTAAAAAGGGGTCCAAAACCAATGTTCCTAATGTGTTTGTTGTTCCAAACCAACGATCTTCTAGTTCAAACCAGTCTAGATTTATAATCAGTGGAGCAAGAGTTTTATTTGACAAGTGTACTACTAAGAATAAATCACAATGCCTACAATCGAGAGGAAAACAACAACAACTATCTCAGCAGTGACCCGTTGTCAACGTTATATTTAGCAACAACCATTTCAACAACATGCACATCATATTCAACAATTGTGTCCTCCATTTTGTCCCCGACAGTTTACGGCTGCTACTCCATCATTAGAAAATACTAATAGCACCACACCACCCTCTGCAATCGACCCTCAGATTATGGAATTTTTAAAATAGTTTTTTGTTTCCAATCCTATTGTCATGTTTATGTCAATGTCTCACAGGTCTGTTTACGTCTTCCACTTTAGGTATTACTTAGTCTTTGTAGAATTTAGATTCTGGTGCATCTCATCACATGTCCCCATACATGTTATATTTTGCTTCTTTGTCTCTTGTTTCACCAGTATTAGTTTTCTCTACTAGTGATACGTCAATGTCAATAGAGGGTGTAAGGGTCTACTTAGACTCCGCCTATATCACTTCTTTATATTTTTTATGTTCCAAAACTTACCTTTAATCTTGTTTTGGTTAGTCAGTTATATAAATCTGGTCATTAGGTCTTCTTTTCTGATTTCATATGTGTTATACACAATCAGCGTACTTAAAACGTGATTGTGATATGTTGTAGATTTGGAAAGCTCCATGTATTGGATAAGTTTAAAGTCATTAATATTGCAGCTTCTAGTGTTGTTTTGTCTTCTTTTCGTTTAAGTCTGTCGTCATCTAATTTTTATCTTTGGCATTCCCATTTAGGACATATCTTTACATTGTATCAAACAAATTTATTTTCCACATGTGTTTTAGGGTATTTAAACACTTGTAATATTTCTGATTGTAGTGGATGTAAAATTGCCAAATTTTCGGCTTTACCATTTAATAAAAATGTCTCTTCTTTAATACTCTTTTTTATTTAATTCATTCTGATATCTAGGGCCATCTCATGTATCAATAAAAGGTGGTTTGTCATACTATATATCTTTCATCGATGATTATACTCGATATACGTGGTTCATCTTACGAAACGAAGATCAGATTTCCTTGGAATTTATAGAGAATTTTGGGCACTTGTTAAGAATCAACATTTTGTTGCAATAAACTTCTTCATGTGTGACTTATGAGATGAATATAATTTAATAATTTTAATCAGTTTCTTGCATATGATGGTACCGTATATTAGTCTTCTTGCAGTGATACCCCTCATCAGAATGGTGTTGCGGAAAGAAAAAAAAAACATTATCACCTTGTTAAGACTACTCGTTCTTTGATCTTATCTGTTGAGGTTCCTACTATTTTTTTGGGGAGAATCAATTCGTATTGCTGTACATATGATTAATCGAATCTCCACTGCACATAATGCAAGAGTGTTTCCCTTTCAAAAGCTATACGGATAACCTCTAGATAATCTTTCTTATGAGTGTTTGTATGTACATGTTTTGTCCTTCGTTCTCATGTAGAACGCAACAAATTGGGTCACAAAACTGCAATATGTATTTTCTTGGGTTATGGTGTTAGACAAAATGGTTATCATTGTTTTGATCCCACTAGTTAGAAACTTCATGTCTCTCAACACGTTACATGTTTTGAGCATATTCCGTTTTATTCGATTCCGGCGAAATCACATGATATAACAAGTACGAAACTTCATACTATTGATCTATTTGAAAATAATAGTGACATATCCATTGATATTCTTGTGCTAGCTTATGAGACATCTACAAAAATTGATACTACTTATGCTCAATCAATGCATGAGTCAGCTTCTTCTTTTGGTGAACCAAAAGCTCCACCCCTAAGAAGATTCATTCGTACAAGTAAGTCTACCAACTATAATGGTTATCTTCATAAGGAGGTTTACATGAGTCCTTCTACATGTGTTGCTCACCAACTAGGTGAATTTTGTTGACTTTGGAAAGCTTTATATGGTCTCAAACAAGCTCATCGTGCTTGGTTTGAAAAATTGTCTACGACTATTACTTCACTTGGTTTTCTTACTGGTAATCATGATTTTGCCTTGTTTATCAGATGTACGAGTGCATGCCGAATTTTATTATGCATATATGCAGATGATATGATCATTACAAGTGATGATATTGAGACACTAAAATGTGATTTGGCTCAACGTCTTGTGGTGAATGACTTGAGACTATTATGTTATTTTTTAGGTATTGAAGTGGCTAACTCTCCAAAATATTATATTCTCTCTCAGCCAAAATATATATCTGATTTATTCGAGCGAGAACGACTTTCTGATAACAAAATGGTAGATACCCTTATTGAAACCAATGCTCGATATTCTTTGACTGATGGTGTTCTTTTGTCAGACCCAACACTATATCTAACTCTTGTATGGAGCTTGGTTTATCTTATAGTTACTCGGCTAAATGTAGCTTATGATGTTCATGTGGTTAGTCAGTTTTTTAATGCTCCTACATCTGTCCATTGGGCAGTTGTTCTTCAGATATTGAGATATCTTCGTGGCACTCAGTTCCAGAGCATTTTGTTTCCTTCAACCTCTTCACTTGAACTGCGTGCCTATAGTGATGCTGATTGGGATATAGAACCTCATGACCGAAAATATATTAATGGTTTCTATAGTTTCCTTGGAGATTCAATAATCTCATGGAAAAGCAAGAAACAAGATGTTGACTCTAGATGGTCTACTGAAGCTGAGTATCATGTTATGGTCGTGACCACATGTGAAATTATTTGGTTACGATGGCTTCTTGCAGATATGGGGGTAAACTTTACTAAACCCACTTCATTACATTATGATAACAAAAGTTCCATGTAGATAGCAAATAATTATGTTTTTCATGAGAAGACGAAGCAAAATGAAATAGATTTCCACTTCACTTGGCATCATCTTCAGATTGGCACCATCTAACTTCCATATGGTCCATCAGCTTTGCATGTTGCTGATAATATCACGAACGCTCAGTCAACAGTGCGGTTTCATTTTCTTTGTGACAAACTCTCAATGCTTATTATTGTTGCATTGTGAGTTTGAAAGAAGGTGTTAGAGATATAAAGCTTAAGCTCATTAATTATTTATTTTATTCTAATAAATATGAACATATGCTCTATGTAATTCTCACGCTTTCTAAATAAAACAATCTTAGCCACTTTTATATTTTCTCTTTGTTTGTTCTTTTGTTAACAATGTAATCAGCTCTAATCATTGAAAAAGAGAAAGAAATAAAAAAATGACAAGAAATATATGACTTGGTGACCAATACTATATTTTATTGTAGATTTTCATATTTTTGTTATTTAGTGATTGATTCGTTTTGAATGATGCATCTCTAATACATATTTATAACGAGAAATATGGATAATCTCGGATTATCTCTACTTTTTAATTTTGAATGTAATGCCTAATATCGTTGTGATACTTGCAAAATTTGTTTGCATTTTTACTTTTTTTTCTAATGACTTAGCATCAATTAAAACTTTCTGAAAAGGAGCAAAGTCTTTATATTTTTTTAAAAATTTAGTTTGACTCTTTGTTAATTCAGAGTAGTTATTCGCAATATTTTTGTACCACTTGACTTTATACATGTGCACTTCCTTGAACCGACCCGTCTCACCAGCCACTCTGAAACCTGGTTTGGTGATTACCCTTTTGTAATCCGCATACCAAGGCCTCAAAAGTGCTCGGGGTGACCAGGTTTACTTGGGTTATCGGCTAGGGATTATAAGTTTTCTAGTTGAGAGTTAAAGTTTGATGATATGATACCACTTTCGCTGTCACTACTAGAAACTTTCGAGTTGGTCCGACCCTCAGTCGCATGATGTTTTTTTAACCTTAATTTTCAATTCCACATTGTCCAGTAGTGTACTATAGTACAAAGTCTTCTTCTTCATCACATCTCTTCCATAAGTCGCGCTATAATCTATATCTTAAAGAAACACATGTCACTGCCTCATTACAAAATTCAAGACTATTATTTGTTTTCCCAAACCGTCGCATATAATCTCTTAGGATCTCATTGTGGTCTCGTTTATATAATCTCTTGAACATAGATGACGATATCTTGAAGCTTCTGGTAGAGCTTGCAGCTCATTAAAGAATACCATGATGCTTATCTTGAAAATTATAAAGAAATATATGTACAGTAACGATATTCTGCACATAAACAAAGCATTACGTTCATAGGTGCTCAATATGTTGATTAGGGTATCTGAGCCCGTTGCACTTCTCCAGCTTATAATTATCAAATTTACAAGATAGCTCCCCAACCAACCAAGTGATTTGGGGTCAGAGAGAACTTGATCATAATATGCATTTATAAGTAAGAAAAACTAAATTTCTGTATTGTATATTAAATTCAACCTTGGTAATCTTCAGATACTGTTAATTGTGGGTGAACTGGTATGAGTTTGAGTAATAAAGCGGTTATCCATAAACATTTAGATAATATAGTACGAGCAATGGCATTGTACCTCACATTGGATTGGTCGCCTTGCCGTCTGTTTCTCCGCTTGAGAAATGGCCGCTTTGCCGTTTGTTTCTCCGCCTGAGAAATGGTCGTCTTGTCGTCTGTTTCTCCGTCTGAGAAATGGCTGCATTGCCTCTGTTTCTCTGTCTGAGAAATGGCTGCCTTGCCTCTGTTTCTCCGTCTTGAGAAATAGCTTTCTAGCCGTCTACAACACAGGCTCTGATACCAAATGAAGGGACACGGTCCATTCTATTAAACAAAAATACAGAGACAGCCAAGTATGGTAAATGATGTGATTGTATTTCATGATTAATATGGATCAATGTGGAAATGATAACATTCATTTCTAATTAACATGTGGAAATGATAACGGTCATTGTCGAAATGGCCGCATTGTCGTCTGTTTTTCCGACTGAGAAATGGCTCCACTTGAGAAATGGCTCCATTGCCTCTGTTTCTCGGTCTTGAGAAATGGATGCATTGCCTCTGTTTCTCCGTCTTGAGAAATGACTGTCTTGCCGCTGTTTCTCCGTCTTGAAAAATGGCTGCTTTGCCTCTGTTTCTCCATCTTGAGAAATGACTTCCTTGCCTCTGTTTCTCCGTCTTGAGAATTGGCTTCCTGGCCATCTGCAACACAGGCTCTGATACCAAATGAAGAGAATAAGTCCCCTTAAAACTAACAAAAAATGCAGATAACACAAACAGACAGGAAGTATGGAAATGATAACTGTCATTTCAAAGGTTAATACGGAAATGATAACGGTCATTTTGGAAGATTCATACGGAAATGATAACGGTCATTTCGAAGATTCATACAAAAATGATAAGGGTCATTTCATGATCAGTGTCGAAATGATAACCGTCATTTCGAAATCAAATGTACACGGTTTGTCTCTTATATAGACAAATTACTAACAGTTTGATCTTATCTTACTAACTGACTTAATAACACGTGTCTGTTCAATGTTTATCCAACAACATTGAAATTAGGCTATACCCGAAGGTCGAAACAATAATGTCAATACTGAAATTGGACCAGGAGGATGATCAGCCTTAAACCTCCCAAATGGAGCCCATCACTAATAACATAGTTCATGCTTCTTGCTTTGATGTCTAGAACGTGAGAGACGATGTCTATTGGGTTCAATATACTCTGAATACCAACCAAAGCCAACAAGTCCGTCGCTCGACAAATAGAATGGTTGAGGGTGGTTTTTTACTATATGTCTCATTTGGTGGACATCATGAGACAACTCAGTGTGGTAGTGCTTAGGAGATTCAATAATCCATCGTAATCCTCTAAATAATCTTGATAGACACGTATATGCCTAACTTCAAATCTCAATTTTAAGGGTCCCATACCAATGATCTCCACTTCATTGTGAAGGGTCGATACATCCGCTGAATGGACTTGGAATTCCTCTACCACATGGGCCCAACGAATAATTGCATCTCTCTGCCTCTTAGAGTCATACAACTATTAATCTATAGACACAACTTCAGTCTCCGGTAGGTCATCAAACTATGTGATGTTTGTTTATGATAAACATAGACGATTATAGTACTTAGTCACTTTCGTAGATGGTTTTAAGAATATATTATACAACCATGTCAGGGATTATGATACTTCGTACGACCCTTCACTTGTTTGCCTGATGGTTAAATCATAAAATGTTTTCTAATCCTGACCATGGTCTTATTTATCCAGCTCCTACTCCAACATGACTTCCAAGGTGACATTTTATTTTCCCAACTCGATTATATTTGTTATTTCTTTTTGTATCCAAAAGTTCTAGACTTTTCATCTTCTTTTGTCGTGTGTCAACTGGATATTGACTCATTGGTTCTCTTTACCTTCTATGTATTGTTCATCGCTTCATAATTTTACTTTTACATTTATTCAAAACTTTTCTCACTAAATTGTTTTACTTTCTCTCTTTAGATTTTAGTCTTTTTTTAATGGAAGTTGGGTTTTCTTCCATGTGAAGTTTTGGTAAGATTTCTGTTTATTAATATTCTAATGATGCCATGATCTACATTATTGCGGATGAACTGGATGCTTTCATTAAGGGTTTTAGTAAACGGGACATCAACAGAATTTGCGCGATTAACATTGGTGTTATTGCTGTTTTTGGTTGCCTTTACTTTTTTTATTTTTTTACTATGCCTCATTGTCTAATGTGGGTCTATTTATCCAGTGTCTTCAATGTTGTCATGTTCTTGACAGGAGGAGGTAACATAGTTAATTTTTTGGGGCCGTCATTCTTGGTAATATGATTCGAAGCGATGGTGAAATTTAATTATTTGGTGAAGCTTTACTTGGAGAAGCATTACTTGGAGAAGCATTGACAACAGTAGTGTTTTCAAAGTATTTTTTTCATTTTATTCTTTAAAACACGTGTAATGATTTCTTGTTAGCTCACCATCTATAGAAATATGACAAGAGCGCTTTCGGTTGTAACTGGTTTCATGATGTTGCAAATTATTGGTTTATCGCCAGCATTATTATTTTTTCTAATAGGGGCCAAAGTCCAGCTTGGATGAATTTTTTTAGTGTAAAAATCTAAGATGAGGCGGCCAACAATAAACATAATCTCTAAGGATTTCTCATCAAGTAAAACTTGTTGAAAGTTTTGAGAACTTTGTCTTGAGCTAAAAAATAATTAAAAAAGTGAAGAAGTATGTTATAAAAGTATAACAATATAGAAGATGATAAAATTGAGTTTAGTAGATCATATCTTATATGTTTAAATTCACATTTCTTCTATTTGACCAAATTTATCAGTAAAACTTTTAGATTCTCAACTATCAGTTACACAAATAAACCATATTTTCAAGTATTATCAAAAGAGGGTGGACAGATAATTCGGGTTGAGTCTTTTAAAGTCATATAATATATTAGAATTTCTTGAAGTTTTCAAATTTTAACACTTAGAAAGGAAAAATTAAAGAGGTATAAATGTGTCTATTTTTTTGAATAAATCAGGGATAAAATGATGAAAGGTTAATCGAAGACCTCATTCTAATGGAGCAAGAATAACATCATAGTTTGCCATATTTAGTACGATGGGATAAGTCGCTAACTTTCAAGACGACGAGTTGTTATATAATCAAGGATGCAAATATTCAACCTAAGGTCGCTACTGGTATATGCCTAATCCCTAAAGTAAATAATCCTACAAGTTGGCATCAATATAGACCTATAAGCTTGTGTACAATTCTAAACAGGATTATGTCCAAACTTTTAAAAAACAGAATATCTCCCCTTTTACTTAAACTAATATCTAAAGTTCATGGAGCATTTGTTAAAGATAAATTAATCCAGGATAATATCATAATAGCTAAAGAATTAGTACACAGCCTAAATAGAAAAACTAAAGCAGGCAACATTATTATAAAGGTAGATATGTCAAAGGCCTTCGATAACCTTTCACATGACTTTATTATCAAAGTTCTTAAAGCCTATGGTTTTAACCAGAAGGTAATAATTAACAACCTAATAAGGTTAGTCTATGCTTCTATAATCATCAATGGAAAATCTGTTGGTTTTTTCAAAACAGTTAAGGACATAAGACAAGGGGATCCTTTTGTCCCCAAGTCTTTTATCCTAGCTGAAGAGATCCTTTTAAGAGGCTTAAATCAACTATGTACTACCAATAAAACTCTAATTTACTCTAACAGAAGTAAAATTATAATACCATGCTTATCTTTTACGGATGAACTACTTATATTCACTAATGGCCTAGCTTCATCTATGGAGAAAATTTTCAAACTTTTGCAGGACTATCAATCAATATCTAGACAGTTACTCAACAAGGACAAAACAATTATCATTACACCTACTAAGCTCCCTTATGATATGATCAAATCCTTAACAATTGAATCAAGCTTCAAAACAAGTTACTTAGCAACAACCTACTTGGGAATCACCCTAAGTCCTCATAACAATTCAATAAATTTTGTTTCTCTCTTGGAGAAAATCAGAGATATCTCTGATTAGAAAGATAAAAAACTATCCTATAGTTGAAGGCTTATCCTAATAAGGTTTGTTCTAATGTCAATACCATCATATTGGCTCCTAAGTTTTTGGCTCCTAAAATCTATAATAACTAAGATTGAAAGGCTTTCCAGCCGGTTTTTATGGGTTCATCACGGGAATCTAGCCAAATCCATTGGTCAAATTGTGCTACAATTTGCAGACCCCTGGGTAGTGGTGGATTAAACCTTAGAAGTTTACAGGATATCCAAGCTGCATTTTCCTGTAAACTTTGAATTATGTTTAGAGAGAATAAATCTCTCTTGACTACACTACTTCACAGTATATACTGTAAGTCTCGTCACCCTTTAGAGTTAAATTACTAAAAAGGGGTCTCAAACATGGAATAGGTTGACAAAAGTTAAAGAATTTTCTGAGGAAAACATGAGATGGATCCTAGGAAAGGGCAATGTAGATCTATGGCTAGATAACTGGTTAGATAAGCCTCCCATTATCTCTCTAAACTCTAGTCATAATAACTCATGGTCTAAAGGCTTAAAAGTTAAGTCTTTATAGAATGATAATGCTTAGAACATGGAAGCTAAAGCCTTTACTGTCTGATACTAATATTAATCTGGTATTTAAACTAAGTATTATTGATATGGTGGATGACTCCATCAACTAGATTCCCTTAGAAGGAGGAAAGTTTAACATTAAGAAAACCTTGGATTTTATAAATCCTAACCCTAACAGGTCTTCTCTATATGAGAAAATTTGAAACTCTATTACTCCTACTAAGTGTTCTTTCCTAGTATAAAGGTTAATACAGAACAAACTACCAATTGACTCTATTATGCAGAGCAGTTTCCTATTCAGCTAAGGATACTATTAACTACATTACAAATATTTCATCTAGTATGGATCACTCTAATAGGTTTAAACAGAAACACTGGAAAAACATGGAAGACGTAGCAATCAAGTTGGGCTGTATAAACCATCTAAAAATAAAGAGAAGATCGCATACCTTTCTTGGGTTCCTCCTCCACCAGGTTGAATGAAGCTCAACACAAACCCGAGCTTCTAGCCGACTAGGAACTTAGAATTCTCACATATGTAATAAAAAGTTACAACTTTAAGAAACAAGGGAAACTCATCATCCACCCTCAGATTTGTATTCACTGGTTTGGCCAGCAGTTGTTTTGCCATCATCTTTAAGATTCTTCGGTTGTTGATCATTCTTGAAAATTTCATTTTTGGATTCCTAATCCTCATACTCGGCATCTCCATTCTCTGAATCTAGTGTTGCCTTTAGCTCATCTTTGAATGAAATGCCAGCAAAACATTCACCCTCAGATTTGTATTCACTGGTTTGGCCAGCAGTTGCTTTTTTCAATGGGATGGAAAAAAAGTAAAACCAGATAAAGAAAACTTAAATTTCAGGATGAAGTATAAATTGAAGAGAGGTTTAGCTCTGTTAAACTTAACTAATTAGTAGAGTCCGCCAAAAAGTTTATAAAACTAAAAAAAAGTTAGTTAAGGCAATTCATATTTCTTTTTTAAGTTTTTTTGTGTTTCAAATTATTTTAAAAATCAATTCAGAAAACTGTAATATTAGAGCTGAAATCAGACATGTTTCAAAAGAGTATGAAATAGACATGTTTCAAAAGAGTGAGGAAGTGCTTTATACACGAACCTTCGCTTCACCAGCTTCTCGGATGCATCACTGAGACGGGCGTAAACTATATGAAGCCCTTCTTGACTATTTTGAAACATGTCTAAGGATACATCACTAAAAGGGGTGTAAACTATATAAAGCCCTTCATAACCCTTTCGAAACATGTCCGGTTTCAGCTCTAATATTACAGTTTTCTCAATTGATTTTCAAAATATTTAGAAATAAAAAAAAACTAAAAAATAAATATGAAATGCCCTAACTAACTTTTTTTTGTTTTATGAACTTTTTGGCGGACTCTATTAATTGGTTAGTTGTAGCAGAGCTAAACCTCAATTCAAATACTTCTTTCGGAACTTTGAATAGATATCTCGCCACTTTTTCAACAACTTGCCGAATTTTTCAGCATTTCGAGTGAGTTCGTTAACAGATATCGAGATATCTTTGTGGCTCTGAATTTTCTATAATTTCAAGTATATATAATTAAAATTTAAAAAATACAAGATGTATACAACTCTATTTTGTTTATTAAATGTTACCGTGCTATATATAGTTATACTACATCACTTATCTATCTTCGCTCATAAAATTATTTTACGACATTCGTAATAGGCGAGAGCGGAGATAAATAAATTACGTAGTATACCTATAGTTACCACTCTAGCATTCAATATACTTTGAAATTTAAGAGGGAAATGACATACTAAGTATCTTTTGGCCAAACCTATTACTATCTAGTATCCAAAAATGGGTTAATGCTCACTTAATACCCATCTCATTAAACATATCCACTTCTAATACCTTTTCTTTTTTTAATACCATGATTACCCTCAACCTAGTATATAAGGTTCAATTTGTGAAAAAGGGACCCTTTTGGGTACAAAACGTTCTTGTGACTTTTTGAATTTTGAATTTTGAATTTATTAGCCCCTCTCTCTCCTCTCTCTTCTAACATAACAAACAACCCATTTTTCAAAAACGTCTCTTCTTTCAAAAAACAGCGACGTGATTACACTCATTCCGGCGATTACGTACTAACCACCGGCGAAGACATACTAACCACCGGCGAAGACATACTAACCACCGGCGAGGACATACGCTTTCACCGGCGCTCCGATTAATCACCGGCGAATTCCGAAATAACCACAATGGAACCTGTTACTTCCGTTCACTATCAGCCGTGATTCGACCACCTCTATAATCGGAGCAAAACGTACCAGCTCCACCGGTGCTCTGTAATCGGAGGAAAGATAACGTACCGGCTCGACGTCGCCGTTGATAGCAGCTCCGACGTCTGGTTTCAACTGAACGTTATCGTGACTCGGCTTTAACTGTAGTTTTATTTTCCATCTTTGACTTTGATATTAGAAGCTCCGACGATAGCAACTCCGACGACGTCCCCGTTGATAGCAGCTCCGACGATAGCAGCTCTTGTTTCTGGTCAATTCAAACCATCCATACCGGCGCCGATTACATTCCTGTAAGAATTTTCAGTTTTCCACCTTTGTTATATCTGCTTGCGATTTGTGTTATGTTCTGTGCGTAAAAGGCTGCGATTTTGGTGTGACAGTATACCCTGATATTTTAGCTATGATAGGTTGCTAGATGTGTTCAACCATATAACATGACCGCTTATAACCTGATATTTTAGCTACGATAGGTTGCTAGATGTGTTCAAACATATACCCTTACTGCATATACCTTGATATTTTAGCTATGATAGGTTGCTAGATGTGTTGAGAAATAGACCATGACTCCATATACCCTGATAGTTTAGTTATGACAGGTTGCTAGATGTGTTCAACCATATCACCTGAACGCATACACCCTGATATTTTAGCTATGATAGGTTGCTAGATGTGTTCAACCATATCCCCTAAACGCATACACCCTGATATTTTAGCTATGATAGTTTGCTAGATGCGTTGAGAAATAGACCATGACTCCATATACCCTGATAGTTTAGTTATGACATGTTGCTAGATGGGTTCAACCATATCCCATGACTGCATACACCCTGATATTTTAGCTATAATAGGTTGCTAGATGTGTTAAGAAATAGACCATGACTCCGTATACCCTGATAGTTTAGATATGACAGGTTGCTAGATATGTTGAAAAACAGACCACGAATGCATATACCCTGATATTTTAGTTATGAGATATTGCTAGATGTGTTCAACCATTTACCATTTAGACATGTACTTATATCAGTAACACATTCAGCTGTTGTACGCTGCCCTACAACAAACTAACCAAATCTCCTACAATTCAGGGTACACAATGTCGAAACCAAAAGTTTGCATTTTCAAATTTGGTACCGAAACAGCTATTGTTCCGTTGTCCGAATTCGAAAACTTCGAGTCTTTTCAACAGTACGTTGAGGAGACATGGCAAGGGCTTGTTAGAGGCAACTACAGTATTACGTACTCTTGCGGTGCTCAGAATAATTATATGTTTAATAAGGAGACCGATTTTATTGGGTTGGAATGTTACCTTAATGTTGAGCATCTGAAGAGTGTTAGTTTTCTTATCAAAGAACATGTTGCTGATAAAGGCTCCGCCATTAAACGTAAACAACCTGTTCAACTGTTCGAAGAATCCTCTCATATTCAACGAACTAGCGGTGAAAGCAGTAGCTGTTTGGCCATTTCAACCCCCCAAAAAAGGAATCTAGCTACAACTCGATGGGCACAAGCTATCATCGATGTTGGACAGTCTTTTCCAGATGATGCTCAAGGTCTGACGTTATCCTTATCCTGTTATGCATTAGAGAACGGTTTTGCGTTTAGGTACATACGCAATACCTTTAGCAAGATCACCGTTTATTGTGTAAACAAAGATTCGGACGGCTGCAAATGGAGGCTTTATGCTTCTGTTGATTCTAAGACAGGTTTGATGACAATTAAAAGATTTATCAGTACCCATACGTGCAGTCCCGTATTCACAAAGAAGAAAAGCAGGCATCTGTCGTCGGATTTGATTGCTGATGAAATTCACGATTCTCTTAGGAACTGCCAATCTGTAACAGCTAAGACTATACAGTCCACCATCAAGCAAGACTACGGTTTAGACATTTCATATCGTCTATCTTGGAATGCGTTAGAGAAGGCCCATCGTGTTGTATTTGGAGATAGCAATACCTCATTCGGATTGCTAAAATCATACTTCAAGAGACTAAAGAGTCGTGACATTACTACGGACTGCCATCTGGATTTGGCTCCCGGTAATGTTTTCCGTCGTTGTTTTATAGCGTTTGGGGCGTGTTTTCAGGGTTTCCATTCGTGCCGCCCTCTACTGTACGTTGACGGAACCCACCTAACAGGGAAGCATGGTGACGTGTTGCTTTCAGCAGTGGTAAAATATGGAAACAACGGTCAGTCAATGTTTCAATACACTTTTCGTCTGCTAGATAGGTTGACATAGATTGCTGGATTAATTTTAGATTGATTTCTTTATTCTGATAGATAGGTTATGTTTTTTTTTGTCGTTGCGATTTTAGATAGGACTGATATATAGTCGTTGCGACTTACTTGCACTGATTGATAGATTAGGTTACATACCCTGCTGTTTTAGTTATTATAGATTGCTAGCTTAGTTATGTTATCACTGTGATTTATGCATTGTTTACTGTGCTACGTTGATTATTGCACAGGCTTCCTTAGTCTGATAGATATGTTATATATACATTGCAATTTGAGTCCATTCACCATTGTTAAGTTCGTACTGTTTTGAACCTGTATCGTTTCCGTTTCAGGTCACTTCCCGGTAGCTTTTGGTATATTTGGTAGTGAAGACTCAAATAACTGGTTTTGGTTTTTGGAAAGTTTAAAACCTCATTTGTTAGGGCGCCAAATAACTTTCATCTCAGACCGTCATTCTGGTTTTATTAGCGCTGTCGCAACTCTTTATCCTACTGACTACCACGCTTATTGTATCTTCCATCTGATCCAGAACTTGACTAAAGCTCTTGAACACACTAACACAGTCTACAAAAACAATATGCTAGTCATGTTTATGAGGTGTGCTTATGCTCCGACGGTGGAACTTTTTAATGAACGTTATGGTCAGTTTCTGCGCCAATGCGGTGAGCGTATTGGCAACTTTGTAAGAAATTTGCCACAAGAAAAATGGGCTCAGGAATATGTCAAAGGCAAACGATATGGGGTGATGGCATAAACCGTTGTTGAATTGTTCAATTCCCAGATTAAAAAGTTATGCCATCTGCCTATAGTGGAACTGGTCGACCGGATTAGAGATCTTTTTATGACTCAAATGTCTCGACGTTTAGGAGAGGGCCTAAGTTGGAACGCACATTTATTCCCCGAGTTTGACAAGATGTTCAAAGAGAATGTACAATGCAGTCGGACGTGGTTAGTTCGCAAGTCTTCTGCCGCTTTTTTGAGGTTTTATCGGACCCAGTCATGGTGGTCAACATACTTGATTTCAAATGCACATACGGTTCTTGGCAACAAGAATGTTTCCCATGCACTCATGCATTGGCTGCAATTGCATCTATAAACGAAGATCCGATGACATTAGTAGAGCCGTTTTTCAGTGCTGCGAATTACCGGTCCAGCTATTCTTTTAATATACCGGCTAAAACAGATTTCGGTGCATCTAGTACTGAAAATTATGATGGAGAGCCTGTGGTGATGCCCCCCAACGTTAAAAGACGACCTGGGCGGCCGAGGAAAAAGCGTATTCCATCAAGAGGTGAAGTTTCCAGTAGCCAGTCCCGTTGTGGTCGATGTTTCAAATCGGGGCATAATAGGAGGTCATGTGATGCTCCGTTCTAAACATTTTTTACCAATTTTTTAGTAATATTTTACATATCATAGATAAGCACTCCTTTTCTTTCGACTTATGTTTTAAAATACTTTAAACATTTGTATGTACCATGTCTGTTTGTTTCATACTCTGATAGATATTCAGTTCTATATTGCTAGATACTCTGCGATAACAACGATAGATACTCGTTAACTGCTTCCAATACCTTGCTGAATGTTTGTATAATAGGTTGTTATATGTGTTGAAAATAGACCATGACTCCATATACCCTGATAGTTTAGCTATAATAGGTTGCTAGATGTGTTGAAAAAATATACCACGACCGCATATACACTGATATTTTAGTTATGATAGGTTGCGAGATGTGATCACCCATATACTCTGGCTGCATATACCCTGATAGTTTAGTTATGGGAGATTGCTAGATGTGTTCAAGCAATTACCATTTAGATGGGTGAAGTAGATACATCAATTTATGTGTTCTGTTTTGGTCTACATCCAACTGATACCTTACTTGCATTTGTTCAAGAGGTCCTTTAAATCTCCCCTGCCTGATTCATCTTGTTATTTAATAGATGTTGGGATTCACGGATAATATAGCCACATAGATTGATGACATAAATATCACATCTATATTTATAGATTTGTTAAACATTGCGTGTGATAGGTTAGTTTACATACCATGCGATTGTGGATTATAACTGCAATTAAAACTATTTCAGTCAACTGCTTCATATCAGATTGTTGCATTCAAAAATTAACACAAGATTTTAAGATACAGAACACAAAATTAACACAAGATTTTAAGATATAGAAAATCAGTCAATGCTACACATCTTCCGAATACACCAACCCTGTAAAAAAATGAGACTGCTGCACAGGGTTGGTGAAAGTTACAGTCCAACAGAGCATAAACAAAACATTAGAAACAACAAAATAGAAAGATAATGAAATGAAACTGCATGAACATGTTTAAACTTAATCAGAATCCTCTTCATGAGATCCCTCCTCCTCTTCTTCTTCTTCTTCTTCCACTTCTTCGTCTTCTTCGTCTTCAGACTTCTCATCGTCTGCCTCCTCCGAATCATCATCCTCTCCTTTCTCCGACTCCCAACTGTCCCTACGCCTCTTCTGTTTTTGAAGTATTTCATCGTCAGACTCATAACTGCCGTCAAACGACCATGAGTCCCATGAACCGTATGGGTCTTCTTGGTCCTCAGACCAAACGGACTAGTCGTCTTCATCGTCGGAGGAGTACTCCGATGTTGTGGTTCGCTTGTAAGCCTTGTTGTCTACGTAGTGGTCAGTTGACCATCCGTCGTCGGTGGAGTTCATTGGTGAGAATGGTAAGGAAGGTTCCATTATCGATGGTGGTTTGGTTTCAACTTAGGCTAGAGTTTCTGGTGGTTTTTTGCTATGCAGAGGAATATGTTCAACTATCACCCTCTATTTATAGCAAAACACAATGCCCAAGGCGAAGTCCCGTCTAGCACACGTCTATTTAATGCATGTAATCATTCAAGTCCATCTACCTTTGTCTTTTCAACTTTCAATCTAACCAATAGGTTTAATACATTTACTTCTAATGAGTGATAGGTGTACTTAAAAGTCATTTCGAAAAATTAAATTTACTCATCTACCAATAACCATATCCTCCAGTCCAAATATATAGTTGGTCCATCACTAATATGTTATATGTGATTTACGCCTAATCTACAATGCTAGATAAATAATATTTAAAATTTAAAACCTATCTGCGCTAGATAATTAGTCTGACAGATATGTAAAAGTGTACTATATGGTTCGTAAAAAGCTGTTTTGACACGTGGACATCCATAGATACTAGATAATTAGTCTGACAGATATGTAATTCGTACTATGATAGTTGCTTGATTATAACTCCGATAGACATTGCTATGCATTTGGGTATAAGTATGATAAATGATTGATTAAATGTTTGATAGATAGGAATGTAGACATTACGATATACTTTACTATTACTCTGATAGATATAGAACATATAAAATACTATATACATCTGCCAAGGTATGAAATTTATTCATGCAACAAAGGCATGATCTGCCAAGGTAGTTTAGAAAAACATTTCCCTTCATATTTACTTGAGTTTAAGTCTGATAGATACAAATTTGGTATATTGCTACATACAACATTTGTTTAGGATTCTGATAGATTCAAAAATAGACATTGCTAGAGTAGTTAGACTAAGTATTAATAGTCTGATAGATAAGACTATTTAACTACGCTAGATGTCGCACTATGTAGTTGCTAGATCTGATAAAAAGTGGTATGATAGAAACATTATATAACATTGCTAGATGTTTAATTCACGTCTCATAGGTAATAATAAAAACTTTGATATTAACTTGATAACTACTCTGACGGATACAACATATCTAAATTACTAGATTCAACATTGAAGGATGTAACAGTGATGTCAAAAGAACTGTTTACACGAGAGTTTTCTAATAATTTCATATTAATTGTCTACTTCACCCATCCGAATATAACCGAATCATAAAAGCGGGTACCAAATAATGATTTACATTCTACCAACGTTTGTTTGTGTTTTGATCATTCATGAAATGCTTAAATATTAAAGCTCTTGTTTCGGACGACATTTCCTTTCCATATTCCCGCGGAACATACCCTCTCGTAATGATGTCTTCTGCGTACTTACAAACAAAAACACCGCAGTCAAGGATATCCTTCTTTTGGTGTGGGATATTTAACACAGTCTCTATTTTGTATCCACCTTTTACATAATGTATGTATTTTTTCTTCATACAATAGGCCAGCTGCAAAATCAAGTAATCCATAGTAACTATGCGATTTACGAGTAGTATTCATTGTTATGTACTACTGTATGCATTGATAGATATAGTATGCGACATTGCTAGATAGGCAACCAAGATATATCCTTAGCATTTAAAGTCCATACCAGAGCATCAACTGTGTTTTTCGTCTTATCGGCAATGTGTTTGCTCCACGGCAACAGTGGGTTGTAGCTTCTGGCAGCCCCATTCTCCATGTCTATAACCAGGAGCGTCCAGTGGTTCACGCCGGACGTGTTTACGGTACAAAGGGGAACAAGTGCAACATATGTGTCTGGTTTCATTGTTTCAAAAACCTTGTCCACAATGACAGACAAATCTCCCTTGATAGCCAGTGTTCCCTGTAAATTTAAGTCATTACTACAGCAAGTAGATGTTTCCAATATAACACAAACAATTCCCTGGGAACTTACAGTTGCAATTCCAGTTATTTGAATGGCGCTGACAGGAAATGAATACTTATCATCAAACCCCTTCAGAGGGACTTTCCAATCTGAATCCTTTAACAACTTATATATCCAAACATCTATTACCTATCAAAACACAATTACAAGCTCAAATAAGTTGAATGACAGTTACTGAAAAAAATAACCAACGGTTTATAGGTTGACAACTAAGACTTTAACTTCAATGAGACACATTGCTAGATGCTGCATATTAATGTTGCTAGACGTACATAGACACATTGCTAGACTTAAAAATTAACTATGATAGATGCAACCTGAAACCTTATTACCTTGAAGTCAACTTGAGTTTCGTTAGGCAGTTCCATTATCTCACTCACACTAATGGAAAGCCTGTAGGAGAACTCCATTGTTAGCAAGTACCATACTTCTGGATCTTCTTGTTTTTCTTCCTCGACAAGTTTCAGCACCTTCTCGTACTCACTAAAATTGATCAGTTTCGTTGTCGATGTCGGGAACGGCCAATCTACGACTGCAGTCTGCTGTTGTGTAACCTACGTCGGAGTAAGTAAGTTGAAACCATGCATTTCATCAACGGGCACCTAAAATAAAGCATCAGAGTAAACTGTTAACGTTACTTTTTGAAGGTTTATTGATAATACAATATATCTACTTACGTCAACGTCTGTTTGTTCTTCCTCGATGGAGTCCAGCGTACGTCTCTTCTCGTTTGAATTTTCAACAGCCTTGTCAACTTCTGCATAAAATGATTGAGTGCAGTCTACAAAGTTATCGTCAGCCAACGGTGTAACCGATCGGACAATAAGATCGTTAGATGTTTCTTTATGTTGTTGTGGTGTTGCGTACGAAGATTGCTCGACCTGTGACAGTTTTTCGATCTTCTCTACGGATCGCTCTTCTCCGTTCGTAATTGGAATCACCTTAAATGGAGATACAGCTTGCGATAGTTGTTTGCACTTTGCTGGTTTTGGACTCCTAGTGTATGCTAAGGTCTTTACATTAGACTGTCGTGTATCTTTAGTCGCTGCTGTTTCCACTTCCTAATAACATCACATTACAATATTGGAAAACATACATTGCGATATCAGCACAACTATCATTGCTAGATGCGTTCCAAGTTGAACGATGATATTTACGCCTATTATACATGGCGATTTGTTTGCAGTCAAAATGGTATTCTACATATTTTTAATCTATCAGACTATATACTTATTGCGTTTGCGATTTATCCAACATGCATCAACTAATACTCATTGAGACAATCATTGAAATGATGTCTTACACTACACAGATACTGTTAAACCAACTTTTTTATACAAAAAACAACCCATATACTGTAAACCAACCTAGAGTTTGAACATTTCAAAACAAGACAAAACATAATTACTGAACATTTATGAATCTTAAGGATTTTAAGATCCACTTACATCTTCAGCCACATTCTCCACCACATTCTTGGAGACAGGTTCTGGACCCTGTAGTTCTGGAACCTGTAGTTCTGTGGCTGCGTTCTCCAGCATGGTAGTTGCTATTGTGTCAGCTTCTCCTTTGTCCTGACCTTTCTCCCCATTCTGTCCATCATCCACGGTTTCCGACGAGTCCTCCAACTGTTGTTTCAGTTTTCTCGTTCCTTCGTTGGAACCTTCCTCCAACAAATCAATTATGTCCTCTGATACTTCCCTTTCTTTTTCCTCAGCTGTCTCAAGCTCCTGTTGTTCTTCTGTTGTTGTCTCCCCCTGAACATCCTCTTCTGTTGCTTTTTTGGTTCCAGAAACTCCTTGGTTCCTCTTGGGAACAAATCCATGCCTCCGAGATTTGTAAACCAGTGTTTCCTTAACAACCTTCTCAGTAATGTTTCCATCCCCAGTTACAACATCGTCCTCATCAATACGGCAAAATGGCATTTATAAGGTGTTCAGTAGATGTTCATCGTCACCATCCACTCTTTCATCTTCCACCTCCAGCTTCTGTTTCAGCTCGTTCAAGTCTTTCTTCAATTTTTCAACCTGAATCAAACGAGCATACGAAATACTTAGACAGCTGCCATTGCGAGATACAACATCTAAACATTTCCTATGTTCAGTTTAACCAACATCTAAAGCTTATTAGTACGTAAAAAACATGGTAACACTAACCTCTTCGTTTCTTTCCTCAAGCGACGTTTTCAGCCGTTTGTTTTCAACTTTCAACCGGTGCAACCGGCTTCTTTTTTTCAGCTTGTTGTTGTCACGCAACACCGACTGCGACAGCCATCCAAAGCTTGGAATACTAGACCTACGTTTGTTTTTGTTTTTCGGCCTCTCCCCTTTTGTTTTACCAACTCTTGACTTTCTCTCCACAATGAATTCCCTCAATGTAACATCGTCATCTACCTCAGTGTTCGAACTTCTTCTCTTCTTAGTTCCAGCTCCGTCATCTACCTGTTTCAGCTTCCTTCTTGTACTTCTGTTCGCAACATATTTCTTTCTTTTCCTACTTCTCTGTTCACTTGTTTCTCCAACAGCTTCGTACTTCATCCGCAAATCATTTTCTCCATAAACAAAACATTCAGACACTGTCAACAGTAACTCATCCGCCACAACCTAAGAAATAAAGTATAATATACATTCAGCAACACAATATTGGACATGTTGAAGTTATGATGTTATGCTACAGGGTATGCGATTTGTTAGATATTCTTATCGATAGATATGTTTATTTCTTATGGTTCTAATATTGATGGATGCGATTTGTTTGTAGGATTCGTGGATATGAGATTTGTTTGATTTTACAAAATGGACATTGATAGATGCGTTACATACCTAGTCGTCCCTGAGCTGTCTGACCACCTGGATCATTTCGAATGTCGACTCCTTGCCCTCTAGTCCCCACCACTTGTAACATCTAGGGATTATGTTTGGCCTTGGTACATCGACGTTCATCGAAATATGCTCCATCACAAATGGCTGCACATAATATAACTCAACATTAAAAAAAAAGGCTTCGTAACAAGCATGTTGATCATAATCCATTGTACTTACAAACAGCAGAGCAAAGCATCCGATCACTCTTGCAGGCTTCCCGGCCCTTAATAAATTTGTCCAGTGATTTGTGAAGCTTCTCCAAGATGGCTCCAGACCAGTCATAGTCGTTTATCTTTTCAAGATTCTCCACGTAAAATATTGCTGTCCACCCGACGACGTCGCCAGACACTGAAAAAACAGTGTCGAGCATATGAAAAGTATCAGCAGCCGAGCAACATCCTTCGCTTCATCCTCCCCTCCTTCACTTACTGATTTCTCGATCGCTTCCTACAAAATCAACAACATCGTACCAAGAATACAGCAATAACAATTACATGCAGTTACCCCTAATACGACATTGATAGATATGAACCAAGACATTTCTACATGCATATTCTCAAACACCAACGTAATATTATACAGCTAACACACTGCTAGATATGGTATACTACTATGCTAGATACCAGCATACACATGCAAGTTTTTTATCATCGTCATACGCCTGCAGCATAAACTAAAAACACCTACATTTTAACAGACTAGATTTACCTTTATTAACGCATTAGAAACTGATTTGTCGTTTGTTGGCCCGCTCCTCCTCGTCCTTGGGATCAAAAAATATTTCTGCATCAGAATCGAATCTAACTCAGCTCCATCAGCATACCGAGGGATAAATGCGCCTGATTTGCTCATCGGTATCTCTTCGTTACCGTGTTGCAGGCCAAAAATAGCCTTCACATCTTTCCTCGTCAGCCTTACGTGCTTCCGTCCAATCTGGAAAGACTTCCATCTAACATCGTATAAACCACAAATCGCCTCGATGAAGTAGTGGAACTTTTTAAGCTTCAGAACCTCATTCCTTAAGTCGAACGATGGTTTCAGGAAGGTATAGAACGGTGTTCCTCTAGCAGTCTCGATGTGTTCAACTTTAATGATATCCCGTCTGAGTACGTTGATTATGCTTACTAACCCGGACCTCTAGAATACTCATGTTTTTGTCATGTTTACCTGTTAACATTCAAATATCAAGCTACTTAGTAATCCCATTGTAACTAAAACAATAAAACTAAGCAGCCAGTATATATGTTAACTCTTCGAGACAACAATTGTCCAACTAACTCCACAATATTGTACATCTCACTGTAGTGCAACAGTGCTAGACGTGACCAAATTCATATACTACTCTGCTAGACGTGCAACATGACGTCTAAACTCACTGCAGTACAACAGTACTATACGTGCTATACTACTCCGCTAGATATGGCCAAGCTACATTGCTATATCACTAACCCCCATACGTAAACTAACACCACTTACACCAGAAACTCTATAGGTCTGATAGACGTCGGTACACGTTCAGGTTTCATCCATGGCAGGTTCTAACGACTGTTTCTCGACGGCGTCGGAAGACACTATCAACAAAAACTATCAACTAACATCGAGCGGTGGATGAACACTAAAAAATACACATACTGACTCGACACCATCGACTATCACTGTAAAAGAACGGAGTATTATAACTACCGGAGTATTAAACGTATTCCGGCGAAGCTTATACATCGACGCATATACTTGGAAGACAGACAATGGTCGAGGAATACCTGCTTTGGTTCGACGGCGTAGGGATAATTCGACGCAGTAGAAGGCTCGACGGCGTAGGTGCTGAATGGTGGTTGATTGATCGACCGGAACTGAAAGCCGGTTAGTTGTCGCCGGTTAGTTGTCGACCGGAACTGAAAGGTTCTGGTTTCAAACGTGTCTTTTGGGTTCCCTCTGGTTTCACGTGTTTCTCTCTCTTTAAATTTAGAAATGTGGAATTGGAGGGAATCGGAACCTAAAAGTCAGATTAGAAGGTGTAAAAAAGTGGGTTTCAACCAAACAACCCCTTTTATACCCTAGAGGGTATAATTGTCCCAAATATGGCTCTAGGTATTTTATGAAACTAGTCCAAAAGCGGGTACCATTTTGGTATTTGATAGTTGAGTGGGTATTTAGGGGTACTTTCCTCATTTAAGATTACGAAATTAATTTATTATTTAAAAATTATTAATATTAGTTAATTAATTATTATAACGGATTATTGATAATTATTTGTTAATATAAATTCTAAAAATTAGACCATCCGTTGTTATTTTTCCTTCAAAACTATTAACATTAATCAATTAATTACAAAACTATTAACATTAATCAATTAATTACAATAACATCTTAAATTATAATGAAACTGACTCAATAAAGTTATTTTTAGTATAATTTTGTTTTATTCAATTTATTTTTGTCATAATTTGCTAGTAGAAATTCAAAAAATAACGTTATCCATTGTTATTTTTCCTCAATTTTTATTACATAATTATTAATATTATTTGTTTATTTATAATAACGAATTAATTAATAATGAAACTGACTGAAACATGATTGATAATTATTTTTGTAATATTATTTTGTTTTACTCTATTACTTTTTATGTATTTTATAACAATTTGTTAATATTAAAAATGACATCATTCAATGCTATTTTTCTTTTAAGACATTTTTTATTCAAAACTATTAAATTAGTCAAATAACTATAATAACATTTTAATTTAAAATATAACTGATTGGATTATCGGTGATAATTGTTTTTGTAGTATAATTTTGTTTTACTTTATGTACTTTTTCCGATGATTTGTTAATAAAAATTCTAAAATTGACGCCATATATTGTTATTTTTTCTTCAAGGCTATAATAATTTTTTATCCGAAACTATCAACATTAGTCAATTAATGACTAAATCATTGATAATTATATTTTTAGTATAATTTTTTTTTTTACTTTATGTATTTTTGTGATAATTTGTTAATAAAAATTTCAAAAATAACGTCATTTTTCTTTCAAAACTATTTTTAGAGTGCGCACAGGGTAAACCCTCAGTCTGACGAGATAGCCTGCAAACCAACGCCAGAAGGTAAACCACACAAGGTGACAGACTCAGCCGAGAAAGCGTATGTAGAGGGACTCGAACTCATGACCTTTTGGTTATAAGAATGCCATACTCAACCAACTCGGCTACCCCTTAGGGGCTACTTAATGTATTTTGTGATAATTTTTTAATAGAAATTCAAAACATGACGTCCATTATTATTTTTTCTATTTGTTTTATTCAAAATTATTAACATTAGGTAATTAGTTTTAATAACGTCTTAGTTTATAATAAAACCAAGTGGATCATCATTCATAATTATTGTTGTAGTACAATTTTGTTATTTTATGTATTTTATTTATTTTTGTGATAATTTGTTAATACTAAAGATGAAGTCATTCATTGTTATTTTTTCTTTCACGACTGGTAATTCTTTATTCAAAACTATCAACATTAGTAAGTAATTATAATAACATCTATAATTTTGTTTTACTATGTATTTTTTGAAAGTAGAAAATAATGTTTCGATTCCGGATAATCTCTGAAGTCTTGTAAACAATTTCTTATTGAAATATTTTTAGGGTTCTCCAAAAATTTCAATTGGATAAAATCAGAGATATTCTACTGAACAGAGAGGATGAAAATGATTTGACTTTCTTTTTCAACAGAACCCATTTTTTAATCAATTCGACCAACCAAAAAACAGTTTGGAAGTTAGGGTAGTTAAAGGTAGTCAGCTCGACCCCAGCCAGGGGCTCTGCCCCTTGGACCTCGCTTGTTAGATTAGATCATGATTAATTGAGTCAAGGGGCGCCCCTTGACCCCATTAATCATGATCTAATCTAACAAGCGTGTACTCCACACTCTACGACTTGTATGATAATGCATCATGATTAAATTGGTCGACTAGTCGATCCATTTACACTAAAATAAGTAACATTCTTCCCCCATTTTAGTGTAATTCATGATCCAGTAAACACAATCATATCAAATATCAAATTTATGCATAAATGAAATATCGTAACGATTGAATTTCACATTAGTATATTACACATTCCAAATATTCGAATATCAAGGTATCACTAAGGATTGAACCTGTACTATTCACAATGAATACATGAAGATAATATACACATAAATTTACATTCTCACTTGTTCTTACTTGACACTATATTTTACTAGCCTTGCATCCTTATCCTTCTTAGGCATATCAAAGCCAAGTCCTAACTTCTTGAAGCGGCTAATATTCATGCTCAAATAGGTAGTTCTTTTCATCTTGCACCTGCATATGCAATTTTTCAAAAGAGCTATCAAGATGATAATCTTCAACCTTCACAACTTGCAGGTCTGAACACATACCTCGGGATGATATAAAAATGTGTTAAAATCTCTTGATGTTAAGCTTTCCACATTGAATTTAACACCTAATGTCATATTAGATGGGAATTGGGTATCTCAACATGAGAGATTTTAGATGGACTTTAATCCCATCCCAATAGCTGATTTGTGCACAAGATCTCTACTTAACCCTTTGGTTAAATAACGGCTAAGTTATATTGAGTTCTCACAAACTCTACTGAAATAACATCATGCGTGATACCCTCACGAACCATACAATGTCTAACACCTAACTGTCTAGACCTGCTTTTATAAACTTGTCTATAAACATTGGCCAAGGCAGCCTCACTATCACATCTGATAGATATAGGTGATATCGGTTTGGGCTACAACGGAATTTCGTACATTAAATTTCTTAGCCACTCAGCTTCTTTACTCGCTGCTGCTAATGCTACAAACTTGTTGAATCAGTAATACAAGTTTGTTTCTTAGATGCCCAAGAGATAACACCTTCCACAAGTAGAAATACCAATCCACTTGTGGAAGAATGATCTTCCATATTGAAAATGTAACTCGCATCTGAATATCCTTCAAGTACAGAAGTAAATCCAGTCTAATTTAAACCATAATTCATGGTTGCTTTCAAATACTTAAATACTTGATTTAAAGCTTGTCAATTATGTGAACTAGGATTGCTAGTATACCTACTAAAGTTTCCAACAACAAAAGCAATATCCGGCCTAATGCTTGTCATGGCATACATAAGACATCTGATGGATCTCGAGTATTCAAGTTGAAATACAAAAGCACCTTTATTAGGTAGAAGCTTTAGACTAGGATCTATAGGAGAGCTTACCGGAGAACAATCTTTAAAATTATATTTATTCAGTATGTTGTCAATATAGTGAGATTGAGAAATCGATATATTATTGTTCATTCGATTGATTCTTATACAAAGAATCATTTTAGCTTCCCCCAAATCCTTCATCTCAAACTTAGATGATAAAAAAATATTTGTTTTATTAACTTGATTTTGGTCAGTACCAAAAATCCACATATCATCCACATATATACAAATCATAACTCCTTTACGAGAATTATCAAATTTGCTATATACACACTTGTCTGCTTGGTTAAGAATAAATCTATTAGACAATATCGCATTATCAAAATTTTGATGCCAATCTTTTGGTGCTTGTTTCAAACCATACAGAGATTTTTCCAACTTGCATATCTTGTTTTCACAACCAGGCATGACAAACCCTTCCGGTTGTTTCATATAAATCTCCTCATCCAAATCACCATTCAAGAATGCAGTTTTAACATCCATTTGATAAAATACAAGATTGTATACAGATGCAAGTGCAATCAACAATCTAATAGTGGAAATCCTAGCAACCGGAGCATAAGTATCAAAGAAGTCAATTCCTTCTCTTTGTCTAAATCCCTGGATAATAATCTAGCTTTATACCTTTCAATAGTACCATCTACTTTCATTTTTCGTTTAAAGATCCATCTATTTCCTAATGATATGCACCCAAGAGGTAAATCAGCCAACTCCCATGTATTATTATGCATGATATACTCTATCTCATCCTTGATAGCTTCTATCCATAATGAAGCATCCCTTGATGCCATAGCATCACTAAAAGTCCTTGGATCATCTTCAATAAAAAAAGTATTCATATTGATAGTCAATCTCATCTGCAACTAGTACCACTTGATGTATTTTCAGTTTGACTTGAGTTCCTATTCAAAGAGTTTTGAATCAAATCTGTAGGTCTAGGTATAGAAGTAAATCTCTCTTCATCAAATATTGCATCTCTTTACTCGATAATCGTGTTCACCGAGACATATTCATTGGATTCTAATACATATAACTATATGAAACAGAGTGCTCAACATATATAATAAAGATACAATCTATACCTCTTTCACCTAAATGTTTCCTTTTGGGTTCGGTGAGCCTTACAATTGCTCTACAACCCCAAACTCTCAGATGATTCAATGTTGGAGGCTTCTTAAACCAAAGCTCGTACATGGTCATCTTATTCCTTTTAGTAGGAATACAATTTAATAAATAACAAGTTGTTAACATAGTCTCACCCAAGAATCCTTCACTCAAACCTGAATAGGACAACATGGAATTGACTATTTCTTTCAAAGTCCTATTCTTCCTTTCAGCTATACCATATTGTTGTGGTGTATAAGGAGCCGTGGCTTGATAAATTATACCCGTAGACTGAAAATATATTTGCCTCGCAAATGATTGCAGTCCCCAAGGGGGTAGCTGAATTGGTTGAGTATGGCATGCTTGTGACCAAAAGTCATGAGTTCGAGTCCTTCTACATACGCTTTCTCGGCTGAGTTTGTCATCTTGTGTGGTTTACCTTTTGGTGTTGGTTTACAGGCTATCGCGTCAAAAGTTTACCCTGTGCGCACTCATTGCACTCTGAGTAGCGGCTGCAGGTTCCCTCCGAAAAAAAAACATGCATTGGTCTGAATACAAAAAGATTGGGTTATATTGAAAAACGACTCTATTCGAACAAATATCTCTGATTTTATCCAATTGGAATTTTTGGAGAATTCCAAAAATATTTGGATTAAAAATTGTATGAAATTAAATCATGTTTCCTGCATAGACAATACATAACTTATAAAAACATTTGATGTCAAAGTGGACTAGATGATTTGGTTTAGAGCAAATCCAATCGTTTTTATATTTTTATAAACTATGTTAGCAAAAAAAATGTTTTCCATACTACCGAAATAGTTTTTAAATCCACGTCGCTCTTGAACTTGTAGGGAATAATTATCAATGATTCTGTCAGTAATTGATTAATGTTAATAGTCTTGAATAAAAAAACTACTATAGTCTTGAAGAAAAAATAACAATGAATGGCGATATTTTTGCAACTTATATTAACAAATTAGAAAATTACACAAAGTAAAACAAAATAATGCTACAAAAATAATTATCAATGATAATCAAGTCGCTTAAAATGTTATTATAATTAATTAATTAATTTTGTAATCTCAAATTTAAAAAAATATATTATTAAATTTAAAAAAATACAAGAGGTGTTCGAAGCCAAATTATGAAATAATCTATTCAACTCTATTTGGTTTATTGAATGTCACAACGCTACTAATCTATCTTGCATATTAATAATTTTGTAAAATAATTTTATTTTGTTTGTTTTTATTTCAGGGCTCTAGGCCGTCAGGTTTACTTTTCGAAGATGTTATAAGGGGAATAATTTCATTTGGGCCCTTTATGTATTTCATTGTACCCCTTAAGTTATAAACACGATTGGTCTTGAGAAAGAGTTCTATGTTACTATAATATATGTTAAGTGTCTTAGATATGAGTGGCTGACCTTTTAGAATAACTTAAATCAAATATCTAAAGATATCAAAGAATGGATTGTATTTGGGGATTTCAATGCAATATTGAATTCTCATGAACATCTACTATGTTATACTCTTTATAGTAGAAGCATTGATGAATTTGGTGGGTATTAATGGATTGCAATTTAGAGGATGGGGGTGTTATTTCCAATTTCACATGGACCAATAAAAGAAAATTGAAAAGACTAGATAGAGTTGTTTACAACTCTGCTTGGTCTGATTACTTCACAACAACAAAAATCATTCATCTTTCCAAACCATGTTTTGATCACTCTCCATTAAGTATTTATTTAAATTCTGACCAAATGAAGCATAAAACTTCGTTAAAATTTCAAAATAGGTGGAGTCTTCACTCTAATTTCCTAAAGGTGGTGGAAGGGAAATGGATTGAATCTATAAGAATTCATATATTTTGGAATAAGTTAAAGAAATGGAATATGGAAGAATTTGTGAACACTTTTGAAGCTATTAAATAGTGTAACGAATAGTTAAAATATAAAGAAATTTGTTTTGAAGAGACTCGGGCTTTAAAAGATAAAGTTTTTCTACCAAAATCTCAAGCAACTTTGCTTCAACCTTTGGCTAAAGAAGATGAATACTATACTAAAAAATTAATATTAATTGGGTCAAAGATGGTGACAGGAAGTCAAAATGCTTACAAAATTATGTTAAAAGGAAGAGAAGGAGAAATATTGACAACTGACAAAAAGACTAGTACGAAAACCTGCATTAACTTTTTTAAATCTTTATTAGCTAGTAATCCTATTGATATAGATAATAAAGATATATCTATCATAATTCCTAAGATAATAGTTGAAAAAAGTAACAAGAAGTTAGTTAAAATAACTTCTAAGCATGAGATTTATAATGTTATTCAGACCTTCACTTCTACCAGCGCTGCTGGTGTTGATGGCTATAATGGCAAATTCTATTAATATTGTTGGATGATAACAAAAAAACGATCTATGCAATGTTCTTAGTGCATTCTACAAAAGAGAAATAGCTCCTCATGGTTTATTTACTTCTGCCATTTGCCTCATCCCCAAAGTGCAGGCCCTAAATATTGGAAAGAATTTGGACCGATTAGTTTGTGTATCTTGTTATATAAGATAATAACTAAAATCATAAATAACATATTAGTTTTATTACTTCATAAGCTAATCTCTCTTGAACAAGGAGGATTTGTCAAAGGGAAAAAATTCAAGACAATACCATTTTTGCTCAAGATTAGCTTATGGTCTAAAACAAATAGGGGCACGAATATTCTATAAAAATGTATATATGTCTAAAGCCTTTGACATTCCATCCTATGGATTCTTAATGAAGGTTTTAAAAAGTTTTGGTTTCAATGCCAACAGTTTAAATCTAATCTTGATGTATAAACAATATCTCATTTTATATTATTATAAATGGTGAAGTTCAAAGATACTTTAAAGATATTAAAGGTCTTAAACAAGAGGATCTTCTATCCCCAAGTGTATCCATAATTGCATAAGAATTTCTTATTAGAGGCTTAATAAAACTGTATACAAAACAAAGACCTAAGATACAATTTTAGGAGTCAATTAGACATACCATGTTTGGTATATGCTTTTGACTTCATTGTTTTCACCAATGGCTCCATTGTAAATCTTAAACCTCAACTCATTCTTGTTATATTACCAAAACATCTCTGGTCACATTATAAACAATGAAAAAAGAAAGTTTATTACTTCAACTAAAATACCAATAAATAGAATTAAAGTTTTAGAAACAACTAATGGTTTCTCTCATAGTTTTCTTCCAATTAATTATTTAGGTATCTCAATTCACACAAAATAGAATAAATTAATATTTGAGGACTTCATTACTGAAATTAATTCTAAAATTTCAGACTAGGATGGTAACTTTTTTCAATTAATTTTGCTAACAATTCGTAACTATTACTTTCAAAGTATAATTATTCGTTGAAGGATTATTAATGGAATTGAAGGATATTGCAATAAATTCCTTTAAGGCTCTAATAATCTTAAAAAAACATCATTTAGTCTAATAAGAAGCATTTGTATAATTCTTTTTATGAAGGTGGTCTTAATATAAGAAAGATGAGTGATATTGAGACAACTTACTATAGTAAGCATTGGTTTAGGTTCAGAGAAAAACAATCACTATGGGACAAATTTTCATAAAATCCATATACTATCCTAATATTAATCTAATTGCCTACTGAAAACGAAAAGTGATCTAAAACTTTGTAAAGGTTGCTAAATATCAAAAATTTCGTTGATAAGTATATGTCTTGGACTATTGGCCATGAGGACATAGACTTTTGGCTTGGAAAATGGTGTAATACGAGGCTCCTAGTCTCATTATCTAGCAATGGAGATAATTTGTGGTATGTGAAAGAAAAAATGAATGAGTTTTAGAAAACTGATCACTGGAACCTGAATGTGCTTATAAGGAAAGTCATTCCATATGACATAATCAAAATTGAGAAATTTAAAATTAATATGGGAATTAAGGAAAATCTCAAATGGTCTATATCTAATACTAGAAGTTTTAGTACCAAAGAAACCTTAGACAAAATCAGATACAAAGGTAATAGATCTATGATGTGCAATTGTTTTCGGAATTCTACAACATCTAAGAAATACTCTTTCATATTATGTAAGGTTCTAAAAAAACTGGTTACATACTGATTCTATCATTCAAAGAAGAAATTTCTCTATGGCATGAAAATTCCAATTTTGCTTTTGAGCCTAGCCAACACCTATTTATTCAGTGTGATGTGGTGCATGAAGTATGTAAATATATCACAAGACTGTTTGGCATCTTAATTTACAAGGATATAACCTACCCAGCTATGATAAGATCCTGGTTCAGTTTTACAACAAAAAATGTTCATATAAGAAGAATCATACATAGTATTCTAAGTTGGGTTTTATGGAAAACTAGCAACAAAAAGAAGCATGGAAATATCAGTCATAACTTTAAATCTATTATGAATTACACAAAACATATTATATCCAAGTTAGACCAAACTGAACTTTTTAAAAGGGCCTACTAGTCTCATAATTCGGAGACTGCTTTAGATCTAGAATGTGTTTACCATTTAGACAGACCTAGGATATGTCTTAATCTTTGGCTTCTCCTTAAAAGAAATTATTTTAAGCTAAATATGGGTGGATCCTGTAATAAATTTGGTGAAGGTGAGGGGGTGGTATATTAGAGAATGATAAATGTGACTTAGTCTTTGGGTTTGGTAAATATTTTAGAAGGTTTGACCCTCTAACTTGTGAGATAAAAACTCTTCTAGATGGACTGATCCTTTTTAAAACCTATAACATACAAGAGGCTGAAATTGATACTGACTCTAGGATTATAGTTGAGATGTTGGTCAAAGATAAGTACCCATGGTACATTTCATATATTCTTAACTGTTGCAGGAATCTATTAAAATCTAGGATGACTCTTAGATATATATACAGAGATAAAATAGTGCATCTGATTGGTTAGCTAAACAAACTCTTATATTTAAAGAGGATAGTAATATTGTTCAGTCCCACATCCCAAACTTTCTTAGAGCCACTTTTTTGTTAGAAAGCTTGAGGACAGGATTCACTCGATCTTAAAACTAAACCTAATACATTCTTAATTGGTTATTACACTACCATCTCATAGCAAGTTTTTCTGACTACAAAAATATTTCAGGTAGAACAAAACAACATGCAAAAGGAATATTAAAAAATAATAAAAAGAAAGTAGTAATCGTTAAGAAGAACAATACAAGTTCTGACTAGCAGTATAATGCTTTGGGTTCAACATCTTCTAAGTTAATCTCAAATATTTCATCGAATCACTTCAATTGGAGGATGAACTCGTGATTCCTTGTCTTCCTCTTCTTATTTCTTGTCTCTAAGCATGATTAGACGGGAACAAAATGAGAAGTTGGTTTTACTAAGAAGAATCAGCGAGTCTTGTTTTTCATAGGTGGCTAGTGTTACAAAATCTGCCTATGTTAATTGTTTCAAGATGATTATAAATATGTGGACTAATGTTTGTATTAGGTCATAATTCAATTGGGTCATGACCCTTTAAACTGATCCAAATTACGTTGGATTGAATTGGATAATTCATGATAATAAAATGGTATATGTATATATTCATATCAATTTAAATTAAAAAAAATACAATCATAGTTCTTTTGCTTCATAATAAACATATTCTCTTTTACTATCTGGTTTAGATTTTTAGATTTTAAAATGCATGTAACAATTTATATATAACCTATTTTATTTTTTATAAAAAAGCCACAAACCATAAACTAATTATAATATTTTGAAATTTATTAAAATAAAAATATCAAAACTATTTCGATTTGATAAATCTCAATAAACCTTAAATAAAATAGCATGGTTAAAGATTGATCCTAATTTAGCCAAAGGAAATATTGAAAATGAGGAAGATTAGAGTCCAAAATCAAGCGAGTGAAGATAAAAAATATGCTAAGGGAATGTGGCTGCAAATAACATAAACAATAAATTTAAGTTAGAAGTTATAGGGATTGAATTGGCGAGACAATTTTGGTAGAAATAAACTTAAATCGAAGGTTATAAATCATGTTATGTGATACCGCATAAACCAGGACAAAAGGATAGCTACAAATTCTAGCATTTCTTTCCCATTAGAGGTGGTAAACAACCGCACCAAAATAGGAACACCAAACATGGCCTAAACTGGGGGAAGACACGTTGAATACTTATTGAATCTAGAAGACTCAATTAATATTGTTTCTTAAAGAGAATCCAATCTTGCAACATGCAAAACTCTGAGTGAAACTATAGTCATAGATGATATGATTAATATTTTTGAAGTCGTGGTTGCATAAGATACAATTTGGAGAGTATTTATGTAAGGAATATGGCTACCGCATATTTCGCTTCCGTATATAAGTAAGAACAACTGATCTCTACACTAGTATGATATTGTCCAATTTGGCACCCGAAGGCCCGTACGAGTTTGTTTTTTGTCCACTTCCAAAAGGCAACATAATAGTTGAGACATGTTCTTACTTATATACCACTGATCCTTCCCATGTTTAACTCATGTAGGATGTGGGACTTTGATCGCCACTCTAACAAATCCTCCTCTCGAACAAAGTACCATTTTAGCCTCCTCTCAATTGACTTTCATCCACCTACTCTAATCAGGTTAAGGCTACCTAAACCATCTGAGAATTCTTAATTGGCTAGTTGTGAATGACCCCAGAACTATGGAACAAAGGATTATCTTGGACCTACATTAAGGTACTGACAAAATAACCGAGCCAGATCTGGTGTATCATAAGGGATTTGCCTTTTGTATTGATTTCTACGGATTGGATCAAAGATAATTCTTGAATGAGGTATTCAACTCTAGGGATGAATAGAAAAAAATCTTTATTAGTTCTACCTCCTATTTTTTACGAAGAAAATAAATTTCTAGACGGAGGATAAAACAGAAAAAGGGCCGGATCTACTGCGGAAATGATTTGGAAGATCCAAAACAATAATAGTGGTATTTGCTAAAACAAATACCACTATTAGAAGTTCTATTAAACAAATTATTACAAAAATATATAACGCAAAATAAAATTATATTACAAAAATAATTAGCCATATGATTCAGTCAGTTTCATAACAAATTAAGACGTTATTATAACTAATTAACTAATGCTAATAATTTTGAATAAAAAAATTACTATAGTCTTGAAGGAAAAATAACAATGGATGACGTCATATTTGGAATTTCTATTAACAAATTACCACAAAAATACATAAAATAAAACAAAATTATACTGGAAAAATAATTATTAGTTAGTTTCTCTTAAAAATGAAAATCAAGAACTGAAGGATTCCATTACGGCCGAACAAAACAAGGTTGAGACTTTGACCAAAGATAAGAAAAAACTTAGTGATGATTTAGTGCAAGCTAAATCTGATCTTGAAAAGTCTAAAACTGATTACACCAAACTAGAATTCTGCCACTTCCAAAGAGATAAATTTTTTAAAGTCACAGCTGACCAAGTATAAGGTTGCTATCAACCAATTATCTGAGGAGAAAAAACAGTTGGAAGATCGTCTTAAAAAGAAAGAAGATGAGATTACTTCTTTGAAAGAGAACAAAACTCAAGATATAACGGTTGTGGTGGATAAATATGTTGCTCAGGTGTTGAAGTCTATAAATCAGAGAGAATAATCTGTTAAATCAGATATGGTTTTTCTGTTTCATGAAACCTTTCCCAAAATATGCCTGAAGAAGTTGTGGAAATTTGTGCTATATGAGGAAATTATTTTTCACACTATGGTACATGGTTATAAATATAGTGTTTCTTCAAATGATTCTGAGTCTAACAGTGATGCTGAAGAAGATTCAGATAACGGTGAACAATCCGAAAAGAAGGAAAAAGGATAAATTGAGAAGGAGACCGAAGGGAACTAGCCCTAAGGTCGATTATTTCATATTAAGTGCGTATTTGGAACCAAAGTCCTTGAAATGTGGAAGACATTTTTTTTATAATCGAATCAGATTTTCTGGTAACCCAGTTTATGTAAGTCATTGCACACAAGGCATTTTTATAATGTAGATCCGATTTAGTTTTATCCATTTTATATCTTGGTTTATTTTTCTTTATACTTTCTATTAATATTCTATCTCATTTAAAGATATCAACACTTAAAATAAAACATTAAGTCATATCAAAAGGTTTAAAGGTATTTTATTTAAAAATAATAAGTGTTAAATAAGTCATTCAAATGTAATCCATTTGAAGGCAATAAGTGTTTAATAGGTTTTTAATTCATCTGAGCCATTCAAAGATAATCCATTTGAAGGAAATAAGTATTTAATAGGTCTTTATTACATACAAGCCATTCAAAGATAATCCATATTAAGGCAATAATTGTTTAATAGGTCTTTAATCCATCCAATCACAACCAATTTTAAAAGTAATATATAGTATATTGATTAAGATTCGGACACCTCATTAAAACATCTCCGCGCCACCAGGGTAGGAAAGATTATGCCCCGAAATATTTATATTGAAGTAAAGCAAAGTACATATTTACAGAACGAATCTATTCTAAGTATAACTGAGATGCTCAATATTCTAAGGGGCTTCAACAAGTCCTTTCCAATTTCATATACGACGTATAGTCCTTCCTAATTAAGAGCCAACTTTCCGAACTAATTCTCATTAGTCTGCAAGAAAAATTTCCTTAACACTTTATCTCGTACTTGAAAATGTATTTTTTTCTTTAACTCCAAACTTGCTCCTCATCAAGCCTTGGTAATATGTAGTTCTTAAATGTGCTTTTACTATTTTTTCTTCAATTAAATCTAACTGAGTCATCATAGCTATGTTATTATTTTTTTCGGAATATTTTTGGACTCTAAATAAAAGAAGAATAGCTTCTATAGGTGTGATTTCATCCATCCCATAAACAAGAGAAAATAAAGACTCTTTAGTAGCTGTATGAGGAGTGGTTCGATATGCCCATAATACCTCTTGTAAGTAGCTTGACCATTTCCCTACTGCTCCTTCTAAATTATTTTTGAAACCTATCAAAATTGTTTGGTTAGCCACTTAAATTTGTCCATTAGCTTGAGGTGCCGTTTAAAGTTGTCAATTAGATATTGTTTCAGATAAAGGTACCGCTTTTATCCATTTAGAGAAATAATTGCCATAATTATAGTACGACAACCTCCAAAAGCCATTGGAAGGGGTCCAACAAAATCAAGTCCCCATCTATCAAATGGTATAGGTTCGGATACTGCTTCTATGAATACTATTGCCACATGGATTGTATTTCCATATCTTTGACAAGGATCACATCTTCTCACCAGATCCTTAGCATCTACTATTATAGTGGGCCAATAATATCCTGCTAACAAGACTCTTCTAGTCAAAACTTTATAGCCACAATGTGATAATCCCCTCATGCAATTCGAATAGAACATTTTGAGACTTATCAGATCCAAGGCAACGCAGGAAAGGCCTATTGCAAGATTTGTCATAAAGAACTCTCCTCAAAACTATAAAACCACGAGTTTTATACTTTATTTTCTTAGCTAAAAGCATGTCTCAAGGTAGAACTTCATTAGCGATTAATTCTTGGATTTCATATCTCCAATATTTCGAAAGGACACAGGATATGTGCATGCTTTCTCCAACTTCACCCTCATTTCCTATGATTGTATTTATAAAAGGACATCCATGTATAAGGATCTAAGGGTGTGCTTTGGAGTAAGCTATGGTCGTTAGAGAATCTGCCATGGTATTTTTCGATCTAGGAACATGCTCATGTTTGATGTGTTTAAACCCAATAGTGACTTCTTTCAGCACTTGTAAATATCGTATCAATTGATATTTTCTAGCTTCAGACAGTCCTTGAACTTAATGAGTGAGTAATTGTGTATCACTTATCAACCAGACTCTTTTAGCCCCACATATTTTGGGCCAACCTCAAAGCAGCTTTGATTGCTTCATATTCTGACACATTATTGGATGCTCTGAAGCTAAAACATATATCCAAGTACATGGTATCTCCATATAGGCTAGAAAAATTCGAGCTCCACATCCCATTGTACTAGACCCACCATCCATTCGGATTACCCATTATTTTTTTACCCATTATTTTTTAAACTTAGTCATTTGTGTTTCTTTAATCAACCAAATCTTTAGCTTGTATTGTTGTATGAGGCGCAAAATCAATGTCATAATCTCCAAGCTCAACTGACCACTTAGTCATTCTTCCCGATATGTCAGCCTTTTGTAACATATTTTTTAGTTGAAAAAGAAGTTCAAACTGTGTCAGAATGTACCTAAAAGTAAGGTCTCATCTTTCTAGCAGCTATCACTAATGTCAAAGCTAACGTTTCCAATTTCAAATATCTTTTCGCAGCTTCCAACAAACTCTTGATTATATAGTAAACTAGGCGGAGGTAATTATCCACTTCCTGTACCAGTACATCACTTATAGTATACTTTGATACCGCTAAATACATATTGAGTCTTTCTTCATCAACAAGTTTGAATAATGTCTTGGGTGAGGAAAACCGTCTTAATTTCAAGGAAATCTTGATCATAGTTAGGAGACCAATTGAAATTCTTAGCATTTCTTAAGACTTGGAAAAACTGAGTATATTTGTCTGATGACCTTGAAATAAACCGGTTTAAAGCTGCCAATCTTCCAGTCAACACCTAGAATTCTCTAGTATTCAGAAGTGGGTCCATGGCCAACAAAGCATTTAATTGATCCGAGTGAACCTGAATCTCTTTCTCACTTATAATATAGCCCGGAAATTTACCTGATCGGACTCTAAAGGTGCATTTCTCTGGATTTAATTTTAAATTGATGGCCTCTAAGTTAGAAAAAGTTTCATGGGGATCAGAGATATGATCTTATTCTTTAGGACTCTTAACCATCATGTCATTAATATAGAATTTCATATTTTTTTTATATGATTAGCAAAGGTTTTATTCCCCAGTCGTTGATAGGTCGCTCCATCATTCTTCAACCTGAATGACATTACCTTATAACAATGAATCCCCCTATCGGTAATAAAATTAGCGTGGTCTTGATCATTAGGATTCATTTGTATTTGATTATACCTAGAAAAAACATCCATAAAGGACAACAGTTTGTTACCTGACGTATAATCCACTAGTTGATCTATCCGGCAACTAGAAATGGATATTTAGGGCCAACTCTATTGAGATTTGTGAAGTCAATAAACATACACCATTTTCCATTCGTTTTAAAAAAAAACTGGGTTAGCTGTCCTAAGAAAGTATTGGGATTCTTTGATATGCCCCCTTTTGGTCAGCCTTTCTACTTCTTAGACAATTACTTCGGATTTTTCCTTTGAAAAAAATCTTATTTTTTATACTACTGGCCTAACATCGGATCAGACAGACAGTTCATGATTGATAACACTGGTTGGCACTCCAGTCACATCTTCTTTACACCATGCAAACACATGCAAATTATTAGCCAAAATATATAATAACTTTTGTTTTAACGTCAATTGTAGTTTAGATCAGATCCTCAAACTTTTACCTTCTGTCTGACAAGGAATTTCAACTTATTTAACTGGGATTATAGCACTAGAAGCCTCCCTAAGATCATCTATCTTATTTTATTTGACACAAAGATCTAGTAGCTGCTATTTTTTATCAACCTTTACTGCTTCTAATTATTTAGAAGCAAGAGCAATGACATAACATTTATGAACTACTTTTTGGCTACTTCGGACAACGCCCACTTGACCTCACAAAATATATTCCAAACATTGATGGACAATGGAAGCTACTGCATGCATCCTAGATCGGCCGAATATGGCATTGTAAGATGTTGGACAATCAACTACCACAAACAACACAATTACCATCTTTTTAAATGGTCCTTTTCCCACCAAGACCTCTTCTTCAAATTCTCTAATTACATCGACTAGGCGCATAGTAAATCCTACTATGGTCCTATTCGAGCATTGGATGATTGAAGGGTTATTTATTTTCTTATAAGTAGAAGGAAATAATATGTTTTCCAAACTACCTGTTTTAATCAAGATTCGACGTATACCATTGCCCCCAATAGATGCTCCTATCACCATAACATCTTCATGTGGGCCTATAATATCTCTTAAATCATCTTCATCAAATACAATGAACAAAGCATGACTTTCATAATAATGTGTACATATTTTCCTCTTAACAAAGTTGTTAGATTGTTAACATCTTCTTTCTTTAACAGCTTGAGGGTGCAGTCATAATGTCTCCCCGAAAAATGGTTAAAGACTAAAAAGGTTACATAGATTGGATATTGTTGTAGTCTTCTCTACTATCACCCCAACTTGATTTTGATCTGGATCACGATCCAGATATTATGATACCACATAAAACTGTTCTATAATCATCATGGTATCTTCTTGTCTAAATGCACCCATACTTTACCTTAGACCAGCTGATGATGTTGTTCGGTTTGTATTTGCAATAGGCTGAGAGTGAGTATTGACTTGCCTATTGCCCATTTTATTTTTAACAAAAGCACCCACCTTTCCTTTCTCATTCATATTCTGTACTTCTTATTTTAAAGCGATATAATCCTGGGTATCATGACCCACATCATTGTGGCTTGTCTTCTAAAATCTAGTGAATTCTTAGTTTTGTCATAAATAGTGGCCACACTTTCACCCAGTTCGGCAAACCATTCATGTTGAACCCACTGCCCCTCTTGGGTTTTACATGTTGGCTTTGATTTGATTGATATTGTTTAGGCCGATGTGACCCCTGTTTCTATTTTTTTGGTCTATAATTAACAGTGGCCTGCTAGCTTATAGGATTGATGTTGTAAGAGCATACCTATTCCGGTGGGGCACTCTAGATTTTTTAGTTTCGTTCACCGCAATCTATTTTCCGACCTGATTGAATAATCTTCCCCATGTCATTTCTTTTTTCTGAGTCACCAAATCAGCCAACTCACTTGGATTCAATCATTACCTTAAAGAAGAAATAACAACTTGTTAAAAACAATCGGCCAACCCATTCTTTGTACTCACAAAACGACAGATGTATTCCTTTAATGACTCATTTGGCTCTTGGGCACAATCGATAATCGTGTCACAATTCCCTTTAAGCTCCTTACTCCTTATGAACTGTCTCTAGAATGCCATCCAAAAACATCATAAAAATTATAGATCCGTGTGGTCATGATCATCAAGATTTATCATAAAGTTTTTGTATTGCTCGAGTTAGTTAGCAAGATCTTTTCTCTACTTTTCATGTTTTATATTTCACTTCTCATTTACATTATGCTTATCTGTCTTATGATACAGTAAAAGGAAATGTTAAAACTGGAAGAGAGCAAGTTGTAGTTTTTAAGAATGCTATATTGGTTATATTAGTATGCTTAAAAATTGTTCTTCTTAGCATGATTGGACGAGGACTAAAAAAGAAGTTTATAGATTAAAAACAAATTATCACAAAAGTACATAAAATAAAACAAAATTATAGTATAAAAATAATATAACTATTTGATTAATGTTAATAGTTCTAAATAAAAAAATACTATAGTTTTGAAGAAAAAATAAAAATGGATGGGTCATTTTTCAAATTTCTATTAACAAATTATCACAAAAATATTAAAATAAATTTATACTACAAAAAATAATTATCAATGATTCAGTCAGTTTCATTATAAATTAGGACGTTATTATAATTAATTGACTAATGTTAATATTTTTGAATAATAAATTATTGGGAATTGCTAAAAAAACGGCCAAAACTACTTCGCGAAGTCGCATGTTTCTGATTTTCAATATTTACAAAAATGCCACTAGGTAAAAAACCCAAAAAAACATTTGAAGTCTAAATATTTACAAGTGATGCCATTGAAGAGAACAAAACTACTCCATGAAGTTGCAAACATAATTTCAAACTTCATCTTCTCCAAAACTACTAAAAATAGAAACTTAACAACCAACAAAACCCATTTTTTAAAAAAATTCAAAACCTTTACAACATGGACGGAAAAGAGTCGGAAGTACTTCCCACGCAGAGAAGCATGGTCGCCGAGGAGGTACATTGCATTTCCCTCTTTCATTTTCGCCAAAAAATAGATTTTGTGAAAAATCCCGTATATGGTGTTCGTCGCCACCCTCCAGCGTGGACGACAGGCCGTACGCCATCCCAAAGGCGTATGGCACCTTCCCTTCGCCATCGGTTGGCGTGTGGGACACTCCGTACGCCACACGAGTGGCGTCTTGTCTGTCTCCCACGCCAGTGGGTGGCGATGGGAAGGTTCCATACGCCTATGGGATGGCGAAATATGCTTCCCTTATCCGGAATATCGGCTTAATTTGTTTTTCTACTTCTTACGTATTGCAGGAGGTGAACGAATGCGATATTTCGCTTGTTTCGGACTACGCTCACCATTTCACCACTCACGACGAGTATAACTTAGAGTCGATGACCGAGTGGGTAAAACTAAGGGGGAAAACGTTGGGTTTTTTGATAAACGTAGCATCGAAGGAGGTAGGGAAGAGGGGGAGAACACCGAGAGTGGATAATTGGTGCGAGCGTAAGCGTAAGGCCACGGGTAGCAAAAAAATAAATTGCCCTTTTCATTTGGTGGGTAATCCGTTAAAAGGAGACGATAAGTGGGCTCTTAGTGTCCTTTCCGGGAAGCACAACCACGAACCGATCAAGTATGCCGAAGGACATTTGCAATGGTCCAAGTTAAAACGTAAGGAAAAAGAGCTCGTTGATCTTTTGACGGTGAAATGGACAAGTCCGCGACAAATATTTGGTGCTTTGAAAAAGCCTGATCCGGAGAATGCTTCAAATATCCGTCACGTTTACAATCACCGTCAAAGAACGAGGATGGCTGAAAACGGCGATCGATCCCAAATGCAATGCTTGTTAGTTAAATTACAGGGAAACCTTTGATCTGTCTTTGCAACTGATCACGCTCTGCAACTACCTTTTGAAGAGCTTCAGTACATTGGTTGAATCCATCGTAAGCCAAGCGATGCCCCTTTTTATATTCAGCTATCATTAGCTCTTGAGAATCAGTCTTCTCCTAGTACAAATCCCTCTCTTTTTGGCAACACCTCTCTAGCATTGTCACATAATTCTCAGAGGCAGAAAGACGCTCGTACAAGGCATCAGCTTGGCCCTCGATCACTGCATATTGCTTCTTGGCCTCCTCGAGCTGAGAGGCAACCAAAGATGACTTGAACTTGTAGTAATTTTTGCGTTTCTCCAGATGGCACATCTTCTTTCCTCTGTTCACTGAGGTGTGCAGCAATCTCCAAAGAGATAGTGAGAATTCATCATCCAAAGGAATATCGAAGGAGCTCGAGGGAGATCCTAGTGCTGCAGAGTCAAATTCTGAAAATCTACCTCCAACAATTTCTGGATCGAGGAGTTGAGGTGGGTTGCTTCGAGGCATGAGGACAGGCGCCAACTTTGGGCTGTGTTCAAAGGAGGCTGGATGAGAAGCCTCAGTAAGAGGCGAGCGTCGGGACTGTTGAGAATGTTCTCAGGAAGAATGGCCACCCTTGTTCTCTGAATCACTTGCAACCTCATGGACCTCTTTCTCAAGGCTGGCCTCTTCATGATGGTCAGGAGTTTCTCCCCCCTCTGATCGTTCTTCGATGGGCTCGAGAAGGATGCCCTTACCCTTATCTTTTTTCTTGACCTCCTTCCTCGAAGGAGCATGGGGAGGAGGATTAATGTTGGTTGAAGTTTCTTTGGCATCCTTCCTCGAAGGAGCAGGGGGAGGAGGATCAATGTTAGTTGAAGTAGCAATAATGGGTGGAGGGGGTTGAGAGTTCGACCCCCCGGCATCGTTCGAAGGAGGCTGTTGAACATTAACTGGCCCTCCGGAGTTCAATTGTTGGGTTGCTGGTACTTCATCTTCTGGAGGTTCTCCCAGGTGGCTCTGCGAACAGGAGCGTTTGGGCAAGTAAATTATAACATCTTTTTGGCTGCACCGGTCCAGCACTTCTCGCTCCGAGGGCGGAGTCATTAACCCCCTCATACTAATGCGATCGAGGGGATTGAGCCTCCAGAGTCGACTCCTAGCCAAATTGTTGTCAGTAAAGCAAATGCGGAATCGATTGTCCCACTGATCCTTTGCCCACAAGCGAAGGTTAGTAAATACAGTGGTGGCTCCCTTGACATAGTCAGTGAAGGGTTTGGACACCCCAGTCATAGCTGTAACAAGTAACTAAACATCAAAACAACATACCAGCACAAGTTCGAGGGAGCATGTTTATTCGAAGGCATTATATTTTCGAGGAACTTGTGAGAAAGCATAAAATTCGAAGGCCTAAATTCGAAGAGTAAATGTTGGGGGAATACTTACACTTCATTTTCCACTTCAGAGAAAGCTTGTGAGGATTCGAAGGAGTGGCTTCTGATCCGGTCTCCCAGCAACCAGAGAAAAAGAGAAACTGTTGCCTCCATTTTTTATCGGCCTCTAATAGATCTTTCTGTATTTTCTACCCTCGATTGAATGTCAATGAATAGAAGGGGAAGTAAGGATTTCGGGCCAGACCGGCAAGGCCAATGAGTTGCTCCAGTGAAAATTCTTGACCAAAGATTCTCGAGGCCATGATACAGGCCATCAACGTAAACCACATGTTGGGCCCAACCTGTGAGGGGCAGAGGTCTATCCTCGACAAATACTCGATGAAGAAGGGATCTAAGGGGTATCTTAACCCCCAGTTCATGATTTCTGTGTACACCACCAACTCATTGTCCGTCACAGATAAGGGTGTCTCTCATTCGGAGGGGAATCTAATATTAACATTGGAAGGAATGCCACAACGAGTCCTTAGCATTGTTTCCTCCTCTTTCAAAAAATATTTGTACTTAATGTTGGCAAAGGCCACCATATGTTTGTTTTCGATGCCCCGAATGTTATTGCCAGCAATGCTATCTAACTCCAAAGGCAATGAGACGTCCCTTTTCGATTTTGGAGCAATCCGACGAGCTTGCTCTTCGGACATCGGTGTGGATGAAGGCGTTGCTAGGTTTGAAGGACCCAAGGAGGGGATGGCTGGCACTGTTGGTTCGAGGGGCTTCTTGAGGGGTTTTTTCCCTTTGACATCTAAAGTCTCCTCATGTCTCATGCGCATATCTTCATCGGTAATAAACGTCCTCGAGGGGAAGAACTGAGTTCCATGAATGGTCATGGATGGAGTGGAAGGCAGACTAGACACATCTGTTCCCTGTCTCCGAGGAGGGCTATTCAAAGTATGTTGAGGGTGTGTGGTTCGAAGAGGGCTAGCAGAGGTTCGAGGGGGGCTCCTCGAAGTCCGTCGAGGACTCGCAGATCTTTGGGGGAGGTTTTCAACGTCTGTTGGGACAGTTGGTTCTCGAATAAGTAGGGGAGCTTCTCTGGCCCGTTTTCGTTCATGCGAGCTTTTTCGGTCTTTATGGGACTTCTTTCTTTTCCCAGACGAGTGCTTATGTTGTCTATCTTTTCCCATCTCTTCGAGGGGATTCGACTCACTGAGCAGGCTCCGTTGAGCGACTTCGCGGGGTATAATTGCTGTCGAATCGTTCGAGGGGGCCATGCACCAAAGAAAGTAGTCGTCGATGGTGGGGGATGAGGCCTCACGTCTTCACCGGCAGCAATCCTCTCTTTGAACCGCTTACTAATTAACAACCACTCAAGAATTCGACGGGGCTTATTTGCCAGCTTTATCTCTCTAGAATTAACTGAACAAAAGTTGAATTTATGAGGTAAGAGGGTTGGTATTTATAGACGCATATGGGCTTTTCTGACACATCAGGCCTGGGGACATTTTTCTGGTGTTTGCCTAGGGACATAATAGTCCACATAGATGGGAATTGTTCCGACACTAGCCGCGGAGGATGGCGAAGAGTTTTTATGTCAGACAAAGTCAAGAGAGAGGAACCGTTTTCTGACACAAATGTCAGAAGAATTGGTGACGTTTCCCAAGGAATTATGCTGACACAGGTGCTCGGTAAGTGACGTCAGAAACACGATCAATCGTGGCACCCCTTTTTTCGCCTGAGTATGAAATCATTCGGGGACTGTTTCGTCCAAAGCGGTGCAAGGATTGGGGGCTACTCGGATAACAGAAACTATTCGAGGGGAGACATTTCGAAGAGTTGACTTATGGCTTCAATGGTTCGAGGAAGCTCTGTGGGACATTCGAAGAAGTTGAGTGCGACTTCGATAAGTCAGTAGTTCGAGGAACATTATACAAATTTCGAAAAGGTTGATTTTCACCTCGACAGTTAGAGAATCGTTGTTGGGATTCGAAGAGTAACTTCATCCTCGATGGTTCGAAGAGTTACTTATAAAGCCCGGAGAGGAGATGGGTTTTGTCTGTCAGAAGAATTATTCAGTCCTAGTAAAATAATTTTTACTAGGACTGGGGGGCTACTGATAAGGAAGAATAAAAGACAAGGAGAAAAGTGTAAAGAAGAAGCTTGATAGGAGAAAATAGCAAAGGAAAAATATGTTAGAAGGAAAATGTATAGAAATAAATGTAAAAGGGCTGAATCGTATTAATTGTAAAGAGGTAGGCAAAATAGGAAGAAAACAAAGTGTAAGGACCAAAAGATGTAATTAGTCCAAATTAAAGCGTGTGGGGTCCGCAATTGTACTATAAAAGGACCACACACGCTTCACAAATCCCGAGATGAATAGTACAAGCTTTTCTCTCTCTACACTGTTTAGTAATTTGGACTTTCTCTCTCTAAATCTGACACCGAGACATTTCTCTATCATAAAATCCTCTATCAACAATCTTCGCATAACAAAATCACCCCTGGACCACCTTTAAGCTCTTCAGCGACTACATTCAATTGCGTTTTCTATTGCCTCGCTCTCGGTGGATGTACGACTTACTTACCGGTGAAAAATGCACCGCCGAGCGATGGTTCTTTATAGGAGATCGCCGAACGAAAGATAACGATACAGACGAACGCCTAAATTACTCAGTCAAGTTGCATATATTATTAAATTCAACCGGGACCCACCATCACAATAACTCCCGCCAACACAAAAACTCCCGCAAAAAAAACCCGCTAACGTTTAATCCCCGCCAACACAAATACTCCCGCCAAGAACTCCGGCCAAAAACTCCCGCCATGGAGTCCACTTAAGAAAAACTCCCGCCAAAAAATAATTATACTATATAAACATGTCACAGAATACAATATTCATAATAGAAACAAAGAGTCCACTTAAGAAAAAAAACACAAACACTTGAATACATGGAGTTTACAGCTGATGAAGACTACCATATGCTCAAGGCGGTGAAGTTTGTCCGCCGACAAATGGGGGAAGATAGTAGCGATACTTTCTTCGACCGCCTCCTATGTCAAATGTATTTCAACTATTGGCATTTAGGAGCAGGATTAAGATAGAAGCACCTTTGGTCTGGAACATGACGGTAGTAGACTACATCAGTAAGGATATGGTGGCGTATCTGGAGGATAGGATTGCGGCAAGGAATGAGGGGGATGATTTGGATGACAATTTGGGATACGATTTCGACGACTGATCATTTCACTATTTCCGTGTTTGTGCCATCAAGTTATTATGTTTAGTAGTTTGTGTTTAAATTAAGTAACTCCAGAATGTGTGTTGTTTTAGATAGTACTACTATTTCAATTATGTTTGCTATTGTGTTTAAATTATGTTCAACTCTGTTTCAATTATGTTAAAAATTATGTTAAAAATTATGTTAAAAATTATGCTTCAACTTTCCTTCAATCTTCTATATTTTAAAAACAACCAAAACATCTAAGCAATTGCCAAAATACAGAAACATTAATTTCAAACAGAGTAAACCCATAGTACGTGTTCCAAAAAACAAGCAAACCAGCAAACTAACCGACAACAAAATCAAATTCATACAAACAGAAAAAACATCATAATGTCTATGCAAGCCTCCTGGCTGTGGATAAAACATCGTCATAAGCCCCAGCCAGACGATCGAAATCATGGTCAAACTCGCTCACTCCAGGAAACAACGAGATCCTCCGCATAACAGCACGCAAATGTCGGATGATAGCTCCCTCTCGATCCTCGTGGACGTAGTCATCGAGCGAGTAGATTGCGGTGTTGAAGAGGTCGAACAAATTAATACTCTGGTGAAGGAGTAGGTACTCAGGCTCACAAAAAGACTCCATCTCGTCTGTCACCATCCCTCCTCGATAAGCACGATGCAACTTGTTCCTCTCCCGTTGCTCCCAATCATCCCGATCGAATGCATACGCCATCGTCTTCGGTTTTCTCCTTGATTTTGACTGCATGTCTAACAAAGGATGCGCGATAGCCCGCTGGACACGGCCAAACTACCGCTGAACTCGCTCTGGATAGTATGCCTGAGAGTGCTCCACACCGCATATGACATCCCGAAACCACGATATCTCTTCGAGCGGGAAATGATCGCGTATAGCACGATAAGGATCAAACAATACCTGCAATATAAACGGATATGAACATAAACACAAAAATAAATCAATTTTGGGATCACTAAAGATTAACACTTACATCGCTATCTTCCAGGTTGTTGACGGAGATACGAAGGTTCAGCTTTGTCCGTGAGTCAGATACTGCTGCAGCTGTATCCCATCTACCAATAGTGGGGTCGCGCTCAGTGTAGGTGCGTCGAGTAACAGGCCGGAGCATGACAAAATGATCTCGTATCCACGTGTCTACCATACCGATACATCCGACCATAGTCCTCGTGTCGTGCAGGGAGGCCTCACCCAGATGGTGGTACAAGTAAGCGAGAACAGCACTACCCCATGAGTACCTGCCAACACCCTCCAGAGTCAAATCGCGCAACAAAAACAAATACTTGTAATTGGAGTACATGTTGCTCTTGTCGGGGAATATGACCGTGCCGAACATATGCAATATATAGGCGCGGGCTGCCGCATCCACCATCAGATCACTCAGACGAGGGCTGTCATCGCAGAACTCTGGCCCACTAAACCTACTCCGGAGCCATTTAAATCCCAAACCAACGCCCTTGCATTTCTCAACCTCCGTCACGAAGGATAAATCATCCACCATAAGCATTTCAGCGCACTCGTGCATGGTCAGAGTCTTGTCAGATATATAGGGAAACACAGCAAGCTCACCATCAACTAGGAGTCCCAAAATAGTGTGGACGTCGTCTAGAGTAATCGTCATCTCTCCGAAAGCCAAATGGAAGCTATTGGTCTTCATATGCCACCTATCTAGGAAAACCTCCGTCATGTTAGAGTGTGTGTGCATCTCATAGAACGGCTCTATGAGACGACCGAACGGGGTGGCGTCAACTACAGCGCGTACCCTAGTCTGTGCAGCCAAACTCCATGCTCGATGACTAGGATAATGGGCATACAGCCGCATCTCTCGCTCCTGAAAAGATTTCTTTCCATTATCATAGGACAAAACAAAATAACTTCGTAAAATGTAAAATTGGAATTTTGATATTACCTCTCCCATCCAAATGTGGTATGTAGTGTGGGAGGTGAAAACCTCGCCGAAAAGCGGTGGCAATCTGGCCGGAGGAGGAGCTCTACGCTGCCCTGTAGCCGGTGGAGGATGGCATCGTCCGCGGGAAGCGGAAGAAGAAGCTAAACTCGATCCGGACACATACGGTCCGGAGACTATAAGGAGCTCATCCATCTGGACAGGTAAAACTGGCTGACCAGCGTCACGTACCCTAGTCCGCTTATTTTTTCTCCTCGTCCGTGAGCCATCAGACTGTGCATCGTCCCCGTGATCCATCATCTAAAAAAAAACATACTAACTATCAGGTTTCGTCGAAACCAGACGAGTGCTTATGTTGGCTGCTGTTTGGACGAGGACGGCGCTGCTGTTCTCGAAGGTAAGTCTTCGGTATTTCCTTAGGTTTAGTTATTAGGTTCTGTGTTTTCTTAGGTTTAGTTATTAGGTTTAGTTATTAGGTTATTTATTTTAATTAAATTAGATATTACTTATAGGTTAGTTATTATGTTTAGTTCTTAGGTTTATTTACTTTAATATTTTATTAGTTTAATTTAATAATTTTTTTAGGTTAGTTATTAGGTTTAGTTTTTGTTAAATTTTTCTAGAGAGAAGGTAGAGCAAAATGTTTTAACTTCACCGAGTAATTTTTTCTATTTATAGTTTTTGTGAAGGGCAAAATTGTCAAAAATAATAATTTCACGGAACAATTTTAATTTTTAATTTTATGCGACTTCACGGAATAGTTTTGGCTTTATTTTTAGCAATTCCCTAAATTATTATAATCTTAAGGTAAAATAGCAATAATAATGGGTGACACCATTTTTAAAATTTCTATTAATAAATTATGACAAAAATACATAAACTAAAACCAAATTATACTAAAAAATATATTTATCAAATCAGTCAGTTTCATTATAAATTAAAGGCGTTATCATAATTAATTGACTAATGTTAATAGTTTTGAATAATAAATTACTATAGTCTTGAAAGAAAAATAACAATGGATCACATTATTTTTAAAATTTTTATTAAAAAATTATCAGAAAAATAAATAAAGTACAACAAAATTATACTAAAAAAATAATTATCAATAATTATCCGTCAGTTTTATTTTAAATTAAGATGTTAATATAATTACTTGACTAACGTTAATAGTTTTGAATAAAAAAAAAACTACTATAGTCTTGAATGGAAAATAACAATGGATTAAGTCATTTTCTGAAAATCTATTAACAAATTATCACAAAAATACATAAAATAAAACAAAATTATACTAAAATATAATTATCAATGATCCAGTTAGTTTCATTATAAAATAAGACGTTATTATAATTAATTGATTAATGTTAATAATTTTGAAAGAAAAAAAAAAACCATATTGGCGTTGTTTTTAGAATTTATATTAATAAATAATTATCCACGGTCAGTTAAAATGTTATTATAATTAATTAACTAATAATAATAGCTTTTGAATAATAAATGAATTTTCGTAATCTCAAAAAAAAAAAAAACTATATTGAACGCCACAGCTGTATTCATAGGTATCCTACGCTCACTTAGGTTTCTATATTCGTACAACACTAATATATATATATATATAGGTTCACCTATTAGGAATGTTGTAAAATAATTTTATTTTGTTTGTTTTTATTTCAGGGATCTCTCCCTCTGCATTTTCTTAATTTTAATTATATATATTTTAAATTATAAAAAATTGCAAGCCCAGCATTGGGAGAGCCATGAAGAAGAAATCGTGATGCTTGTTGACGAACTTGAGAAACTGAAAAAAATCGGCAAAATACTTGAAAAAAGGGGAGGGAACTGCTCAAAATTCAAGAAGTACAAAGGCAATTGAGGTTTATAGTTCTGCTATAACTAACCAATTAGTATGGTCCAGTCAAAATTGAACACGTATCTACATACAAAATTGAACATATGCCTTCGAGAGTCGAATCCAACCATGGAAATTGTAAGGAACTGTCAAATTTACGGCGCTCTACATACAAAATACAAAAACAAACAAGTATAGGGCGCTCTAACTCTGAAAATAAACAGATGCTTTGGACAGTCCAATCCAACCATGGAAATGGAAAAAGAACTGTCAAATTTGCGGCCCTTTACCTACGTATAGAGAGGAGTGGAATCGTTACATGATTCGAGTGAGAGTGAGTGTGAGCCTGAACGTGACGGCTAGGGTGGCTAGGGTTTTATAAGCGCACAGATTACACCACAGATTACACCGATATAATTTCTTTTATTATATTTTAAAATATTAAATAAATTGTTGTATCCGATTAAAAACACTATTGCCAAAATTTAAATTATTTATTTAATATTTTAAAATATAATAAAAGAAATATATGGGTGTAAAAGCCCAACTAAGGATATCCCTAATTTCTACTAAAATCCAAAAAAAAAGAGGTTAAAAGCCCAAATCAAACTGGTCACTTATAAAAACCCTAGCCGTTTGTGCTCAAAGTCAGCTCTCTCACGGTCGCGGCGCTCACTCGAATCCCGTAACGATCCCTTTCTGTTTTCGTTATTCAATTCATTTTCTTAGTTGTAGCGCCCTCTCTATACCTAGGTAAAGAGCCGCAAATTTGACAGTTCTTTTCCATTTTTATGGTTGGATTGGACTGTCGAAGGAATCTGTTATGTTCATAGTTAGAGCGTCCTATACTTGTTCGTTTTTTTTTAGTTGTTCAATTTTGTATGTAGAGCGTCGTGTTCAATGTTTTTTTTTTCATAGTTAGAGTGCAGTATACGTGTTCAATTTACTGCGCTCTACATACAAAATTGAACACGAATATATTGGACATATGCCTTCGACAGTCCAATCCAACCATGAAAATGGTAAAGAACTGTCAAATTTACGGCCTTGTACATACAAAAATGAACAAGTATATGGCGCTCTAACTATGTAAATAAACAGATGCCTTCGACAGTCCTGTGAAGAATACTCTGAAGCCATTAATGGCTGCTGTGGATTTGAGGAACAGAACTAGAGAAAGGGAGAAGAGAAGAGAAGAACAGAACAGCAGCTGGGGTTGTTTCAGACAAACGGGTTGTCGATTGTGGTCTCTAGTGCTGATGGTGTTTGGGCCTTAGCTAGGGTCGGTTCGGTTGGCTCACACTAAGGCCCATGTCAAGGTCCAATACTCTACTGATCTCATCACACGTTATTAAGTAGTGTTGGACTAGAATTGATTACTAAAATACAATTTGATGTAACAATAATGTGTAACAAATTGTAACTGAATGCCATGATGGCATAACAACCTAACAAACTTGATTCCCTCTACTACTATAAAGAGGGTCTATTGTGTACAGTTTTTGATTAAGAAAATCAGTTACAAAAGTTACAAATCTCACATTTTTCTTCAATCTTCAACTTGGTATCAGAGCCTTCAAAGGCCTTCAATGGCGAATCCCGATTCACCAACACTGAGCAATGAGTCTTTAGGCTCAGTCTTGCCTGGCTGTCTCTCCACTGCAGCTAAGAACGTTCATCTGCAAACAATCAGCAACAACAGCAATCAAATTAGACTTGACAGGAACAATTATCTGTTATGGAGAACAATGGTTCTACCTATTGTCAAGGGCAACAAATTAGGAGGATTTATCACAGGGGACAAGCCCTGTCCTCCTAAGTTTATCAATGATCCAGAAGGTAACATGATAGAGAATGTTGACTATGAAGACTGGGTTGCTAAAGACCAGCTTCTACTTGGCTGGCTATACTCTACTATGACCTCTGAGATGGCTACCCAACTAATGCAAGAAGGCACCTCTAAGGAACTATGGGATGCTGCCAGCAAACTCTCTGGCTCACAAACAAGGGCTAGAATCACCTATTACAAGTCAGAATTTCAAAGAACACGTAAAGGTACTTCTACAATGAATGACTACCTAAGTAAGATGAAAAGTATAGCTGATAATCTTGTTCTAGCTGGTTGTGGTGTATCTGTTGATGATCTGGTGACTCAAGTCCTTGCTGGTTTGGACTCTGAGTACACCCCTATAGTTGTGAGTTTAGCAGATAAAGAGTCTATTGGTTGGCTAGATCTACAGACTAGTCTTCTTACCTTTGAAAGCAGACTAGATCAGTTGTTAAGTCTGCAGAATAATATGACTAGTCTAAGTCTGGCCTCTGCTAACTTCACTCAAAAAGCAGAGTACAAATCACAGAACAACAATAATAGTCAAAGAGGATCTTATGGACAGAATAGAGGCAATTACAGAAACAACAGAGGCAGAAACAACTACTACAACAATGGAAGAGGCAGAAACAACTCCTTCAGAGGGAGAGGGGGACGTTTCTCCCAAAACAAACCTACTTGCCAGATCTGTAACAGATTTGGTCATTCAGCACCAGTGTGCTACTATAGAGATGATCCATCTGTCATGGGATCTACCTCTTCTGAACAACCTAAAGGGGAAGGAGATCACTCTGCCTATCTAACCACTCAAGACTCAACTGGAGACTCTGCTTGGTATGCTGACTCTGGTGCTAGTCACCATGTAACTGGTAACTCAGCTGTACTGACACAGAAGACTGAGTATGCAGGTAACAAGGGTATTATGGTTGGTAGTGCTCACAGGTTGCCAATACACTACATTGGGAATACTAGTTTGCAGTCCTTCACTAAAACTCCTATTATCATGAAAGATGTTCTACATGTACCTAAAATAAACAAAAACTTGCTTTCTGTTTCACAACTTACTAATTCTAACAGGGTGTTTGTTGAAGTTCATGATGGTTTTTGTCTTGTGAAGGACAAGGTGTCAGGGACAGTGCTTCTCAGAGGGACTACTAAGGATGGGCTATACAGAATGGAGGTTTTACCTAAGTCACAAGTATCCAAGGGTCACTCTGTATTTCAAAATTCTAAGTCTCTAGACACTGATGTAGTTTTTCCTACAGTTTTATCTGCTAGTCTTTCTAATTCCCTAAAGGATGGATGGCATAGGAAGCTTGGCCATCCATCACAGCATGTTCTAAACACAGTTCTTAAAGCTTGTAATCTGGCTTCCATTTTAAAAGATGAATGTGGTTTCTGTGAAGCTTGTCAGTTTGGTAAATCCCACAGTTTATCTTATCCTGTGTCTCAGTCCTATGCTAAAAGTGTTCTAGACCTCATACATACAGATGTCTGGGGTCCATCTCCTATAAAATCTACTCAGGGTCACAGTTACTATGTTATATTTTTAGATGATCACACCAGGTTTACCTGGTTCTATCCTATCAAGCATAAGAGTCAAGTCATTGGAGTCTTCAAAATGTTCAAAATTCTAGTTGAAAAACAGTTTGATAGGTCTATCAAGGTTGTTCAATGTGATGGTGGAGGGGAATACTTACCCCTGTCCACTATGGCTCAAGAGCATGGTTTTATACTAAGAAAGTCTTGTCCCTATACATCTGCACAGAATGGCAGGGCAGAAAGAAAGCATAGACATCTTGTAGAGACAGGACTGACTCTCTTAGCTCAAGCCAGCCTGCCCTACAAGTTCTGGGTTCAAGCATTTGAAACAGCTACATATCTTATAAATAGACTTCCTACACCAGTTTTGTCTAACAAGTCACCCTATGAGCTATTATTTCACAAAGTCCCAAATTATCTGGTTTTAAAAGCCTTTGGCTGTGCTTGTTTTCCCTGTCTCAGATCCTATCAGGCTCATAAGTTTCAATTCCACACTACAAAATGTATCTTTTTGGGATATAGTCAGTCACACAAAGGGTATGTATGTCTAAGTTCTATTGGGAAGGTCTATGTGTCTAGAAATGTGGTTTTTAATGAAGATGACTTTCCTTGTAAAGAGGGTTTCCTAAACAGTTCAAGTTCTGAGTCTATATCTAATTGTCCTCTAGAAATGTGGTTTCCTTCTTTACCTACAGGTCTTGTGACTAAAGATAACCTCACTGCTACTGCCTCTCCTAGTGTCTCTCTTGAAGTCACTCATCTACATCAGTCTGCCTCACAAGGTAATTCTCTGAATTCTTCTAATCCTGGTAGTGATACTTGTTTTCATCCTGTCACTCATGTTAGTCCTACCTCATCTGTTGATCAACCAAATTCCCACACTCACATCTCTAGTCCTACCACATCTCCTCACCAACATGACTCACACAATACCCTAAACACTGACTGTCCTAATCCAAAAATCTCTATCTGCCTGCCTTTCCCTAATCCCTCTCTCCAATCAGAATCTGTAACTCACACTCACCCTATGCAAACTAGGTCTCAAGATGGGACTCGTATTCCTAAAGTCCCTTATGTTGGCTCCCTCACCACTACTGAACTGTCTACTCTAGAACCTACTACTTATTCTAAAGCAGCTCTTAATCCTAAATGGGTTACTGCTATGGAGGCTGAGTATCAGGCCCTTATGACAAACAAAACATGGTCTTTGGTTCCATGGAGTCCTACTCAAAACGTGGTTGGCTGCAAATGGGTTTATAAGGTCAAACATAACATGGATGGGTCTGTTCAGAGGTACAAGGCTAGGCTTGTTGCCAAGGGGTTTCATCAAACCCCTGGCATTGATTTTTCAGAAACTTTCAGTCCTGTAATCAAGCCATCTACAGTCAGACTAGTTCTTACTTTGGCAGTTTCTAAAGATTGGGAGGTCAGACAGTTGGATATCAACAATGCTTTCCTAAATGGGTTTCTAACTGAGGATGTCTACATGGCTCAACCAGAGGGGTTTCAGGATCCTGCAAAGCCTACACATGTGTGTAAGCTTCACAAGGCCCTGTATGGTCTCAAGCAAGCTCCAAGAGCTTGGTACTCCAGGCTAAAGGATACTCTAATTCAATGGGGTTTCAAGAACTCTAGAGCAGACTGCTCTTTGTTCTATTTGGTTTCTAAGACTACTGTAATCCTAATTCTGGTCTATGTTGATGACATTCTTGTCACAGGCACACAATCAACTTGTTTAGAGGGATTTGTTCACAGATTCAATGCCATGTTCTCTCTTAAAGACATGGGGCCACTCCATCTATTCCTTGGAATAGAGGTTCATCGTGACCCCTCTGGCATCTACCTTACTCAACACCAGTACATAAGGAACTTACTTGTTTCGCAAGGTCTTGCTCAGGCCAAGCCATGTCCAACTCCACTTGCCTCTGGTGTCCATCTCTCGAGCACATCAGGACATCCACTTGCTGACCCTACACCATACAGAAGTCTATTAGGGGCCTTGCAATATTTAACACATACTCGCCCTGATATTGCTTTTGCTGTCAATAAGCTAAGCCAATATCAGCAAGCGCCTACTAATCTACATCTACAAAGCTTAAAAAGGGTTCTTCGATACTTATCTGGTTCGAGTTGGGTTGGTCTCCATATCAAACCCAGTTGCAGTCTTCAACTCCAGGGCTTCTCCGATGCTGATTGGGCATCTTCACCAGATGATAGACGAAGTATTGGTGCTTACTGCGTCTATCTTGGCGATTCTCTGGTCTCGGGGTCCTCCAAGAAGCAGAACGTTGTTGCAAGGTCGTCCAGTGAGTGTGAGTACAGGGCATTGGCAAATTTGTCGGCTGAGTTAATGTGGCTTCGATCTATCCTCTCCGAAATCGACTTCCCAGTCACACCTCCCTCTGTCATCTGGTGTGACAATCTGGGAGCGAGTTCACTTGCTTGTAACCCTGTCTTTCACGCAAGGACGAAGCATATAGAGCTTGACGTCCATTTTGTTCGAGATCAGGTGCTACAGGGCTCTCTTCAGATCCGATTCGTCCCCTCACACGATCAGATCGCTGACTGCTTGACGAAACCTCTTGCTCACCATCGGTTTTCCTTTCTCCGGGACAAACTCGGGCTTACAGAGTCGCCCCTTCGTTTGCGGGGGGATGTGAAGAATACTCTGAAGCCATTAATGGCTGCTGTGGATTTGAGGAACAGAACTAGAGAAAGGGAGAAGAGAAGAGAAGAACAGAACAGCAGCTAGGGTTGTTTCAGACAAACGGGTTGTCGATTGTGGTCTCTAGTGCTGATGGTGTTTGGGCCTTAGCTAGGGTCGGTTCGGTTGGCTCACACTAAGGCCCATGTCAAGGTCCAATACTCTACTGATCTCATCACACGTTATTAAGTAGTGTTGGACTAGAATTGATTACTAAAATACAATTTGATGTAACAATAATGTGTAACAAATTGTAACTGAATGCCATGATGGCATAACAACCTAACAAACTTGATTCCCTCTACTACTATAAAGAGGGTCTATTGTGTACAGTTTTTGATTAAGAAAATCAGTTACAAAAGTTACAAATCTCACATTTTTCTTCAATCTTCAACTAGTCCAATCCAAACATAGAAACGGAAAAAGAACTGTCAAATTTGCGGCGTTTTACATAGGTATAGAGAGGGCGCTACAACTAACAAAATAAATTGAATAACCAAAATAGAGAGGAATCGTTACAGTGAGAGTGAGCGTGAGCCTGAACGTGAGAGAGCTGAGTTTTAGCGACGAGTGTGAGCGGCTAGGGTTATTATAAGTGCCGAGCTTCGGTTTGGCCTTTTAACTTGTTTTTTGGGCTTTTAGTAGAAATTAGGATACTGTTTTTTTACTTTTAGGTATAGGAGAACGTGTTACACCTATATAATTTCTTTCATCATCTCCATGTTAGGGCGAAACAACGGGACAAGCTTTTAAAGAGACAGGAAGATGTCAATGCACTTTACGCCCTTTTGAATGAATCGTTCAAAATGCTGGTGAAGTCCAAGGTTTGTGGTTAATTTTATTTTTATCGTCTTTTTGTAATTTCAAGTATATACCATTAAAATTTATAAAATGCAAGAGGCTTTGGAAGCGAAACGCGATGATATAATGGACCAATTGTATACCACTCTATTTGGTTTATCGATTGCTCTTACCGCAAGCGTACGGAATTGTTATATTATTGAATTTCGTTCGTTTTATTTCAGGGCCCTGGGCCATTTGGGTATACTTCCGGGAGATGTCCCACGGTGGATAAACACATTTACTGTATTCATTATTGAACTTAATACAACCATTTTTTTTTTCACAATATAGATAAAATAAAATTACATACCTGATATAGGCTGCCTCCATCTTTTAGGATGCTTCAACCAGTTTAAAAATTACATACCTTGAACTATTTCGTATTTACATACCTTAACTATTTCGTATTTAGTTATTCATTCATTCAATTGATCTGATGTGTTTTCTTATCTGATGTGTTTTCTTTTGGGTTGAATGTGTTTATAAATTCAACCACTATACGCGAACCGAGTGAGACAAACTACGGACTCAACCATTCGCGAGACAAACTACGAACTCAACCTATGGTATCCTGAACCTCATGGTTATTAAACGATTTAGGAGAGTGACAATTCAAGAATTTTTTTTATTTGGATAGAAAAAGAAGAATCCACAAACTGATAAAGTTACGTTTATAATAGTCAAAGGATATATATAGCACTCATAATCATACTATAGAAAAAGAAGAATTTGCAAAATGATCTATTGATTTCTGAAGTGATCTATAGAAAAAGAAAAATCTTATATAATTAGTCTCCAAGAATAATTTCAGTTTCATATCATTAAATATTAGTTTATTTAGTAATAATAATATGAATTATATTTAGTCTTTTCGTATATTATTATTATTATTATTATTATTATTTTCGGAGGGAACCCGCAGCCGCTGCTCAGAGTGCAATGAGTGCGCACAGGGTAAACCCTCAGTCTGACGCGATAGCCTGCAAACCAACGCCAGAAGGTAAACCACACAAGGTGACAGGCTCAGCCGAGAAAGCGTATGCAGAGGGACTCGAACTCATGACCTTCTGGTTATAAGAATGACATGCTCAACCAACTCGGCTACCCTTGGGGGCCTCTTTTCGTATATTATGTTTCGTCTACCTCTTGTTAATTTGAAAATTATGAAGTTTCAAAATCTAATTCTAAGACTAGACCTTGAAAGTGAGCTGAAAAAGTAATAATAATAATAATAACTATCTTAGTTATTATTTATTAACATTATAAAATTTATATATATATTTATATTACTCTCTTTTGAATCAATTAATCTATTTATATTATATTATATATATATATATATATATATATATTTATAAATAAATAATATATGTGATATTATATAATCCTTCCATTCTTTAATAAATAACATTTTAGAAAAAAAACAATTCTAAATTAAGTTTCGCTCACTATTTATTTTTTTATACAAAATAGAAGTAATAATTATTTTCCTTAATACGTCCTCTTTAAATCTATTATAATTTTTTCAACTTGACTAAAATCTATTTATTATTCTTTAATACTAAATATATTATATACATAAAATAGTGGCAATTAGTTCCACTATACTAAAATATATTATTAATCTTTAATAGTAAATACATTATTTACATAAAAGAGTGGGTTCATAGGCCCCACAAGAACAACATGGTTAAACAAAATTTAACATGGTTAAACAAAATTTTATAAAATTCATTCAATTGACTACGCTATTTTTTTTAAGTAAAAATGATTTGATTATCAATTATAAATTATCATTTAAAAAAAACTTAACTCTTTGTATACCACTACTTTAAGATATTTTTTTATATTTTTTATATATTATTTATTACTTATAAAAAATAATATTTAACCATAAATATTTATGTGTCTTAATATATTATTTTAAAATATATTTAAAAATAAAATATAACATCAAATTTATTATATCAAAATGTGACGTACATGATTTTAACTTCAAAGATGTTTTAAAATGAAAATTAAACTTCAAAACCAAATGATTATACGTAACTCTATTGTATACGGACGGTTGTCTGATAAATCTCGATAAAAAAATTAAATAATAAATCATAGATAACAACTCCATATGGATTTTAAATAAAAGTTAACTTGTGAATAAATAGTCCATAACCACCTCTGTTATTAATATATATTAAAGAACTAAATTATGTTTATAAAAATTAGGCCCAAGTGTTCATAGCCCAACCCGAATAAATCAAAGACAGACCCACTGAAACAAAAACCCTATAAGCCCTTTCTGTACAGCAGAATCAGAAAACCCTAAAGATAAATACAACGCCGCCGTTTGCTAATCCATCCAGAAGCTCTCCTTCGTAATCAAGTGCTTACCCCTACAGCAGCAACTTCTTTGTTGCTCTCTTCATTCCATAACAGTTGAGTTGCCCACACCGACTTTGCTGCTGAAGCGATTTCTGGACGAGGAAGATGACCATCCACAAAGGGAACCCACATTATCTTCGGCATCCAGTAAAGAAGTTGCGTCAGGTATTAAGATAGACTCCCTTATCCTTTGGAAGGGCATATGAAGAAAACCTTATTTAGATCAGGTGTCTCATTGTCGATTAGGACTCGTGGCTATGGTGAAAGACTTTTCTAAACACTCTAATTCAATTGGACTATGCATTATCCTCGTTGCCTGCCTTTGATGATATTGAATGTTTTATTTAATATTTTCGTCACATGTTTATATCAAATGAATGCTTTAAGAGGCTATGGTTAAAATTCGAAATAACTTATTTTGCGTGACCGAATGAAAAGATAATGAATATTATGTTATCGAACAGTTGGCAGCAGTCAAAAAATAGGAAAAGAATGTTATGGAAAAAATAGGAAAAAAATAGGTAAACCTGAGCATATTGTAAATTGATTTCTCTACTTTGTTCTCTCTAAATTTTTAGTTTTTTTATTATAATTTCCTAAAATTTTACCAAAGTATATAGTTTTAAAAGTATGCTTTTTATACTAAACCATTCGCTATATTTTAAATTATAACTATAACTAAGGCAGTAATTATAACTATATCTAAGGTTTTATAATAATGATATAAACCTTCCAATATTCTATAGTATACAAGGTCCCCATTCTTAGTTGTATGCTATAGAATATCCTATGTTATGCAAATAGATATAAAAACTTTGTTTTTAAAAATAAGTTTAAGGTAAAATTTCTAAACTTGTATATAATTTTTTAATCAAAATTTGAAAGTAAAATTTATTCGGTTTTATAATTATTTCTTCTCATAAATATTAATTAGAGGATGTCTAGGATTTTAAAAAACCATATAAAAAAGGAACGGACATTTTTCAGCATGAATCAAATTTTGAAATGCAACCTGTCCGGATTCTCGGGAACGAACCGAATGGTTAAAAAATAGTAGAGTCGTTCCGTCGCACATATGCTAACAAGCTAACAAATTATGTGAAACAATAAAAATCTCACATAATTATCATTCCCCATTAAATACAAAACATGCTAGCTATTTTATCCAACTTACTTTATTATTTTTTGATGAAAGTCTTACATATGAAAATACAAGGTTAGTCAAATATTATTCGATTTATTCCTACAGTACAAGTGATAGAATTGTGTTATGATATGATAGAAACAAACTACGATGTTTATGTAAAACTTAAGCTTTGGAATTATCATTGGATAGTCTTCTATCATCTTGTTGTAAGCTTTTGTCGCCCCTCTAAAGATAATGGCCACAATAGTTATCATGAACAAAATAACTGTAAATCCCATGTTTTATTTTTGTTGGAATAGGTTAGGAAGTAGATTGATTTTATAGTGTTTTTTCTGTTTCGGTTTTATTTTTTTCATTAATTAAATTATAAATATTTGACTTTTTAGATTAAGTAAAATTGCATAAAAAGTCCCTACAAATTTTATAAAACTTTATTTTTTAAAATTATTAATATTTAGAATAAGTAGATTGCATAAAAAGTCCCTATATATTCATACAACTTTATTTTTAAAAATAAGTTTAAGGTAAAATTTCTAAACTTGTATATAATTTTTTAATCAAAATTTGAAGGTAAACTTTATTCGGTTTTATAATTATTTCTTCTCATAAATATTAATTAGAGGATTTCTAAGATTTTAAAAAACCATATAAAAAAGGAACGGACCAGCTTATGAAGGGAATCAAATTCGGGCGGTTTTTATTTTTCAGCATGAATCAAATTTTGAAATGCAACCTGTCCGGATTCTCGGGAAGGAACCGAATGGTTAAAAAATAGTAGAGTCGTTCCGAAATAACATTGTTTAAATGTTTCACAGAATCACAACATATTGTAACTGAAAGGACCATTTGATTCCTTTCATAAGCTGGTCCGTTCCTTTTTATATGGTTTTTTAAAATCTTAGAAATCCTCTAATTAATATTTATGAGAAGAAATAATTATAAAACCGAATAAAGTTTACCTTCAAATTTTGATTAAAAAATTATATACAAGTTTAGAAATTTTACCTTAAACTTATTTTTAAAAATAAAGTTGTATGAATATATAGGGACTTTTTATGCAATCTACTTATTCTAAATATTAATAATTTTAAAAAATAAAGTTTTATAAAATTTGTGGGGCTTTTTATGCAATTTTACTTAATCTAAAAAGTCAAATATTTATAATTTAATTAATGAAAAAAATAAAACCGAAACAGAAAAAACACTATAAAATCAATCTACTTCCTAACCTATTCCAACAAAAATAAAACATGGGATTTACAGCTATTTTGTTCATGATAACTATTGTGGACATTATCTTTAGAGGGGCGACAAAAGCCTACAACAAGATGATAGAAGACTATCCAATGATAATTCCAAAGCTTAACTTTTACATAAACATCGTAGTTTGTTTCTATCATATCATAACACAATTCTATCACTTGTACTGTATTTTAAGGAATAAATCGAATAATATTTGACCAACCTTGTATTTTCATATGTAAGACTTTCATCAAAAAATAATAAAGTGAGTTGGATAAAATAGCTAGCGTGTTTTGTATTTAATGGGGAATGATAATTATGATAGTAGAGTCGTTCCGAAATAACAATGTTTACGATTACAAAATTTTACTCGCCATCCTTCCTAAATGTGAAGCTGAGGTAGAGATACGTGAGGCTATGATTAGCATTTTCTCGTTGAAAAGAGGTACTTGGCGAAGCTTTTTAGATAACAAATACCTTAATAACAATTGTTATTTGGATTGCTCAGGGACTTTTTTAAATAATGCTATCCATTGGGTTTTTAAAGAACTTTTACCAAATGGAGTGACTTGGATAGTTTCGTTTGGGTTAGCTGATGAGAGTTTTAGTATAATTCATGTTCCAGACTTTTGTCAAAAAGGTCAGCATCTAAGTGTTTTAGTATAATTCATCATTTCCTGTGAAGATTAAATCATCTACATAAAAAATAACAATAATAATCTTGTTACCTCCATCAGTTTTCACGAATAGTGTGTACTCATGCTCACACCTTTGAAATCCTTCTCTAACAAAGTATGCCTCAATTTTACTGTACCAAGGTCTTGGGGCTTGTTTTAAACCATATAAAGCCTTCACCAACTTGTAAACCTTGTGTTCTTCTCCTTCCTTTATGTATCCTTGCGGTTGATCTACAAACACATCTTTTGTTAGTTCGCCGTAAAGAAACGCACTCTTTACGTCTGACTGATAAATACACCAATTCTTTTGAGCTGCTAAAGCTAGCATCGTACGAATAGTATCCCAACGCGTCACAAGAGCAAAGAATTCACTGTAATCTACTACTTCTTGCGCATAGCCTTTGACCACCAATCGAGCTTTGTATTTTTCAACCTCTCCCTTCTTGTTGACCTTGGTTTTATAAAGCCATTTAACACCAATTCTCTTTGCTCCACTTGGAACATTTGTGAGAAACCAATTTCCGTTGTTTTCTATTGACTCCAACTCTGTCTTCATAACATTAACCCATTTTTCTTCCGTAATAGCTTCATTGTATGTTACAGGATCATCGCTTGACATAAACATTACAAGACCCGAAACTTCTTCTTCTTCCTCCCATCCGGTCTCGTAATCCTGCAAATAAGCTGGTCTTCTTCTGATTCTCTAAGGCCTAAGAGATTCTGATGGATTCAAAACTTCTTCTTCTTTATTTATTTGCTATGTTTCAGGCTCATGAGTCACTTCTTCAACATTCTCCTCAACTTCGGTTTCTCTATGCTCAGATTAATTGCTCAGCCTCTAATTGCTTTGTTTTATGTCCCCAATCCCAGCTTTTCTCTTCTTCAAAAATCACATCCCTACTTGTAATGACCTTTTTTGTTTTTGGGTTGTATATGCGATAACCCTTGGATTTGCTGCTTACTCCAATAAGCACACATATGTTGTTTTTATCATCAAGTTTTTTTCTTTTCTGATCTGGAAAATGGACATGAGCGATACAACCAAAAATTCTAAAGTAATCAACTCTAGGCTTTATTCCATTCCACGGTTCTTCAGGTGTTTTTCCTTGTGTCACAGAAGTTGGACTTCGATTCAAGACATGTATAGCCCATTTTGATGCTTCCGCCCAAAAATGTTTAATAACTCCTTTATCATTCAGAATACACCGCACCATATTCATTATTTTTCCGGTTCTTGAGCTCAGCAATTCCGTTTTGTTGCGGAGTGAAAGCTGTAGTGAGTTTTCTGCTAATTCCGACTTCTTCACAAAAATCAGTGAACTCATTTGAAGTTAATTCACCGCCTTTGTCCGTTCATAGACATGCTAACATTTCTCGACTCTCTTTCTCTACCTGGATCTTGAATCGAGTAAAGAATATAAAAGCTTCCGACTTTAATGACAAAAAATATATCCATACCTTTCTGCTAAAGTCATCGATAAAAGTAAGGATATATCTCTTGTCGGAGTTCAATGCTGGAGAAATTGGCCCACATGTATCAGAATGTACCAGCTGCAACCTCCTTGACGAACGCTACAAACTTTGTTTAGGGATACTCTCACGATGTTGTTTACCAACAAAACAACTAACACATTTCTCTACTTCGTTGGTGCTCAAATGTGGTATTCCTTTGCCCATATTATGATATTTGAGAGTTCTTAAACCTTTGTAACTTAAGTGCCCATACCTTTGATGCCCAAGTTTAAGCTCATCCATTGCTGTTATTTTCAAATATTTCTCAGCCCTAAACAAGTTACCTTTTGAAGCCAAAATTTTGAACAATTTATTTTCCGTCATTTTTGCTTGCATAACCAGCCCTAACTCCGGATGATAAAGCTTGCATACTTCATGTTGTATCAAAATCTTGCAGCCCTTTTGTACAAGTTGTCCCAAGCTTACCAAGTTACTCGTTAATTCTGGTACTAGATATACATCTGAAATGACATGAGTCCTTCCATTGACACGTATAGTTACATCACCTTTTCCAATTACAGAAAGAATAGAATTATTACCGAGTTTTACTGAGGATTGAAACTCTTCATCAAGCTTTGAAAACCATGATTTGTCTCATGTCATGTGGTTGGAACAGCCTGAATCAAGATACCATACAAATTTTCTTTCTTCTGGAACTGGTATGTACGCCATTAACAAAACATCACCTTCCTCTTCTCCAATCTCTGCATAGTTCGCCTTCTCTTACATAGGACATTCGTATGAAAAATGTCCAAGTTTGTGACAACGATAGCATTCTACCGTTTCCTTGGTAAATCTACCTCTTCCTCTTCCTCGGCCAAATTGTCTTCCTCTGCCTCTTCCATTTCAATACTCGTATGAAACTTTGAGTACATGTTCTTCTTCTACTATTCTTGGCTTTCTCATTTTCTGCTCATGAACAAGTAATGGGCATTGCACGGTATCGACTGATAAACTGTCAATATCTTTCGATTCTTCAATTGAACACACAATGTAGTTGAAGTTTTCAGTCAGAGTTCGCAAGATCTTTTCCATAATTTTGACATCTTGCATATCATCCCCACAGTTTCTCATGTTGTTTGCTACCACTATCACCCCTGTGAAGTAATTGGAGATGGATTCTCCATTTTTCATCTCCAACAATTCAAACATTCTCTTCAAAGTTTGTAACTGCGCACGCTTCACTCTTGCATTTCCGTGATATTTGGTCTTCATAGAATCCCACAACTGCTTTGACGTCTCTTTCAAAGTTATCGTCTTAAGAATTGATTTGTCAATCGCATTGAACTAATAGTTATTTTCCTTCAAATCCTTTAACCTTGCATCAACAAAGGTCTTCTTCTCTGCTTCAGTCAATCCTTCTTTGTTAATTGGTTCATCAATTCCATCTTCCACAACAACAAAATACTCCTTTGACCGAAGAAGATTTTCCATAAAGAGACTCCAATGGTCATAATCTCCATCGAATTTTGGTATACAAGGTTGCCCAAAATTACTCGATTCTCTCATATTTTCTATGTGTTTCCTCTCTTTCTCTTTTAATTTAATGGCTCCGATACCAAATTTGTTGATTTCAGATGAATAAATCTCAGACAAAAGCTATGAAAATCTTCTACAGTTTTGTTACGCAATATAAATGACTATTAAATAGTCAAAGATTGAGTATAAAAAATGAAAGCAGTAGTTTCAGTTTATCTTCTCGCAAACTCGAAGTTTCTCTCTCAATCGAACAAAAGCTTCCAACTTCAATGGTTTAGTCAATATGCCTGCAACCTGATCATTGGTACCACAATGAACCAATTTTACAATTTCATCTTTGACAAGATCCCTAAAAAAATGGAACCTAACATCCATATGCTTGTTACGACCATGAAGAACATTGTTCTTTGATAGTTTAATTGTTGACTTGTTATCACACATAATCGTAGTGCAACCTGACTGCTTCATATCAATTTTTTTCTAAAATCCTTCTCATCCAAATACATTGACAAGCACAAAATGATGCAGCTATGAACTCAGCTTCAGTGGTGGATAGAGTGACTACCGGTTGTTTCTTTGAAACCCAAGAAACAACTCCTCCACTCAATAAGAAAGCATATCCACTTTTGCTACGTCTATTACCAATGTCTCCAGCATAATCACTATCATTATAGACACTCAACTCCTCCAACATTTCCTTTTTGTAAAACACACCGAATCCAGTCGTTCCTCTTATGTACCTTAGCACACGCTTTGCTGCTTGCATATGTTCCTCTCTAGGATCAGACATGTATCTGCTCAATAGACAAACCACAAAGATCATATCAGGCCTTGTCGTCGTGATATACATTAAACTTCTAATGAGTTGTTTATATATTGTGCAATCAACTCTCTTAGCATCACTATCTTTTGATAGCTTCACTCCGGGAACAATAGGATTCTTGACATCATTTCCGTTATGCAGATTAAACCTTTCAAGAATCTCTCCAGCATATTTATTTTGATGGATGAAGATTCCATCACCATCCTGTGTCACCTCAACAACCAAAAGATACGAAGAATTATTATATTTCAAAATTATTGGATATTTATTAGAATCAAGAAATATTATCTTTTACCGTTTTTACTCTTTAAATCATTTTCTTCTATTTTAAAATAATTAGATGGAATTATTTGTTTTAATTTTTTTGTTTATACTTATTATCAATTAGATTTTATTTTTATTTTAAATTAAAATGGGCTTTGGTCGCAATTTAGTTCGACCAAAACAAATCTGGTGACATCGTGGGACGAACACCTGCACACAGGCAAACCCTAGATCTATCTAAAAACCACCATTTCCAACGAAGTCGAAGCTAAATCGACGAATTCGCGTGTATCAAACGACTCTACAACAAACAACTCTACAACATTAATTTATGAAAACAAAGCCAAAAATCATGCCAAAATCATACGTTTAAAAACATAATCGATTTTGTGGATTTGGGTTGTGAAATGTTTGTTTTAGGGTATTGAATACTTATGGTTTAGGGTAATTTTTGGGGGTTTTCAGATTCTAGACAATTTGTAGGAGTAAATGGCATGACCCTAATTAGTTAGGGTGAAAATGATAAATTAGGAAATTCAAGCTGGAGTTTAAAAAAAGGAGTAGGGTGAGAGATCTATCAAAATGTGGCTTTTTCATTTTTCTAGCTTTTTTCACCCAACTCTCTCCTCCTTCTTTCTCAACCCAATTTTCTTCTTGATTTTACATGGAAATGATTTAGATAAATTACGTATAAAATAGATGAACTAAACGATTACATATTCCATAGCATTTATTAAGCATTTATTAATAAACATGAAATATTTTGATATTTTTACGTAATTTCATTATCATTATATAATAGTATTATATAGTAAGTCACATGAGAAACAAACAGATTTTACCAAAATTTTGTTATAAAATTAAAGATAAAAGTAAATAAATAACTGAAATGGTTAAAGAACACACTATGCCGTTAGTAATTTAGTACATCTGCCCTTAATAATTTAATACATCTTTTAAAATAAAATCTAAATATAAAAGTAATATTAGAATATAAAAACAAATAATTATTTATTTTGATGAAATTATTCATTAATTATGGAGACAAGATTTGACAATATGTTTAACATTTATTAACTAATAATTAATTATAGAAACAAAATTTAATAATAATAATATTAATGCGATTTTTATTAATTTATTTAAAATAAATACAATAAATAAAATGATTTTTTAGCTTAATTAGGGTTTTGATTTTTATAGTTTTGGGATTATATACGGGTATAAATCGGCTTTAGAGTTTTATTTATTAACTTAAAAAAGTTAATTATTTTTTATTTTGATTAAACTAATATTAATTATGGAGACAACATTTAACAATATCTTTCACCTTTATTAACTAATAATTAATTATAGAAACAAAATTTAATAATAATGTATAATTTTTATTAATTAATTAAAAAGGCAATAACATAAATACAATAAATAAATGATTTCTTACCAAAAGAAATGATTTCATCCTATTTAACTTCAACTTTGATAAAAGAGATAATCTGAATTTCTTAGAGTAGAAAAATCTTTATTGTTCCTCGTAAACCGAGAGTTTTTTGTTTAATTTGGAAATAATAACATAAACTATTGTACTCCTTTTAATAATACATTGGTTTCTTAACTAATTCATTGGTTGTCACAATTATTAGGCATGCATTAGCTCTTTTATTTTCGCAACTAATTTACTCGTTTTAATAATTATGTTATTCATGATTTATGGGATTTGTTTTTACTATGATATTATGTTAATAATATATGGTTTTTTAATAAATATATAGTTAATAGAAATTATGAGTTTAATAATACATATGATATTATGAAAAATATGGTTTTTTACTATGATATTATTTTTATCATGACCTTTATTAACTAGCAATTAATATGGTTTTTTACTATGATATTATTTTTGCAACTAATAATATTGATATTATTTTTGCAACTAATAATATATTTGTATGATTTGTAGAGGATGCGTAATACTTTAAAGAAAGCTTTGTTTCTCCTGTTTATTTTTAGTTACGAAACCATGGGTTCATCTGGGCCAGCCTCATCAGATGAGACCACCCAACATGTATTGTTCGAGTGTAGGAATATATACCAAGAATCCGCGGATATAGGGAAATTGCAGCTGGAGCTTTTAAAGAAGCAGGAGAGACTTATGGATAAGCTTATCGACGGTTTAATGATGACGATGGAGGATAAAAACATCATTGAAAACAAGTGGCGCAAGATATTGAAAGTAGGAGAAAGGCTTAATAGCTTTACCACATCTTCTCCGCCTCTCCATTTGGAGCAGGCTCTAAAAGAGACCAGAGTCGCGCGCAGGTTAGTTAATTTTTTGTTTTATTTTTTTAATTATTCTTAATTTGATTTTTGGTTCTTCTTTTAATTATTTTACAAAGTACTGCAGGGCTTTGAGAAGCTTAGTGCAACTAGGCGAAATGCTTGAAAATAGTTTAGCTTCTAAAAACTCTTTGTGCCTCTTTTCTCAAATCAAATTAAGAATAATTAAAAAAAGTAAATGATTCTCAAATCATTTTAGATTCAATTCTCAGTTCGAATTTAACACATGATTCTTACCTTATATCGAACCTTTGATTCTTGATTTGTATTTAACCCATTATTTGTAATGTGCATTTTACCATTGATTCTCAAATTGGAATATCAAATTGGAATTGACACACGTTTCTCAATTCACATTTAATCATTTATTTTTTGTTCATATTTAACATATGAATATCATTTGAGAATTAACCCTTGTTTTTTGAAGGTTGTTGCGTCATCTTCCTGTGAAGCAGAATATATCGCTGCGTGTGCAGCAACATGTCAAGGAATGTGGCTGGGACGATTGTTGGCAAATTTATTTAAAAAGAAGGTTAATCAAGTGGTTCTAAAGATAGATAATTAGTCCGCAATCGCATTGAGCAAGAATTCAGTCCACCATGAGAGAAGCAAGCACATTGATACTCGATTCCACTACATTAGAGACTGTATTGAATCAGGAATGATTGCAATCCAACATGTTTGCACAGAAGATCAACGTGTTGATATTCTCAGAAAGTCGCTATCAAGAAAGAAGTTCCTGGAGATGAGAGAAAAGAGTGGTGTGCAGATGATCAAGTAGAAAAATAACAATTGTGTTCAATCTTAAGGGAGAAAATGTTAGATAATATTGAACACGGTTATTAGAAGTTATTGTGTCAGTTAATTAGATAAGATCGGCTAACTGTTATGTATTAGTCTATTTAAACAAATTTATAGTAATATTTAAAGTGTGGTGAAACAATTCCATTTCAAGTATACTTTTATTTCTTAGGTCTGTCTTGTATTGTCTGCATTTTTGTTTGATTACAGGGACCATAGTTTACAAGGACTCCATTGGTATTGAATCTTTTCATCTTGTGGAAGCGGATACCTAATCTCTTTCTCTTCACCACCTTGTGAGGCCAATTTCTATATTGGAAAAAGAAACAACAGAGAAAAAACAAGGTATTAATCTATTTCCTTATCAGTAGCCCCCTTAGTTCTTATAAAGATAATTTTATGAGAATTATTCAGTCTTCGAACATTACCCCAAGTGAATAAAGCTTCTTTCCTCTAGCCCCTTTATCATGACTGAGCCCAGTGACTTGCAACTTCACTTCGAATGTAAGAATGAGTGCAAATAAGCTCCCCGCTCGCTTCGAATTTATCAACTAGAAATACAACTCTACTTCGACCTCGAATCTTCTGTCTTTAACACTTTCAACTATCATACCCCTACTTGAAAAATTGATTGGACCCTTCTTGATAGGTCTATGACATGGCAAGCTCATTCCACCCAATTAGAACTGTTTACCATATTCGCCTCTTCCAATTCCCATCGTCGTCTTTTCCCAAGTATAAATACTTAGCTCCATCTTACTAAGAACTTTTTAGTAAAATCATCGTTCCTAAGCTATCTTCATCTGGTTCTTCTTCAACCTTCAACCTCATTAGCTACCTTCACCAGAAACGTCGATTTCTTCAGTCACAAAAAACAATTCCCCAGATTAATGTCTATTGTATGAGAAGATATCCCAAATACAAAAGATCTAAACCCAAAAAACCAAGAAAACCAAAGAAATCTCTCTTCCCTGGTCCTGGTAATCAAGTTTTTGGTGCTTACGACTGGTTCTGTATTGGAGAAAGAGCTGAGGAATACAGAGCTGCTGGATTAATCCACAACGCTTCCCGCTTCTCCTCTACCACCTTCAAATACGGTAACTTCAATTCCAACCTTGTTAATTCGTCTTCGCCCCTAACATCAAACCCAGGATCTAGCCAGCAATCTTCTCCTCCTCAAAATCAATCCACTTTTCCATCACTAAGACCACATCGAAAACCTAAGCCTGTCAATTCTGACAAATCTCCAACTCCTAAAAAACTACAACTTAAATCATCTATCCTACAATCTGAAGCAGTTAAAGCTAAATTTCACAAACACCAACCTTCCTAGCAATGGGTGACGATGCAGAAACCTTCCCTCCTCCCCCACAAGAAATGGTTGACGTTACTCCAGAAAGTAGTCAACCAGTTCTTATGGAAAACGAAAAATCATGCCAAACTGAGACTCAAACTCGCAGTCTTCGCGATGAAGTTACTGATGAAGAAAATGATTCTGAAGCCACTGAATCCAATGCCGAAGCCGAATCCGAGGCGGAAGAAGAAGTAATCCCTTCAAGGAATATTCGAGGAAAGAAAGCTCCTATTACTCTCCCCGAAGATGTTGCCGCCTTGTTTCAGGAAAACCTAAAACTACTTTGTCCTCGGTACATTCTAGCCCTAAAACACGTACCTTACACTTACTACCCCGAATCAGAAAAAGAAAATCTTAAGAAACAATGGGGATTAACAGACAACATCGTTCTTCTTCTACCAATAGAAGGAGAAACACCTTTAAGTTGTCAGAAAAACGAATTGGTAGTTTATCCTGAACTTTTCAATTGGGGACTTCGATTTCCTCTCGATCCAATGATTGTAGAGTACTTCGAAATTCTTGGGTTGTGCCCAACACAAGTCACTCCAAACCAAATGTTCACTTTACTCTCCGTCATTATGGTGTCGAGGCTAGGAGACATCCCCCTCGATATAGAAGACTTCATTTCACTGACCAAACTCTCAAAGGGGCCAGTTTTACCATTCTACTACCTAACTTTGGAGGATGATCTGAAGATTATCGATGACTTCCTCGAGGCTGACAAGTTTTGGAAGCAAAGGTTTGTTTTTTATCAGGAGCCTGGGAAAATGGTAAAGAAATTTCCGATGACAACCCCTCAAAACTTACTCTCATCTGGAGAGATAACAGTAAGTAAATCATGGTTATTATTGTTAATACTTTCTTCCCAACTTATTAAACCTAGTCAAACTAACCAGGCCTACTTATCTGATTGCATACTCTTTTCCCAGAAATTTCGAGGCGATTCAAAAGTCGTCGAAAGACTGCAAAGACTATCTTCATGAGAATGGCTGAATGGGCTGAGAAAGCCTGGGGAAATGGCTTTCACTCCGCCTTTCAACCAATCAATTTCGTCAACAGCCATCTCTGGCGCATAACCTTGGGAGCTGACTTCCCTAAAAGCCCGAAGCTCCCCCCAGATCCCATTGACGCGGTCAAAAGAATACTCTTACCAGATGGGAAAACTTACCTTCCCACCAGGAACCGATCTGACAGTCACCTGCCACCAAAAAAGAAGGGAAAACTGGCCCTCAAAAAGTCCAACACAAGTAATCCTAACCCTTCTAAAAATTCGAAGCCTACAAGGAAACGAAAAACGCCTGCATCTCAACTTCCCCCAATATCCGAAGAAGGCGAACCTATCCTTAAAAGGAAAAAGACAGAAGATAATGCTTCAAAGAAGAAAAAGGACAAGTCCACTACCCCGAGGAGTAAGAAAAAGAACGAAGCTGAAATGCTCGAAGAGGTATTGGCTTCCGAGGTCCATGAGAAAACCTTCATTGAAGAAAATCCTCAAGGAGGATTGGCACTAGGAGATAGCCAGGAAAACGAATATCTTAACCTCGACGATTTCAACTCGAGTGGGGATTTTGTAGTCACCTGTGAAGATTCTCAGCCTGCCAACACCATTCCATCATCTTCTACCGGGGCTGCCATAACTTCAACATCTAACGCAATTATTCCTGTCCATCGCCCATCAAACTTGCCCAACCCTGACAGATCCGATGAGGTAACTTCAATCCTTCGACCCTTTACTAATTTAGGTGTTGCAGCCAAAAAATTGTGTGAAGAAGTAAGCAATTCACATACACAATTGGAGCTCCTTGCATAAGAATTAATCAAGAGCAAAAAGGAAAAATAATCTGAAAAAGCTTCGAAAGATAAAGCACTTCAAAATTTCGAAGCTGAAAAAAGAAAACTTCTTAACGAGCATAAAGAAAACATCGAAGCTATGGAGACTTCTCATCGTCTGGCTCTTGAAAATATAAATTCTCAACATTTTATTGCCATTTCTGGTGAAAAGAAAAAATCTACCGAGGCTGAAGAACTTGTTAAGAAAACTCAAGAAAGCCTGAAAAATTGTCAAACTCAATTGACTACGCTTCAAACAGGATTTGAGCAGGAAAAGAAGGACGCCATCAAGAAAGCCGAAGCTGCTGTTGGTTCTTTGATGCTTGATGGTATCAAGAAGGCTCAAACCCAAACAGCTATCGATCTTCTTCGAGAAATTCATGCCGCCTATCCAAGGTTAAATTTAACAGAATTTTGGAAACAAATTCCCGAGGAAGATCGCCCAGACGAAGCATTCGAGGTTGCATCAAACTCTTCAGAAGAAGATGACGTTTCTGAAGGGTCATCAGAAGACGACTAAACAATAGATTATATATGTCATGTGTTTATTGTTGTTGTTTTTTTTACTAAGTAGTTTTCTCCTTTTTGTAAGCTTCAAGCTTTATCCGATGAAACAAGCAACTATCTTCATATTTCAAAGTTCTGGTGCACTCATAAAACGTGGCACTCGAAAATTTGATGTGCTCATAAAACGTGGCACCTCGAAAATTTGATGCGCATTTTATTAGTTTCTTCGATGTCGCTCTATTTTGTAAGTGATTGTTTGGAAGAAAGTTTAAAATATTATGCTGGTGGAGAAATGACAGGTTTTGCTTTATTCATGCGGAAATAAATGAGAACATCAGTATATAAATTAAATGAGACTCATCTAATGGTAAAAATAAAATAAATTTCGATAAGTGAATTGAATCATTAAGTAAGTATATAATATAAGATATATGGAGAGTAATAATATATCAAAATTTTATTGAAGAAGTGAATCTTCAATTTATTGAAAAACATAATCTCTTTGGTAATAAATAAGGAAGAGTAAATGCGAATTATAAATTTTTTACACCCAAGAAAGACTTATCTCAAGTCCACCGGATACCCACCTTGGAAAGTGGAAAGGTCTCACATCTGCCTTTCCGCCCCCCTAACAAATACTTACGTAGGGAAGTGTAACGGTCTCTTCACCACTTATTCACGTTTTGCCACTAAGAGTCTAATGCGCGGGTCTAACCTTTCCATGAGACATTTACATGAGTGATACTAGGCAAGACTAACGATCTCTGAATCGATGATGATCAATAGTAAAAGCTACTCAACCATAATCGGTTTGGATCAATGAGTACTAATTACCATCCGGAGCTAGAGATGGCAATGAGTCAGGATGGATGCGGGTATTGTTAAATTCCTAACCTATCCTATCTTTATTTTTTTGAAATTCGGCGGATTTGGGTACCCGTTCAGATAAGAGATTTATTTTTTGACGACCAAACCCATTGGAAACGAGTACCCACATGTGGGTACCCATTGGTCATTTATTTATTTATAAATATTTTCTCGTAATTAATTATCCGATGAAAAATTTAAAAAACCAAAAATAATATAATTGGTCATTTATTTATTTATAAATATTTTCTCGTAATTAATTATCCAATGAAAAATTAGAAAACCAAAAATAATATACTAAAATAATAATAATAATATAAGGAATATGAACTCTTAATTAAGTACCAAATTTTAATACATATTTATTATTTAGAACTCATATTTATTTATTTTTTTATAAATTATATTTGTTTTTTAAATACAGTAGAAAATAATACTCGTTTATTTAATAAACTCTCTAAGATAATATTTTTGGCTTGTCTAAATTTATAATTCGCTAAAATTATAAGATAATAAAATTTATAATTTCTTTAGACCCATATAAAATATAAATTAATAATTCCTTATATATAGCATATTACATGAATGATTTATGAAGGTTTTTGAAAAATGACTGAATTGTCTTTTGTTTTTTTTTAAATCAATTTTCTCTTGAATCGTGTCTCTAATTTTCCTTAGAATGGTAAGAACTTCTAGTATTTATATAGAAAATATTTTAATGTCCATAAAGTGATACATTGAACACAAAAAGCATATCAAGGTGGAAGATTGAAGTTTTTTTCAAACTCGGCCCTTCATTTGATATACATGATGCATTGTATATATTTTTTTTATATTTTTTTAGGTAAATGTGGATTTGTATATATATATGATGTACAAGGTTACAATCGTTCAGAGAGTTCAAAGATCTCTCTGTAGAGTATAAGTCACTAATGGACTTTACAAATAAAATCAGGAAAACTGAGTACATCAATAAGCCAAAAGAAATCTAACATGCAATCTAACATGCAAGTCGATAATGCGGATATAAGCGGAATAAAGTCTTCAAAGTCGTAAGGGTGATTCGAGTGAAAATGGTGTCTTGAGTCACGATCTCTTCATCAAATACAAGGCGGTTTCGAGCACGCCAAATCTCAAAAACAGTAGCTTGGAATGCAAGGTTGATGGCGCGGGATCGGTAGGATGTGCCCCGGTGCTCTTTCCTAATCCATTTATGTGCACTGTCAAGCGTTGTCATTGCGCGAGTAATCCCCAACCATCCTCTGATACGACCCCATATTTCTCCACTGAACCTGCAAGAAAAGAAAATATGTGCACTCGATTCATCAGAATGCCTACAAAAGGGGCAACTGATGTTAGGCAAATCCATGTAGTGAAGTGTGTCTTTTGTGGCCAGACGACGGTTGAATGCAAGCCAGACGGTGAAAGTGTATTTCGGTGGGATGTATCTCTTCCATATCTTCGATAGCATCGGACACAGTTCACCCTTTGTCCTCATGGCTTCATAGACACGGCTTGTGATTAACTTTCCATCCAAAACACAACTTTCAAGACCCCGAATCGCATGGTCTCGGCCCCCAAATATCTGAATCAAAGAATCTCTAATATCAAGAAGCTTTCGAATGAGATGACTGTCTTTATCTCGTCTTTGGTAGTCCCAGATAGTTTGTCCTCGAAGATAATACTCGTGCACCCATTTCACCCATAAAGACTCGGAACCCGAATGAAATAACCATATCGAACGGGTAAGAAGAGCACGATTCCAAACTCTTATATCTTTAAGTCCAAGACCTCCTTCTTCCTTCGGTTTATAAATTTTGTCCCATGAAATCCGAGCTGGTCTACCCCCCCAGAAGAACTTGAGGCAGAGCGAGCGGATGGTATTAAGGACCGCCAAATGCAAAGGAAAAGCGTGGAACCAAAAACATTCTACTCCTTGAAGCACGGATGTGGTCAGTTGAAGTTTTCCCGCGTAAGAAAGTTTCACGTGCTCCCATTTCTCAATGTAACTCGAGATAGCTGCAGTTAAAGGAGCAAAATTAGTAACTGAAACCGTCATTGGAGCGAGAGGTATCCCCAGGTAACGAACAGGGTATGTGTCAACTTCAAATCCGACTCTCTCCATAATTCGATCATAGACAATCTCATTAACTCCGGCTAGATATATTGTGGATTTAGTAGGGTTCAATGAGAGGCCCGATACATCCTCCAGATGTCCCAAACAATCCATAAGGATGTTAACCGATGTCTCGTCCCCTCGTGAGAAAAGCATCAAATCGTGGGCAAAAGAAAGATGGGTGGTGTGCGTGCGGGCACATTTCGGGTAGAATTTAAAGCCCGGTTCACTCGATCTCTTCTTTAATAATCGGGATAGATATTCAAGACAAATGATGAATAAAGTAGGGGACATGTGATCACCTTGCCTCAAGCCTTGTTGCCCACGAAAGAAACCATGAAGCTCGCCAGTGATGGAAACCGAAAAAGATGCTGTAGTAACGCAAGCAAGAATCCAACCCACAAACTTATGAGGAAAGCCGATACCATGGAGTATTGTCGATACGAAGTCCCATGAGACTGTGTCAAAAGCTTTGCGAATATCTACCATGAGCATACATCGTGGAGAAATTCTTGCACGGTTCGAACTTCTAACCAACTCTTGGGCAAGGAAAACGTTATCAACAAGATTTCGACCACTTACGAAAGCACCTTGTCCTTTGTCAATGAGAGTTGGAAGTAAGGGTGCTATTCGGTTAGCCAAAATTTTGGTAATCACTTTATAAGTAACATTTGTGAGACCAATTGGCCTAAAGTCACCCACCTTAGGATCGTTGTCTTTCTTCGGTATGAGGGAGAGGATGGTGTGGTGTGTTGCGCGAAGTAGACTACCAGTGTCAAAAAATTCACAAACACAATCAATCAAATCTGTGCCCACAATATCCCAATTCTTTTTTAAGAAAGCCGAGGTGTAGCCGTCCAGTCCAGAGGCCTTGTCATTCCCGATATCAAAGAGTGCATTACGGATTTCATCACCTTCCACAGGTTTAAGTAGCTGCTCATAAAACCAATCTTCGACTAGTGGTCCGTGACTCATGACTGTCGGGTCAATGGGGGTGCTTGGCCGGGATGTGCCAAAGAGGTGTGTGTAGAAATCTACAAAGAGGGAGGCGAATTCTATTGGAGATGTGGTGCGGGTGCCGTCATCTCGGACGATGTATGATATGTTCTTTCTTGCATTGTCTCGGTTTATTAAGCTGTGGAAGTATTTCGTACCTCTATCTCTATCAACTAGGTGGGTAGTCCGCATACGCTGTTGGAGAAAACTCTTTTCGGCATCAAGGAGGAAGTTCGCACGAGCCCGTAATCTGTGAACCTCTTCTTTTAAAGAAGTGTTGTCAGGATCATCCATAAGAGAGGTTAAAGCCTCTTTAAATTCTGAATTTGCAGTAGCTGTACGCTCGAGAATACCCCCGTACTCAGCTTTATTCAATTCTCTTAATGGACGTTTTAAGGCTTTTAACTTCTGCGCAAGTATATATTGTTTCGTACCATCAATAAACTGCCCCCATGAACTTTGTACGATACTAGCAAACCTGGGATGTTTAAGCCACATGTTGAAGAATCTGAGTGGCCGACAACCATGCTGAAAGTCTCGAATAACCGATGCAATAACTGGGCTATGGTCGGATACGGGTTCCATCGGAAGGAACGATGCTCTACATATGAGATTCCTGTCACTCCACCCATGATTTATAAGGACTCGATCAAGCTTAGCCCAAACAGTACTATTTGTCCAAGAGAAGAAAGGACCTGTGGAAGGTGCATCGACAAGACCATGAGATATTTGAAAATTATTCAAATCAATTAACTCACTATTTCGAAGAGGAGCAGCCCTAATTCGGTCTCCTAGAGCACATTACGTGTTATAATCTCCCATAATCATCCAAGGTAAACGAATGTTGGCCCCGATGGTGGTTAGGTGCTCCCAAACAACTCTTCTTTGCGGTACTGTATACAAATGGTAAACGAAGGTAACATAAAAAGTTTCTTGGGTGACGTTGCAATGGACTTGAAAGTGGATGTGTTGTCTTCCAATTTCAATCATTGTACAAGCTACCCTACTAGCATCCCAAACAACAATGATGCGTCCTCCAGGAATAACATCAAGATTAGAAACATGATTCCATTTTAAGAAACAAGTAGACATAAAGTTGGTTAAACGTTCTTGCGAGAATTTCGTTTCTAATAGGCAAAACAGGGGCAAAGAATTTTTTCTTACGAGTTTACAAACCGTGGAGAGAGAAGCGCCTCGATCTGCAAACCCACATAGGCCCATGATGTTCCAACTAAGGAGCTTCATTTATCAACCAAGGATTTTATGGGCACTCCGCGCCTCGCGTTTTTCTTTATCTTTTTGCTTTGCACCTTTTGCCAAGTCTGATCAGAATGCTCGACAGGGTTGTTCGGTAGATGTGTGAAATCATCATTTGTTTGATGTTCAAATGTTGGATCCCGGCCTTGAGTATCTGCCAGGGGATTTCTCAAGATTGATGGTGGCTCAAATTCATCATCACGTTCCTTGAGGGTGTCAATCATGGTTCCAGTTGTATCGGACTTGTTACCTCCCTTGTCTTGAGGTTTGTTATCAGCTGCCATCTGTTTGTCTTTGGTGCTAGTTTTATGGGATGGTTTTGCTTGTTGGGCAGTTTGCTTCGGCTGTGTGCTAACTGATGGTTTTTTCCGTGGGGTAGCATTTGCATGGGCTTTCGATGCTCCCGGTGCTCATTTGTTTGTGGCTGTTCACCATTTTGTGGCATTCTTTGCCCTTTCATTGCATCCTTTTTTTGTGTGCTGGTATTTGGTCTAGGTGGACAACACAGGTGGTTGTGCCCAAAGCATTGACATATATGGCAAAATAAAGGGTAGTTCTCGTACTCCACCATTTGTTCATAGCGCTTCCCGCAAGGCAAATTGACACCAAACTTTGTAATTGGTTCTTTACTCACATCAATCTCAATCAAAACACGTGCGTAGGCCATCCTGGACATGTCACAAGTAAATTGGTCAGTATATAAGGGCTTACCAACCTTGGAGGCGATCTTGCTAAGGTCAGATTGACTCCAGAAACCCAAGGGGATGTCACGGAGCACAACCCAAGTTGGGATCTTGGTGAAGAGATCGTCTGTGAGCATTGTGCCTCTCTCAATCTGTTTTAATAAGAGTGTCTTTCCATAGATGGTATACGGGCCACCTTGAAGGACTTTTAGCAAATCTTGTTCATTAGAGAACTTGAAGACGGTCCACCCTTTGCCATAAGGCAAAACCCTGCATCCAACACCCCAAGATTTCGTTATTGACTCAAGTGAAACAGCCTATGAGGTAGTGTCCCCAAGTCTCAACAATTGGGATTTCGTCCATATGGTCGAGAGTGATGTCTTCATCATTAATAGGAACTGTAACTTCAACCCTTTCGATTCTAAACGGGAGCCTTGAAATAGGCTGGAGAACATTTTAGATAGAGTTTGTGTTGTGCGCGTTGAGGACGTATTCTGATCACTCTTGTATGATGATTGTCGGTTCCATACATTATTAGTTTGAAAAGAAGGAAATGGATTTGTTGTATGCATATTATTACCTTCCTTGTGAATTGAGAGGCCATTACCTTTATTTCGAATATTCAAATCTGTTGAATTAATTCCTTGCACCCGGGTCGAATTCAAATTCAAAATCCCGTTTTTAATTGCAGTTGAGTCCCCGGAATTGAAGTCTTTTCCATTCAAATTTTCTGAATTAAATCCATGTTCGCTGTTCCAATTCAAATTCTCATTCCCGTCTTCAATTGCAGTTGAGTCCCCGAATTTAATACCTTTTCCCTTCAAATTCAAAAATCTTTGTGAAGTAAATTCGGAAGTAAAAGAAATCACATTACCTTCATCAATTGCAGGGAGGGCTTTATTTACTTCGATTGCATTCAGATCCCTGGAAGTACTGTCTTCTCCATTTAAATTAAAAAACCTTTGCGAAGTAAATTCGTGCACAGTATCTTGTGCATGTAAGTTCAAATTTGTTTCTCTGAATTTAAATGATTTACTCTCAGTCACGTTGCCTTCTGTTGCTTTATATACAGTATTATGGTGCAAGTTACCCTCCTTTGCATTAAATGCATTAATCCTCTTCACGTTACTATTCTTTGCTTTAATTGTATGGAGGTTACTATTCTTTCTGTTCATTTCCATTTCCGCATATATTTATCTCTCTGTCATTAATGGCAGGACATTTGAATTTGAAATTTTGAATAGGAGAATTAATCTCCTTTCCGTGTACATTTAGATCTGTGTCGGCATTATTATCCTTTCCATTAGTAACGGTAGACTTGAATGCAGTCATGGCTTTGGATGAATGATCCCGACTGTTACGCACCCCTCTTGAATGCGTCAGTGACTTTCTATGAACGCCGATAGCAAAATTCCGATCACCGGAAAAAGTATTGTTTGCAGTTTTGGCTACCTCTTGCGGTGGTGGAATCGCCGGAATACTTTTGTTTGCTAAGAACGGTTCCAGAGACAGATACACCAGAGATATTGGTTTTTTCTTTTGCTTCTTTTTATGCCCCGATTTTCCGCAAACTGATTTTTCTCCTTGCTTTAACAATGAAGCATCATGAATGGTAGTCGCCGGAGATGAAAATTCGGCTCCTGCAGAAGCTGCAATCTGTTCATCGGAGGCCGTTAATAGAAGTTTATCGGTTTCGCGAACAACAATGATGTCTCGATCTTTATCGGTTTCCTCTTGTTCATCGTTTAGTTCCCGTTCGTCATCGCAAGTATCAACGCCAAACAGCATTTCCCGAGTCACCGATGGATCAAAAGGAATTATATCCTTTGGAGAAGCAAGAGCGCAAATCAGATTATTACCATAAACTTTTGACGTATTCCGTTTCCGCTTGTGTATCGGTTTCTTCTCTCCGACTGCAATTTCCTGAACATTCACCTTGGCCAAATCCTCCATTGAAGAAATTAGAGACCGAACTACACGTTTTCCGGTTTTACGGACTAAAACCCCCTGACTATTATCTTCGGTTTAATTCTCTAATTTAAACAGAAAATCAGATAATAATCATTCCGGAATAGAAATTGATAAATCTGCAAAAGTAATCTTGCAAAAGTAACAAAACAAAGAGAATAAATCTGCAGGTTCACCAATATATAAATCACCCAAATTAATTAAAATAGTGACAGGGATGGAGATTTAAATCTTTTAGAATGATAAACACAGAGGAGGCGTCGACTTCAATAACAGAACTCCAAAGTACAAATCGTAAAAGAAGATATCCACTGTTGAACGACGGTGGGACCGTTTGCTTTCCAATGTGTGAATCGCCAAAGATAGCTTCCGATACAGTAGTGGATGGTGTAATTTGATATTAAAATATTGAAGAATAAGTAAATGAAAGAGGAAACAGTGGCTTTCGATTGGAAATCGGAAAGAGAAAGAGATGAGAATAAAGAGAGAATGCTTTGAGTAAAAGCGTCTAGAGAGAAGGCAGAGCTTTCTTTCTAGAGAGAGAAACTTCCCTCTAACTTCTACCTTTATATTGTATAATAATTAAGTGGAAGCTTAAAAGTGTTTGTAAACTAAGTATTTTACTATAAATTAATAAAATATTAATTAATATATAAGTTAATAAGTATTAATTTATCTATTAATTAATAACTCTTTTAATTAATAAATTTTGGTGGTTCCAAGTAAATTATTTTATAGAGTTTCTACTGTATATGAATTTATTAAAATATTTTAACTTTTTTTTTTAAATTTATTTAATATAAATCTTTATATTTGTTAAATATAAGCTAATTTAAAATATATCAAGTATGTATAATTATATCAAAATAAAATAATAAATATAAAAATTATAATAAAAATAATTGAATTACTTTATAAAAAAATTAAATTTAAAAAATAATAATAATATATCATATTAATTTTTCAATACTAAATTAACTAAAAGATGTAATGTGGATTGGGTTCAGGATTTGCCGTGGGAAATTTCATAAACCTATAACCCACCCTAAACCCGATGGGTAGTAAATTTTTAAACCCATAACCACCTATGAAAATATTAAAACCTATCACTCATCGCATCGCGTCAGCTCAGATTGGGTACTCGTGGGTTCAGAAAAATTGGCATCCCTATTGGAGTGAGTGTACGAATCAAGTCTGAAAAGATGCATGTTTATTCCTCCCGAAGAACGTTCGCAAAGACTAATGTTTGAAGCATGAAGTATATGATCCTACAAAACCTAACCCAACTAATGTTTGCATGAACCCTCAAACAGGTCTTCCTTTTGAGTTTAACCACGATACGTATAGGGAAGAAACAATGATTTATACAGTCGGTAGTTTACAACCATTTAGTTTTGGGGATTCTTGGAGATACGAAAATTGGATGCAAGCTGGGGTAAACCCACATGCAAAACGCATTCCACGTAGCTCTTTAAAATCGCTAGCCTTTAAATATTATTTACAAAGAAAAAAAGGCATTATTCAAACTATGCTGACTTTGCCATGGAATGTTTCGATTACTAGTGACATAGCTACTTTTACTGATTTTGATATGGTATGTGTTACCCTTCATTGGATGGATGCCGAATGGGTCCTCCAAAGGATAATTATATGGTTTGAATCAATTGGGAAGCATAACGCACAAATAATTAGGGAGAGTATGATTGAATGCATGAATGTTTATGGCATTAAAAACAAGATTATGTATATTTCGTTGGATAATGCATCTTCTAATGCATCTGCTATAAATTGCTTATAGAAGATTGCAATCCCCCTTTTTCCAAAATTGTTTCACACCAAATGTTTATGCCACGTACTTCAATTAACTGCGAAAGAAGGAATACGTAAGGTTCTCGGTGATTATATTGCCCTTATAAAAAATGGGGTCCTATTTTGCTCGACATCCGCTGCTAAAAAAAGAGCTTTTAAAACACTTGTTACTTCAAATGGGAAAAAGTATAAGAAACTTATATTAGATGTCGAAACTAGATGGAATTATACTTACACAATGCTTGCACGTGCGCATGTTTTTAAAGAAGAGATTATGACGCTTTATAATGCATCTTATCGTGAAACACCAATTGAAACCGACCATTGGACATATTGTGCACACATTTTAAGATTTTTAAGACTTTTTAAAGAAAATACTCTAACCTTTTCTTCACAAAATCAACCTAATGCTCATTTTGCCCTTTTCACGATTACTAATCTTGCCATGCATATGAATGAATTTAGATCAAATTATGTATGTGTAGACATGGTGCCCGAAATGGAATATAAGTTCACACAGTATTTTCATCCAATCCCTGATAGTTATTCATTTGCTTGCCTTTTAGATCCTTTTTCACGAAAAGATAAATTTGAATTGCTAGTTAGATGCTTTTATCGATCTGTACGGTTTTCTATAACTAAACCACCGAAGGAACCAGTTGACCCTGAAGGGTATATTACCCGTATATATGAATGTTTGTATAATATCTATAATAAGTATGTTGCAAGATATAGATCAAATACATCTACAAATGTAAAGACTAGTAACAATAGGGGTAGAGGGAGATGTTCTACTAACTATGTTCAATTGGCAATGTTACGAAGCAATGAATTTACAGAAACCCCTCAATCTGATAATGAGTTGTTTAGATATTTGAGCACTAGGTTTGATTTTACGAATTATTCAAACCAAGGTATTGAAGATATCATAAGATGGTGGGGTACCAAAACTGAAGAGTTTCCTATTCTTTTCAGGATTGTTAAAGAGATTTATGCTATACCTATGTCTACAGTTGCAAGTGAGTGTGCTTTCAGCTAAGCGAGGTTGCAATACACGACTAAGAGAACAAGATTGACGGGCAAAGCACTTGAGTGCTTGTGGCAGTTAAGGATTGGACAGCGGCAGATAAAAGGATGCAAGAGAAAGAGTTTAGAGACGAAGTGAACATAGACGACATCTTCGAAGATTATCCGGATGATTACGAAGATACACTTGAACAAGAAATTGCGGAAGAAAACGAAGCTGAAGGTGAATCAAGTGAGGACGAAGACGAAGATTTTACTTACGAAGAAGACGAAGCTGGAGATGAATGATGTTTGTAATAATTATTTACTATTTTGTATTGTAATTTGAAAACATTTGTACAACTCCTCGCCCGCAAGAGTATAAACTGTAAACGGCTAAATTATCCAAAAATAACTTTACCTTTTATTATAATAACAACAACTGTATTATGGAATACTTACAACTTCATAAGATCTGATTTTGGTTTAAAAAATAATAACAAACACTTGTAATATTTAAAACCAAATCACAATAGTAATCAAAATGTAATATTAAAATTATAACCATAGAATTAGTAATATTTTAACATGATAAGATATAGTTTTGGTTTGTAATATTAAAATCAACACTACTAATATTAGATCTAAAAACATAATAATAATATTCAAAATGTGATAGTAACATAAGTAATATTTAAAATTCTGGACTATATAATAATTACAACACTTAAAATATTAATAACCAAAACAAATTAATATTAACCAAAATGTAATAATAATTCTATAATAATATGCAATATCTCAATATTTTTTAAATATAACATTTTGGTTATAAAATAAATAAAACATTTATAATATCTACCAATAAACCGCGGTTTTTTACAAATAAACCGTGGTTTCGCAGTCCTGTCGGTTTGCAGTCCTAATGGTTTGCGGTCCTGCCGGTTTGCGGTCCTGCCGGTTTGGCGGTCCTAATGTTTTGCGGTCCTGCCGGTTTGCAGTCCTAATAGGCCAGTTTCGCAGTTAAACCGCCAGTTCATAAACAGATTGTCAGCTTTGTACCGCGGTTCCAGAACCATTTGTCACCCCTACTTATAATTAAGTTTATCTCTCTATAGTTCTATAACTTTGTTTGTGATTTATTTTACTTTATTACCCCTCAAATATCTTTGGAAACATCAACCTCATTATTCTTTCTCCCTTCGTGGACCCAACTATATCCAGAGCTTATTTGTTCATCTTTTCACATCTCACACTTTAATAAGGTAAGCTTATTTATTTTTTATTTTTTAATGATTTCATTAGTTTATTAATGGAGTTTAGACTCCGTTTTGTTAGTTTTAGAAGTTCAATATCGGAATTTGGTTGAACCAAGGTTTGAAAATATGAAAAATAAATATTTTTTAATTGTGAACTATGTTTTAGTACATTTGTTTGAAAATAAAATGAAAATAAACATATTGTATGTTGTTTTGAGATATCGATTTTGGTTACAGGTTTTGTTTAGTGGTTGAAAGATTAAACTACCACTTCTTTGCATTATGTACTTGAGTTATAAAAATTGTTCCACAATTGATATATACATTGTTTGGCATTATACATATGTATATGTCCTTTAAGCATGTATTTCATATTTTATTGTTATATTAGGAATACATTTTTAATTTCACAATTATGCGATGCATGTATTAGAACTTGTTTCCCATTTAACATTATATACAAATATATGTTTCACTCATAGTATTAACATATGTTTTTCCAAGAAACAGGTCTATAAACTCTATTTAAAAATGAAAACAAGAGGAATAACATAGGATCATATCAAAACAAAAACAAGAATGTCATTCAACAATCTCTTCAAGAGAATATATGACACATAGGACGATAAAAATGCTACTACGAAATAGTATGACTTGATACTAAAAATAATAAAGACCTATGACACAAGAGGAGCTTTCTATTTGGGGTCAAAATTCTTAGAACTTACAAAAATATATATATATATATAAAGAATATCATTAGGGTTGAAGAACAATGAAGAGCCAATGTTATTTGTAATCAAAATATATCAACCCGAGATATTCAGAAGAGGGAGAAGAATCATGAATAACAACAATATATTTTGATGACACGCTTAAATAAAGACAATGAAATAAACGAGCACCATAAATTATGAATAAAAAGCTAAATATATGGATTTTATGTTTCGTAACATGTATTATACATGTTTCAAATTTTGTAACAGATGTCATCGTATTATTCATATTTCACATATTTCAAACTTACTTCATGTTTCGTATTTTACTTCTTATTTACATGATGCAATAAAAATCAGGGGTTTCCACTAATGGATACATAAAAATATAATATTATAAATATGTTACTAAATCCTAATTACCTATATCTACTAAAATAATATATTATTAACATACTAGTCCGAAATTAATTTTTTAAGTTAAAAATACCCTTACCTAATCACCCACAAAAAACTGAAATTCTAAAGATCGAACACGAAACTCTATTCACTTAAAATCTCTTACGAGCATTTTCTTTTTTGGGGTTTCTCACGACGATTAATGACCATTTATAGATCTGTATCTCTAACTAAACTATAACTCAATTTCCATAACAAGAAATCACCCCTTTTTCTTATCCCCATCTTAAACCTTAGATTATCATTCTCATCGGATCAAACCGGAGAAGGCTGCAACGCAGTCTATGAACACGCCAACACATTTTGAAGCTCGCTCGTCATATTGAAACAGAGACTGCGGCTAAACTCATTATGCTTAATCAGTATTGTAAATCTTTCTTCTCGGGTTATTAACACCACATATGGTATATTTGGGGCTCAGACCTCACTTCGAGTAAAATAAACCCCGCAAACTTAATCGTAAATTTAGGTGAGAATTTTTGTGCTACACAGTCTATAGGAGCTCAGATTTTCATTGTTACTAATTATAATCGATTTTGTTTTATAACTATGTTATAGTTTGGTATATTGATAGTGTATTAATATATACCTCGGACTAGATAATGAGGACTTGTGTAGTGTATTTGAAGCTAAATGATTTCATCTAGTCTCTGGTCGTTTAGCCACTTTCTCTAGACCGGAAGAGTGTGGAAATCACATCATTCACTATAAGGTTCTTAGTTCAAATTGATTCGTTGATGATATTGATGACAATCTTTACTTTGGTGATTTCATGTGTGTTCATGTCTTCTTTGAAAGGGAAATTTGATTAAAATCATACCAAGAAATTATTCTCGAGTAGTCATTTATAATTAATTATATAAATTGTTTTTAAGGTCAACATTGAAGCCTTTATTTGAATGAAGATACTTATGAAACTTGTGGTTCATTATGTACCTTGGTAGTGTTAAAGTAGAGATTTAAAGTGTAGGGTCTAGAGTAAGGATGAGTTTGTCTTTCCTTCTACTAATAATCATAATTTTCTTATAATATATGTTTTTAGAGCAGCATAATGATATTCACACGACAGATTCCTGCAAGACTACTCGAGCCAAATTTTATGGCTCAGATGAAATTATAACACTCCACTTCCGTAAGCAAATGTTCTATCCTTCTATTAGCTTCAATAATCATGTGAATTGTAATAATTAAAGTTTTCTCATTTTTGTTGTGTTGGGGAGATGTGTCATATTTGAGAAGTCTTCAGTTTCATCGTTAATATCATCTTGCTGAAAGGTGGTTTACATAGGTATGTTGTCATGAAAATTATAAATTATTTTTGTTTCATGATAGAAAAGTATAAACATTGATATCATGAACATGATTCCTGTAATACAAAGATCACTAGTAATCATGTACTAGTTTGGTACAATATTTATGGGTTTGAAACATAAAATTTTCAATACATTATATACATGTTAAAGAAACAAACTATGGTGTTTATTTAATGACTATACAAAATTTAGTGAATTCTTCCATTATGATTTCTCTCGTTGGTCAATATATTGAATGCAACTCTTTTGATTCCGAACCTAGCATAACTATCATTCTCTAGTACTCTCAAAGTATATGTTTCCAAGGTGGAAACGTTATTTTGTTGTTTATTGCTGCAACTTTAAAAGAAATCTTCGATGCTAATTGGTTCATTTAATGTCGCTTGATAGATGTTAAAATCATCAAAGAGTTGTCGAACGATGAAGGATATCAATTGACTTCATATTCTGCTCAAGTGGTAAATTAATTCCATTTATTTTTTACACTTATAGATTGTTTATGACATGTTTAATTGTTGAGAAACTATATGAAAGCTTTAAAGGGTTGCATGTTATTTAAGATAAGTACTTACATATATTGAAGGGTAGTATTTATATTATTCGACAAAAATAATAGGACTATTCCTGTTATTATTCGACAGAAATAACAGGAATAGTCATGTTATTATTCGACAAAAATAACAGAACTATTCCTGTTATTATTGGATATATTTTTCCACGTGTTTATTTATAGAAATAAGTCTCGTGTGTTTCATTCTTGCTTTTTCATTGTCTCTTAGTTTTTACAATCAAAGTGATAATTATTCTTCGTGAGAATTATGTTTGATTGGATTCCCAAGGGAGAAAACAGATGACAATAACTGATATTTTTTTAGTTGTGAAATGTTTCTCTTGATGAACTTTTTAACGATGCGTGTTTTGTTTCATATGTAATATACCTTATTCAAACATTGTTTTCTATGGATTACATAAAAAAATGTATCGTATATGTTATGTGTTACGTGTTGCTATAGTAAATGTTGGTATCTTCAACCTTTTGGAAAATTAACTTCATATTTTTACCAATAAAATGAATATATGGATTTATATATGAAATATCATAATTACAACTGAGCATTAACGATTTTGAAACCCGCACTGTCACTCAAGTAAGTACTCCTAAGAAGACCCAATAAATTGAGGTATGTAAGAAATCAAATAGTTTTTTGCTTTGCCAAAAATTTAGAAGGTGGAGGTGAAAAAACTTATGAACGGAATCTCCACCATTACTATAAAGGAAAATAAACCATTATAGATATACTAGTAGATAAATCCATAATATTTGATGAGTGCTTTGCTCTTGTAATTTAAGGTGACTACTTTGCTCTCATAATTTAAGTATTTCTTTAGGTTGTTGTAGATGTAAGTGAAGAATAACTTTTTTGTAACTAAAGACAAAGTTTTTACTCATGACAAAGTTTTTACTCAGAACTTAATTTGGTTGGGCGTGAAAAAGTTACAAAAGGTGAACCAAACTTTGGATAAAGACAAAATCCAGACAATTAAAAGTTAAATAAGCTAGAGATTCTTGAAGATAAAATATTATAAATTGTTTAAAAGTAAATTTTAGTTTTTGGAATACATCATGCTTTTGAAAAATTTAAACAATTAAACTACTTAGTTAAATATGCTGAAATATGATTAAAAATAATACATATGATTGTCTTTTGGGTTATTATATTAAACTTAAAAATCATTGTTCGTCTTTCATGTTTATCTTTGTATCAGACTAATCATTTACTTTCATTTTTGACTCCAACCCATCTTTTTCGTTTGAAAATTTGCACGATTAGTCGCCGCACGTGTAAACTACTTAAAAACTGACACATGACACATCAATCCCATGTTTTTGTATCACTTTTGATCCCCAGAATGTACGAGGACTAATCGTACAAATTTCTCAAATAAAATGGATGGGTGGGAGATAAAAGTGAAGGTGAGGAGCTAGTTTGATTCGAAGAGTAAAAATGGACACCAATGATTTTTAGCCTCATATTAAATCCCTTCACTAAAGGGAAAATAACCAAATTTAAATATGCTCTTAAATATGTATTGGTTTTTAAAAACCGAACCCAAGTATAAATGTGAGCATCATCCTATTCTAATACTATAGTTTTTGTTATGAAAAATTATCCCCGGAACATATAAAAATATTATTACAAAGATTTGAGTATAAATAATTGTAAAATTTATTATATTTAATGTTAATTCAGTTTTTTTATTTAATTTTGAAATTTAAATTAATTTTATTTTAATATTAATAATATGATATATTAAAATTAGCTGGAAATTTAAAATTTAATATAAAAAACATAAACCTTTAATACAATATAAAATCAATTACTATGAATTGTAATTTATTATTTAATTTTGAAATTGTGACTATATTTATTACCTGTAAATTAAATAAGTTAGAAATTAATATTACTTTTTACTCTTGACTTTTAAAAATATTAGAGCCACCAGATCTTCTCGATTAATGTTACTTTAACTCTTGAATTTTAGAAATCGTAGAGCCAGCAGATCTTCTCCCTTCCTATCCTACACTGATTTATATGTCTATTCTGGTTTCTAATTTTACATAATCTCATCAGGAAAACAGTCAAAGCAAAGTTCAAAATCAGGTTTTTTTGTTCTCTTGTCATTTTCGTTATTATAATTTCTTTATTCGTATCGTTCAGATGTTCGAGATGCTATTATAGGCTGATTGTATTCCTTCTCGGAACTTGATGTCATGATTGTGTTCAACTTCTCTCTTGTGTTTAGAAACAATTTAATTTAGATTAAATAAGAAATTAATGATTAAAAAATGTATATTTATTTTTACTTCATAATGCAGGTTACTAGTTTTAAGATCAATCGGCAGATTCTTGTATTCTTGTATTTCTGTTGTATTTCTGCTAGCTTTAGCTTTAGGTTTGGTTTCACATACATTCGTGCCTAAAGTGGTAGTTAATTTTGGGATATTATGTATTTTTAACGAAAATTTTAATTTAAAATCTGAAATAATGATTATATTTAATAAAAATTTCAATTTAAAAATCTGAAATAATTGTTATTTTTTAAGGAAAATTTTAAATTAAAATCTTAGGATAATAATTTTTTTAAGGAAAATTTTAATTAAAAATATTTATTAATTTGAAGATTTTACGTTTTTTTTATCCAAAATAGTTTTTTTTCCGAATAATTTGTTTCGATTTTATCTGGTTTAACCTTTCTCTCTTAAATTTGATTTAAAAGTTAATGGATCACTCTTTCTCGATAAGAGATTGTAATTAAATAAAACAAAAAGCGATAAATTGAAGAAAGATTTTAATTAGAAAAAAAAAAGATGAATATTTAGTTAAATAAATTAAACAAGATGGAGAAAAGAAAGAATATGGAAATTTTAATAAAATAAATTATAGAATCGGCAGATTTTAATTAAATAAATTAAATCATATAGGGAAATGATGAACATTTATTAAATAAATAAATAACATATCTTTTAAAATATTTTTTAAAGTATATTTTAGAAAACAATTATCATTTTATTATTTTATATTTATTAAAATATTTTTTAATTAGCAATACATTATGATTTTTATTTAAAAAATTATTAATTTTATTTTTAATATGATTACACACGTATTGTTTTTTATTTTTCAATAAAATAATTTATTTATATTATAAATTATGTTTAATACAAATTTGATTTTATTTCCATTTAATTTTCATATTAAAAAATAATTTTATTTTCATATATTTTTAATAAATATGTTTTACATAATAAATTTGATTTTATTTCATCTATTTTCAAAAATATCTTTTATATAATAAATTTTATTTTGTTATATATGATTTTTGAAATATTTTTACTTAAAGTATTTTAAGAAATATTAAGATTTATGGTTAAATATTATGTTTATATGTAATAAATAATATATTAAGATATATGGGAAATAACTTAAAGTAGTTGTATACAATAAGAGAAACTTGTTTTTTCAATGATAATTTAAAATTGATAATTAAACCATTGAACTACCAAATAATCGTATAAAATGAATTTTATAAAAAAAAATAGCCCCTCATTATTTTGATTGATTCTTGGATCGCCATCGAAACAATTGTAGGATTCTTACGATTTATTGCGGAACTGAATAAAAAATTGTCCGCGATTTTAATGCCCATACTAGATGTTGGATCAATGACTTTCATTCAAAATACATAATGGTTCAATTAGTATCTACACTTTTTATACTTCCAAGAGAATAAATCATTTACAATCTTTGGGAATTGATTAGTAAAAAATAATTAGATTATTATTGATCAAAATAATAAATATATAATTTTATTATTTTAAATCAAACTATATCTATGGGTATCTATGGGTGGTAATGGGTTATTTATAAGTTTATTAGTAGTACGTAAAGCCCGAAGTAAATAATCATGAAGCCCAAAAGGCCTAAGTTAGACGTATATAAACCCTGGTTCTCATACGCAGCTACTCTCAGACGCCGCCGCTCTCACGATTCAGACGCCGCCGCCGCTCTCTGGCGCCGTAAGAACTCTTCCTCTACTCTTGTTTATTTGATAAGTTCTATTCTATTATCGAGGACTTTTAAAATGTGTTTGAAAATTGAGTAAAAACACTTTTTACATATTAAGTTGTTTTCCGATCAACAGTTGGAATATCGAGCTGCTATTTGTACAGATTAGTTTTTTGTGTTGGTGATTAGCTGGTATAATGGAGTACAATGGTGTTTGGGGTTGGTCGGAGTTCATTATTTGTAGGCAGAACAACAACATATCCACCAACTTCCACATATTTACCCCGATGTCATTAAGAAAAGTCTTTAGAGCTGTACATAATGACATTGGGGTAGATATGTGGAAGCTGTTTGATATATTGTTATTCTGCTTTACTGCTATGGTCATACGGTACTGCAGCAAATGACATATTTATATGGGCCTAGACCAAAAGCCAAAAAATAGGTATCCCTAATTTCTACTAAAAGCCCAAATCGAAGCTGGGCGCTTATAAAAACCCTAGCCGCTCAAACTCAGCTCTTTCACGCTCAGGTCTCAGGCTGACTCGAATCCTGTAACGATTCCTCTCTCTTTTCACTATTCAATTCATTTTCTTAGTTGTATCGCCCTCTCTATACCTATGTAGAGCGCCCCAAATTTGACATTTCTTTTTCCATTATACAGTAAATTCATGCTATTTACTGTGTCTATATACGGTAAATGCGTTTTCAAAATTGAATGTGGTAAACCCAAATTATTTTAATTATTTAAATAGAATGAGTTTTTGTTTATATTACTGTTTTATTGTGTTTAGGAGATGCCTTTTCGAAATAGAATGTGTTAAAACTAAATTGTTTTTTGTATTACAGGGAAGTTTGGGCAGATTTGGATGGAGCGTTCTGTTCCTATTATTCATTTGGACCTTTTGAAGTTTCTCTTCGGAGCACCTCCAGAAAGAAACTCATTCATCTGTAGCCGTTCTATTCAGCCTGTTAAAGGAGTTATTTCAACTATTCTCATATATAAAAAAAAGTTGGAAGCGATATTTTCAGAGAAAGAAGATGTTCGGATTTAGTTTGACAAATTCGAACAAAAATTATCGCTTCCAACTTTTTTATATTTGAGAATAGCTGAAATAACTCTTTTAACTGACTGAATAGAACGGCTACAGATGAATGAGTTTTTTTCTGGAGGGGCTCCGAAGATAAACCTCGAGAGGTCCAAATGAATAATAGTAACAGAACACTCCATCAAAATCTGCCCATATTCCATGTAATACAAAAAACAATTTGGGTTTAACACATTCTATTTTGAAAATGCATCTCCTCAACACAGTAAAACAGTAATATAAACAAAAACCATATTTTGTTTCTTTAACATTTAGCATTTAATAAAATGTATAAAAAAATTATGTTTCAAAGAAACACGCGATGAAAACGTTTTATTCTAATGTGATGTTCGAATTATTAAGAAATTTCTCTTTTGAAGAAGCCGTTGATGGTTTAGGATAAAAGAAAGTGCTCTCTCAGTCACCAAGATAAGAAAAAAAAGGTCAAATACAACCACTATATCCCAAGTCACACCATTAGAGAAATCGGTTGGGTACCTTGTTGATGTTGGCGAAATGATTCATTCTCCTCAATTGACTGAGGAACCAAAGAGATAGAAAAGTGCACCGATATGAGACCAAAATCTAATATTTCCGACCAAGTAAAAGGTGACCTTAAATTGGAGACAAAAATCCAAAAGGAAAAACAATAAAGATTCAGATGCCAAAAAATAACAAAGAGGCATAAGTGAAACTACCTTCTACAATAGTCGAGGATGACTGGAAATGGATCCCCTCTTGAACCAAGCGACCATCCCTCGTATGTTTGAGCATAAAAAATTTCAAGAATTTGAAAATAGTTCCTCACTTCCTCCAGAGTTGGATCAACGAGCGACTGATAGTTAAAACCTGGAGCGTAATCTTCAGGAATTTGGTATTCAAACCGAACAATAATATTTTTCAACTCTAGAGGACTTTTAGATAATATTGAACACGGTTATTAGAAGTTATTGTGTCAGTTAGTTAGATAAGATTGGCTAACTGTTATGTATTAGTCTATTTAAACAAAATTCTAGTAATATTTAAGTGTGGTGAAAGAATTCCATTTCAAGTATACTTTCATTTCTTAGGTCTGTCTTGTGTTATCTGCATTTTTGTTTGATTACAGGGACCATAGTTTACATTTGGTATTAGAGCCTGTGTTTCCAAAGAAATGGATGACATCGATGGAGAACAATCAAAAGCAGTTACAGTCTTCAAATCGACGGCAAGAGGAGCCTTAATACCGATCCAATATCCAACGTTAAGCGAAACGAACTAAGGCATATGGGCTGTCAAGATGAAGATAATCTTGCGTTCGCTAGGAGTATGGTCATTGATCGAAGGTGAAGACACAGACATCGACAAAGATCAAGGTGCCATGGTAGCCATTTCTCAAGCCGTGCCAGATGACGTGATGATGGCAATCGCCGAAAAGCAGACGACAAAGGAGGCTTGGGTCGCACTCAGGGAGATGCGAGTTGGTGAAGATCGTGTCAAGAAGGCACGCGTACAGGTACTGAAACGTCAATTTAATAAGTTTCGGATGGAGGACTCAGAGACGATAAATGGCTTTGTAATGAAGCTTACTACGCTAGTATGCGAGATCCGCTCGCTCGGGACAACACTCGACGAAAGAGAAGTTGTTGAAAAACTGTTTAGTGCTGTTCCCGATAAATTTCTCCATATTATCGGAACGATTTAGCAGTTTGGCGATTGTGAGAACATGTTGGTCTCAGAAGCAATCGGTCGCCTCAGAACCTTTGAAGAAGGGATTAATAGACGATTGAACTCAAGAGGCAGTGGAGATCAGTTACTCTATACCCATGTCGAGTCAGATGCAAGAATTCCAAAGGGAAAGAGAGATGAAGGTTCCAACAACAACCATAGAGGAGGACGTCATGGGAGAGGACGTGGTCGTGGGCGTGGTTATGGTAAAGGTCGGGGAAATGGTGAATGCCATAACGAAGACCGAAAGCCACGTAACTTCGACAAATCCAGGATCATGTGTTTCAACTGCAATGATTATAAGTCACTTTGCAAAAGAATGTCTCAAACCAAACCGAAGAGAAAGAGCCAACCTTGTTACAATGCAAACCGAAGATGAACCGACACTGTTGATGGCCAAAACTCGTCTTCTCAGCCACGAGGTAAAAAATAAGCAAGTGTTACTGCACGAAGAAAAGGTAGTGCCAAAGTTTAAAAGTACCCGAGAGAAGACTTGGTATTTAGATTCGGGCGCAAGTACTCACATGACCGGTTGTATCGAAATATTTCCTGAAATTGACAGTGCTATTAAAGGGTCAATCAAATTTTGTGATGGTTCGGCAGTAGAAATACAAGGAAGAGGTTCGGTTTTGTTTGAAGACTTCACAGGTGAGCATCAAATACTTACTAATGTCTATTACATTCCGATGTTGAAAAGTAATATTATAAGCATTGGTCAGCTTGATGAAAATGGATGTAAGGTTATGGTTGAAGGAGGTGTTATGAGTATTTTTGACAGATCACAAAGGCTATTAGCAAAAGTGAACATGTCAAGCAATAGGCTGTATGAATTTAATGTAGCACCAGTCCTACCCGAATGTTTTATGGTAATATACAAAGAAAATGCATGGAGATGGCATGCAAGGTACGGGCATGTAAACTTTCAAGCCTTGAAGCTTCTAAGTCAGAAACAGGTGGTCCACGGTTTTCCCATAATCGAGCATAAAGACCGCATCTGCGATGGTTGTTTGATTGGAAAACAACATCGAAACCCATTTCCAGCAGTGGCAAAATTCCGAGCAAAAGCACCGCTTGATCTGTGGCATGGAGATTTGTGTGGACCAATAACTTCTACCGCAAACGGAGGTAACTGTTATTTCCTATTGTTGGTTGATGATTGTACAAGATTTATGTGGGAGGTACTGATCCGAAACAAAGACGAAGCATTTGTGGCATTTAAAAAGGTGAAATATGCGGCAGAAATAGAGAAAAACAGTAATTTAAAAGCTTTGCGCACTGATCGTGGCGGTGAATTCACCTCAAATGAGTTCAAGATCTACTGTGAGGGGTTGGGAATTCAACATTATCTATCGGCACCGTATTCTCCTCAGCAGAATGGAGTTGTTGAACGAAGAAATCAGACAGTGGTCGGCATGGCAAGGAGCTTGTTGAAAAGCATGGGAGTCCCAGACAAATTTTGGGGAGAGGCGGTATCAACTGCCGTGTATCTCCTAAATCGAGCCCCAACAAAAACCTTTTTTGGCAAAACTCCCTATGAAGCATATTATAACCGCAAGCATATTACACCTCACCTTTCAAAACTTGCAAACCGAAGCAAGTAGATGGTGTTTATTGGTTATGATTCGAATACAAAAGGCTATCCGGATGTTTGATCCGAAGTCAAAACGAGTAGTCGTAACACGAGACGTCGTGTTCGAAGAGGAGAAAAAGTGGGAGTGGAGCAAATTTCCAGTAACGGAAGCAGGGAACATTTTTACCGCACCTTACTTTACCATAGCAAGCACATCTGATACGAAAAATCTCCAAGATAAAGAAGGTGTCAACGATTTCGGCATGGATTTCCCACAACCAAAACATGAACTAAACGGTAACCGAAATCAGCATGCTACACCAGTGATAAACACAAGATCCAGAACATCTGTTTTAAATTCACCATATACTCCAGCAGCAACGTTTGAAGATTCAGTATCAACTGAAAAACTACAACCCTCGACACTTGAGGAGAGTTCATCCGAAGGACCACGGGGTAAGCGTGACATCAAAGAACTTTACGATGAAACCTTCCCAATAGAATTGGAGTATTCGGGACTATGTTTGCTTGGAGAAGAGGAGCCTTCAACTCTTGAAGAAGCCAAGGCTGATCCGATGTGGAGAAGAGAAATGGAGGAAGAAATTTCTTCTATTCGAGAAAATTAAACTTGGAAGCTCGTTCCATTACCTGATAGCCACAAACATATTGGTTTAAAGTGGGTTGACAAGCTAAAGAAGGACACTCAAGGCAGAATAGTGAGGCACAAGGCGAGAATAGTGACAAACGGGTACATTCAACGACAAGGTGTAGATTTTGATGAAGTTTTTTCCCCTGTAGCTCGGTTAGAGACGGTACGTTTTCTGATTTCTATCACAGCACACGAAGGATGGGAGGTGCATCATATCGATGTAAAGTCAGCCTTCCTCAACGGGGAGTTGGAAGAAGAAGTGTACGTTACTCAACCGTCGGGTTTTGAAGAAAAATGAGAAGAGCACAAGGTATTAAAACTACACAAGGCATTGTATGGATTACGACAAGCACCTAAAGCTTGGAATTCAAAACTGGACAAGTCATTGAAAACACTATGTTTTGAGAGGTGTTGATTAGAGCATGTTGTGTACAAAAGAAGCCAATGAAAAGGGAATTTGATAGTTGAAGTTTATGTGGATGATCTAGTCATCACTGGAGAGAGGATACAAGATATAAACAAGTTTAAATCTCAGATGAAAAAGATGTTTAGTATGAGTGATCTTGGTTTACTAAGCTACTATTTGGGGATTGAAGTCTGTCAAAGTTCTAAGAAAATCACACTCAACCAGTCCGCATAAGCAACAAAGGTGTTTTAGAAAAATGCGGCATGAAAGATTGTAACCCTTCACAAATTCCGATAAAACCTCGTCTACAACTGAGCAAGAAAAGCACAAGTTCACATATAGACACAACCCTATACCGAAGCATTGTTGGCAGCTTAAGGTATCCACTGCATACGCGCCCAGATTTAGCATTCTCGGTCGGCATGGTGAGTAGATACATGGAAAATCCCACAACGGAGTACATGGCTGCAGTAAAACATATATTACGGTACGTGAAAGGAACTTTAAATCTCGGTTGCGTTTATTAGAAAAAGAAAGGAAACTTGGAGCTGTTAGGTTACTCTGATTGTGATCTAGCCGGGGATGTTGATGATCGGAAGAGCACTACAGGGGTAATATTATTTCTTGGGTCAAACCCGGTTAGTTGGTGTTCACAAAAACAAAAGGCTGTTGCGTTTTCTTCCTGTAAAGCAAAATATATCGCTGTCTGTGCAGCAACATGTCAAGGAGTGTGGCTGGGACGATTGTTGGTAAATTTATTTAAAAAGAAGGTTAATGAAGTGGTTCTAAAGATTAGATAATTAGTCCGCAATCGCATTGAGCAAGAATTCAGTCCACCATGAGAGAAGAAAGCACATTGATAATCGATTCCACTACATTAGAGACTGTATTGAATCAGGAATGATTGCAATCCAACATGTTTGCACAGAAGATCAACGTGTTGATATTCTCACAAAGTCGCTATCAAGAAAGAAGTTCCTGGAGATGAGAGAAAAGAGTGGTGTGCAGATGATCAAGTAGAAAAATAACAATTGTGTTCAATCTTAAGGGAGAAAATGTTAGATAATATTGAACACGGTTATTAGAAGTTATTGTGTCAGTTAATTAGATAAGATCAGCTAACTGTTATGTATTTGTCTATTTAAACAAATTTATAGTAATATTTAAAGTGTGGTGAAACAATTCCATTTCAAGTATACTTTCATTTCTTAGGTCTGTCTTGTGTTGTCTGCATTTTTGTTTGATTACAGGGACCATAGTTTACAAGGACTCCGTCGGTATTGAATCCTTTCATCTTGTGGAAGCGGATACCTAATCTCTTTCTCTTCACCACCTTGTGAGGCCAATTTCTATATTGGAAAAAGAAACAACAGAGAAAAAAGAGGTCATAACATATCTTTGGGAAGAAGGTGAATACCATCGGAAAAATACCACAGAATAGAGAGACCACGTTGATAACAATGAACATCGGATCAAATTGATAAAAAAAAGTTAGCAGAAAAAAAATCCTTTTTTGAAGCTAAGATTTGCATACTAGAGTCTCATTCGGAAAAGCAGACTTGACAGTACCAATAGGCCGGAAAATATCATGACCTTCAATAATACACAATTCACAAGCTGTTAGATGAGTAGAAGGCACATACTAAGAAAACTGAGGAGGATTTGTCTGCAATCAAGAAACAAGTCACAATGCACCAAGAGACTATGGTCGATGCATACGTTGACGAATGCCTAACTCGTCTAAATAAGCAAAATGCTAAAGTCAAATTTGAATTGATTCTTAGCTTTCACAAAACTTATATGGAGCTAAGTCTTGGATCCTTTTGGGACATGGTCCCGGGGATGAATGTTCTGCCGGCATTTTATTCGAAGATGAACTAAAGGAAACACACGATTTTGAGAGGAGAGATGCCGAGTCTGAGGATTAGAACTCTGAAAAAGTGCATTTATAATATTGTTTGATACAGTTTTCGTATTTGTCGATCATATGTTTTTTGAAATTCCATGAAATATGTTTGCATTATCCTTGAATCATTTTTGGCCTCGTCTACGTATCGACCTACGAACCTTTCGGCTTTTGTTAAATTCATATCATCTATGTCGTGCCCAAGGCCAAAAATAGATTTTACATCTTCGATCGTTAGCTTGAAACATTAACAAAGCGAGTTGTTTGAAAAACTAAAAGAGCGAGTTATGTTAAACATTAACAGAACTAGTTGTGCTCCAAAAGATCGAGTTGTTTGAAAAACTAATCACAAGAGTTTAGAAAAAAAATGAATGTACATCTAACATTCGTGTGAGTTGTTTTAGACTAAAACATATTTACCATTGTCCAACACAAATAAGCGAGTTGTATAATCCAATAACCTAAAAGGATGCTAGTTGTTCAAATGTCTATACAATGAAGATGCAAGTTGTTTCATAGTCTATATGATAACGTTGCGAGTTGTTCCACAGTCTATATGATAACGTTGCGAGTTGTTCGAATATCTATACGATGCAACTATGGCTTGTTTGTAAATTTCACATGCCCGTTGACAGAAACTGGGAAATAAGAACACGACTACTAAACCCATAAACAATTGAATAAACTAGAGCCAATAGACAACACAATACGTAAAAAAATGAAACAAAGTACACGCACCTGCAAAATCTAATGTCGATCACAAAATACCCATTATCTCATATCTGATAAATGATCATAATACCTAATTTTAGTATAACTAAACAACACCGAGTGTAATGAACCACCTACGTGCACTTTAAACTCTGTAAAACCACAGAAATGCTTAAGCTTTAGGAGAAATATAGTACATGTATGTCGCGTCTACTGCTCTTTTCACTCGTGTATACTCACTAAGTCCCAATAATTGGTGGCTATTTGCTGGTGTATAACCTCTTGTTTAATCGTCTGAGGGTATCGACAACGGTCGCCGGACAGAATTTAGCTTTGACGAAGTAACGGAATCGACGACGGTAGCAAGAGTCTGTGGGTGGTGGGTATTTCAAAGGTAGTCAGAGAATTGGGTGTAAATGTGGTTTCTATTTACCAATTAAATGGGTTTAATGGGTCTTAGAGGAGGAAAAAGTGGGTTTGAACCTAAAATGTCATATATGTAGTATTTAGGGTATTTTTGTCAACTTTTAGGATCCATGCAGCTATTGGTGCTATACAAATTTACAGTGTGGTAATGAGACACTTGAGTGAGTATTTATTAGTATATTTCTCTTTATTTCATTGTTTTATTTTTTAATTAAGTGGTTTCATTGTTTTTAATTGATGCATTTAAATTTGTTTAATTAATTTTTTTTGGTTTGTTTAAATGGTTTTATATTTGATTAATTAATTTGTTTGGTTTGTGTGATTTATATAAATTGTTTGAATTTTTTTAATTTTGTTTAATTGATTTGTGTGAATATATTTAATTGATCTATTTGAATTGGTTGAATTCTTTTGTATTTGTGTAATTGATTTGAATTTGTTAAATTAATTTACTTGGTTTGTTTGAATTTGTTTAATTGATTTGTTTAGTTTATTTGACTTTTAGAAAATAAATCATTTGACTAGTATGAATTTGTTTAATTGATTTGTTCGATTTGTTTAAATTTGTTGAACTGATTTGTTTGAGTTTGATTGATTGATTTATTTAGATTTTCTGAGTTTGTTTAATTTAGCTGTTTGAATTGTTTGGATATGTTTAATTGATTTGTTTTAATTTTGTATAATTTGTTTGTTTGATTTATTTGAATTTGTTTAATTGATTGGCTTGAATTCTTTGAATTTGTGTAAAAGAATTGCAACCATAAAGAATATACGATACATAAATCTCATCAAATTACATGAATTTCGAACTTTGTTGTATATTTTTATTCCAATTACACAATAATCTTAAAGAATCTCAAGGTTTATTGTATATTTTGTTTCAATTACACAATAGTCTTTAAGAATCTCAAGGGTTTTGTTTTGTATATTTTTATTCCGATTACACAATAGTCTTTAAGAATCTCAAGGGTTTTGTTTTGTATATTTTTATTCCGATTACACAATAGTCTTTAAGAATCTCACAACTTACCAAAACACAAAAGAGAAAACTTCACAAACCATCCACGAAAACTCGACCAATGCAATACACATATCATACCCAACACCTCTGTGATTCTCATCTCCACCACTTGTTGAGCAATTGGGCAATAAAGAACCCAACTACGCGGTTAATACTCTTCTTCGACTTTGATCCCTTCCTTATTCATTGGTTTACATAACTTGCTCTTGTGGGATGATGTTGCATGTAAGCGACGAGAGTAGGAGATGTTAATCTTACAACAAAATCCATTGTAGGAGTTCACATATAAGCTAGAAAAGTAAATTTGCTCTCATTGAAACGTGAAGCTTAAGTCTCCAAAATTTTGAGAATAATAAAATATATATGTATGTGAAATAAAAAAGTCAATCTTCTCCGTGAAAAAAGGCTTAAAGCATGAGAGATGAAAACGATTTCAAAACAATAGAGTTTTGAGAAATCAATGACACATATTTTAAAAAAAGTTGAAAGATAATTTCAAATTTAAAAAATTAATTATTAAGAACAAAAACTATAATCTTTTAGTATACCAAAATTTAAATGTTAAAAATTTATACTTATAACATATGTTTACATTATATGTTATAATATAATAAAGATCAAGATCGAGAAATGATTTAAGTTGAAGATACAATTGGCTTTAAAACACCTGAGCAAGGAGAAATAATCGAGGTTATTCAAACATTAGCCCTAGGAATAACTGATAATAATAGTTACGTTAATATGGTGTCTGATGGTTATAAATCTCCTAAAGAACATATAGGAAGTCTTCAGCATTCACCTGTTCTTGAGAAGTGGAAAACACATTCTCCTGAATTATTTAGAGGAAGTAACCATGAAGATCAAGATAATCAAGATCAAGATAACAATGAAGTTCAAGAAGAACGTGAACAAATGGTGAAAGATGGGGAAGATACTAGTCAAACTGAGCAACAAAGTATTAGAAATCATAATAACAAGGAATAAGAAGCAAGTTTTAAAGTGATTTTTGACAAAAAGATAAAGTCAACCAAAGGAAAGACAAAAACAAGAAGCAAGATTATCAAAGCATTGTAATTTAATGGTTCAAGTAAATCAAAATATTCTAACTCTCTTAATGATTAGTATAATAAACTGGAACATTCGTGGTATTAAGGATAAAGCTTCCCTTCGTAGGCTCAAATTTATTGCTAAGAAAAATAAAGCTAAAATGATTGCTGTCCATGAGCCTCTTGTGAATGTTAATGCTATTAGTAGTATAGCTGCCAAGTTAGGATTTGAAAACTTTGCTTATAATATCACTAACAAGATATGGATTTTCTGGCAATATGATGTATCTGTTACTATTAGAAATGATATTAGTCAATGCTTAAACTTAAAAGTTAGTCTTATTAATGATAATAACCATGTTATGATTACAGTTGTTTATGCTAAATGTGAAAGGACCAATAGGATTGAGCTTTGGTACTTTCTTAAAAGCATGTTAATAATGATATTGTTGGCTGATCTGTGGAGATTTTAATGTTATTAGTTCTATTGAGGAACATATTGGCTGTAGCACTTTTTATATTAACAGTACTAATGATTTCAATGATATGATTACATGTTGCAATATTGAAGATGTTTGTTATATTGGTTTGAAATTTACTTGGTCTAATGGCTCCAAATGGAAGAGATTAGATCGGGTTTTCATCAATAACAAATGGTCAAACTACTTTTCTAGTACTAAGATATATCATCTTGCTAGAACTGGATCTGATCATATGCCCATTATTATTTCTATCTCTAATGATTTTGCTAGAGTTTAGTCTAGTTTCAGGTTTCAGGAAATGTGGACGGTGGAGGATACATTTATGCCCTTTGTAGAAGACATCTGGAACCTTGAAATGATGGGTGATCCTATGTTTATTCTTTGTAATAAGCTTAAAAGACTTAAGAAAGAATTGAGCGTATGGAACAAAAGTAATATTGGTAACATTTTCAGTGAAGTTCAAAGCTTAGAAGATGATGTTTGAGCCAAGGAGCTTAATCATCAGAATCTCCAATCTATTGAATCCAAAGGTGATCTTGCCAAATCTAATGCTTTATTAATTAAGGCTCAAAGAATGGAAGAGGTGTATTGGAGGCGGCAATGCTACCGTAATTGGATGTTTGATGGTGATAAAAATACTAGATTCCATCATTGTTTTGTTCAAAAGAAGAGAAGGAGAAACAACATTAAAGACATTAAGAGTTGAGATATTTTGGATCACTGATTCAAAGGATATTGGCCTTTCTGCTGTTGAATTCTTCAAGCATACTCTTGCTGAGTATCCCTATGCTAATAATATCGAAGAAGCTAGTTTTATGAATGATGATTTGTTTAATAACATCCCTAGCATTGTTACTGAAGATGATAATAGAAGGTTGCTTAAATATCGTGATGAGAATGAAATTTGGAACATTATCAATCACACGAACCCTACCAGTGCCCCAGGTATGGATGGATATACTCACAGTTTCTTTAAACATTGCTGGCATATCATCAAATTTGATATGATTAATGCTATGATATATTTCTTGCATGGTAAGAATATCCCTAGAGGAATTTTTGCTACTGGTATTTGTTTAATACCTAAGCTAACTAATTCTACATGTTGGAAAGACTATAGACCGATCAGTTTATGTTCTTTGCTCAATCGTATCATGTCTAAAATTATTGGTAATAGGTTGGCTCTTATCTTGCCCAACATCATTTTTCCTAATCAAGGTGGCTTTGTTCCTTGTAAGAGTATTCAAGAAAATATTCTAATCTGTAAAGAATTAATATATGATATGAATCGAAAGGTTAAAGACAGTAATATTTTGATTCAACTTGATATGTCTAAGGCCCTTGACAAGCTAACTCACTGTTTTATTCTAAATGTTATGAAGAAGTTTGAATTCTCTTCTAGATTTACTTGCCTTATTAAGAAAATGATACATGTTGTTAATGCTTCTATGCTTGTTAATGGTGAAGTGTTTGGCTTCTTTAAAACTACAAAAGGTTTACGTCAAGGTGACCCTATATCTCTTTATCGTTTCATCATTGCTGAGGAGATGTTTATCAGAGATATCAATCCTTTTTTTAATACAAACAGATTCATGAAATATAAAAATAGAAGCAACATTAGTATTAACAGTCTTGTTTTTGCTGATGATATCTTATTGTTTACTAATTTCAAAGACACTACCATCAATAAATTGTGTAACTTTCTTGAAAAGTATCAAACTATTTATGGTCAGGTTGTTAATAAAGAGAAAACTAAGATTTTGTTGGCTAATGGTATTAGCTTATCTAATATTGATATCATTTCTAACAATTCTGGTTTCTCCTCTAGTTACTTACCTACAGATTATCTTGGGGTCATAATCAATACCAACAATAGAATCAGCAACTACAACAAATTAATATGTAAGATTAGTAGTAAGATTAATGAGTGGAATGTTTCTTACCATTCTATATTGGATGCAGTGTAGTGTTCTTCCTAAAGGCATTATTTCTAAACTTGAAATCATCTTGAATAGATTCATTTGGGGTTCTAACTTGACTGATAAGAAGGTTAATTGGTGTAAATGGGATACTTTTTGTAAAACCTATAAAGAAGGTGGTCTCAATGTTAGAAAAATGGATGATAGTCAAACTGTTATTTCTTTCAATCTATGGGCTGCCTTTAGAAAGAACAACTCCTACTGGTCTAACATTATGCATAGTATATACTACCCCAACCATCATCCTTTGCAGATTAGTCCTTTCAAAGCTGGCTCAATGGTTTGGAAAAGAATGATCAAAGTTCGTGATCAGGCTGAAAACTATATCAAATGGAAGTTCGGTAAGGGTCTTGTTGATTTCTGGTTAGATAACTGGACTTATTCTAATCTTATCTTAACTCTTAATGACAATGACAATAACTTATGGTTAATTGCTGAAAATGTAAACAAGTACTGGTCTAGTAATGGTTGGGATTTAACATCTGTTTCCAACATTACTCAGCCTGATATTATTGATTGCATTCACAGCCTTACTATTGACAATAACAAAGATGACTTAATGATTTAGAGCTTAGCTAAAAATGGTAAGTATAATTTGAAAGACACTTGGGAAGGTATTAGAACTAAATACAATAGCTATTATCTCTTTCAAAAGATATGGAATCATCTAACTCCTGTTAAAAACTCTTTCATGCATTGGAAAATTCTTCGTAACTTTGTAGATGTTGATTCTATCATTCAAAAAAGAGGCATTTCTTTAGCCTCTAAATGTCAGTTTTGTAACAATTGTGAATCTATTAACCATCTTTTTATATCATGTAAGTTTACTTGGTCTATATGGATGCATTATGTTGTGATATTCAAAGTCCATATATACGAGTATATTGACATTAATCATCTTTTTATTTTATAGGATTTTTTTTAAATCGCTAAAGGAGTCAATAATGTATATGAAAACAGACATAAACTACTCTAACTTATCGATGAAGAGAAAACTGATGAACAAAAAAAATGAGAGAGAAGATATGTTTCTTTTTTTAAGACCAATTCACCATTTCTTTTGTGAAAGCCCAATATTGAAGCCCACATAACTCTCGACCCGGTCCGACTCTTTTTTTACTCACCAATACTACTCATCCCGCGTCGATTTCATATTCTCAATACCTATTTTTTCATAATCTTCACTATACTCTGTTAGCCAGCTTTGATGTAGTTCAAATTCTAATGCATTCTCCTCAAACATACGAGAGTCTCCTTGGTGTGAACTCGTGTTTCTTTGTTTTATACCACATTACACGTTCAAGGGAAATCCTCAACAAAATTCGGTTGATGTTTTTACGAATGTTTGTAGTCAATTAAAGTCAAAGCATAACTAATCCGAAAATTAACTCTTTCTTCATCTCTCTTAGAATACTTCAAAGGAAGACAATTTCCAACTAATGCCTCATGATACCGCACAGAAGCAACCACAGTCGTTGGATTTTTTTCATCAACTGCCATGGAAGCATCAAGATGTTACTCCTACACCTCTGTCTCCGCAGCTTACTCCAAACCGGATCCGGATCCTCAGACAAATACGACGGTGATGACCGTGTTGGATCGAGTTTCGACTCCAAATTAAATATAGTCATCATCGTTTTAGTAATCACCTTATAGTTATGATGTTATCAAGATATTTTCCAATGTTTCCAATCGAGTAATCGATCCATTGTGAATATCATAGGCAATATAAAGCAATCATGTACGGCGGCGCGTGGTCTAGACGATGCTGTCGTCGAAGAGTTCCCGAAGTTTTTTTACTCCACAGTAAAATAGGTAAAAATCAGAAAAAGCCAGCTAGATTGCACCTTTTCTTCATTCGATATGTAAGCTCAATAATTGCAATACATCACTGGTTGATACTATTCCAGGCCACTGCCCTGTTATCTTCCACGAAAGCCAACTAGCAGCAGAAATCACATTCATCACAATAATGAAATTAAACTCGTAAGAGTTCCAGAGAAGAGTCAATTTCTTCTTTTCAGATCGATTCAAGATAGTAAGTGTTTCAAGAAGTCCCAATTTCGGAAAGGTAATAAAATCTTCATCATCGTCTTTATTCTCTTGATTTTCAATGTTGATTAAACTTTATGTTTATTTTTTCGGGTTTTTTGAGAGAGCTCACGCTTTCATTGAGCAAGCCAATCGGCTACTCGATTTTGTTCTCTGAAAATGTGATGAAGGATTATTGATGGCTTCATATGGTCTTTTATATTTTCAAAATAATTTCTATGTTTTTTTGGGTAATTTCGAGAAGTAGTTAATTGTATTAATGTTTCAGAATCACTTCCAATATCAACTTCCCTTAACCCGTGTATTTTACAAATTTTCAGGCCATCATAGAGCGCTCGAGCTTCAACTTTTATTTGGGAGATCATGGCATAGGTATTTCCATATGTATGGATGATGGAGCCTTGGTTGTCCCTAATAATAATGGCTCCACTAACTTCTCCTGAAGGAAGGAAACTCGCGTCTGTATTGAGCTTCATTCAACCTGGTGGAGGAGGAACCCAAGAAAGGTATGTGATCTTCCTCTTTACTTTTAGATGGTTTATACAGCCCAACTTGATTGCTGCGTCTTCCATGTTTTTCCAATGTTTGTGTTTAAACCTGTTAGAGTGATCCATACTAGATGCAATGTTTGTAATGTAGTTAAGAGTATCCTTAGCTGAATAGGAAACTGCTCTCCATAATAGAGTCAATTGGTAGTTTGTTCTGTATTAACCTCTATAATAGGAAAGAACACTTAGTAGGAGTAATAGCGTTCCAAATTTTCTCATATAGAGAAGACCTGTTAGGGGTAGGATTTATAAAATCCAAGGTCTTAATGTTAAACTTTCCTCCTTTTGAGGGAATTCAGTAGATAGAGTCATCCACCATATCAATAATATTTAGTTTAGATACCAGATTAATATTAGTATCATACAGTAAAGGCTTTAGCTTCCATGTTCTAAGCATTATCATTCTATAAAGACTTAACTTTTAAGCCTTTAGACCATGAGTAATTATGACTAGAGTTTAGAGAGGTAATGGGAGGCTTATCTAGCCAGTTATCTAGCCATAGATCTACATTGCCCTTTCCTAGGATCCATCTCATGTTTTTCTCAGCAATTTCTTTAACTTTTGTCAACCTATTCCATGTTTGAGGCCCCTTTTTAGTAATTTAACTGTAAAGGGTGCGAAGACTTACAGTATATATTGTGAAGTAGTCTAGTTAAGAGAGAATAAGTTTGCAGGAAAATGCAGTTTGAATATCATGTAAACTTCTAAGGTTTAATCCACCACTACCCAGGGGTCTGTAAATTGTAGTGCAATTTGACCAATGGATTTGGCTAGATTCCCATGATGAACCCAGAAAAACCGGTTGAAAAACCTTTCAATATTAGTTATTATAGATTTTGGGAGCCAAGAACTTTGGAGCCAATATGATGGTATTGACATTAAAACGAACCTTATTAGGATAAGTCTTCCACTATAGGATAGTTTTTTATCTTTCCTATGAGAGATATCTCTGATTTTCTCCAAGATAGAAAGAAATTTACTAACTTGTTATGAGGACTTAGGGTGATTCCCAAGTTGATTGTTGGTAAGTAACTTGTTTTGAAGCTTGATTGAATTGTTAAGCATATGATTATATCATGAGGGAGCTTAGTAGGTGTAATGATAATTGTGTTGTCTTTGTTGAGTAACTGGCTAGATATTGATTGATAGTCCTACGTGAATCTAAGTAGGTCATTAGTGAATCTAAGTAGGTCATCCGAAAAAGATAAGCATGGTATTATAATTTTACTTCTGTTAGAGTAAATTAGAGTTTTATTAGTAGTAAATAGTTGATTTAAGCCTCTTAAAAGGATCTCTTCAGCTAGGATAAAAAGACTTGGGGACAAAGGATCCACTTGTCTTATTCCCTTAACTGTTTTGAAAAAACCAACAGATTTTCCATTGATAATTATGGAAACATAGACTGGCCTTATTAGGTTGTTAATTATTACATTCTGGTTAAAACCATAGGCTTTAAGCACTTTGATAATAAAGTCATGTGAAAGGTTATCGAAGGCCTTCGACATATCTAGCTTTATAATAATGTTGCCTGCTTTAGTTTTTCTATTTAGGTCGTGTACTAATTCTTTAGCTATTATGATATTATCCTGAATTAATTTATCTTTAACAAATGCTCCATGAACTTCAGATATTAGTTTAGATAAAAGGGGAGATATTCTGTTTTTTAAAAGTTTGGACATAATCCTGTTTAGCATTGTACACAAGCTTCTAGGTCTATATTGATGCCAACTTGTAGGACTATTTACTTTAGGGATTAGGCATATACCAAATCCTTGATTATATAACAACTCGTCGTCCTGAAAGTTAGCGACTTATCCCACCGTACTAAATATGGAAAACTATGATGTTTTTCTTGCTCCATTATAATGAGGTCTTCGATTAACCTTTCATAATTTTATCCCTCATTTATTAAAAAAATAGACACATTTATACCTCTTTAATTTTTCCTTTCAAGTGTCAAAATTTGAAAACTTCAAGAAATTCATTTCTATTTTATGACTTTAAAAGACTCAACCCGAATTATCTGTCCACCCTCTTCTGAACATACTTGAAAATATGTTTTATCTGTGTAACTGATATTTGAGAATCTATAAGTTTTAATGATAAATTTGGTAAAATAGAAGGAATGGGAATTTAAACATGTAAGATATGATCCACTAAACTCAATTTTATCATCTTCTATATTGTTATACTTTTACAACATACTTCTTTACTTTTTTAATTATTTTTTAGCTCAAGACAAAGTTCTCAAAACTATCAACAAATTTTAATTGATGAGAAATCCTTAGAGAAATCTATTAGTTTGATTTCTATTAGATTTTTACACTCAAAAATTTAATCCAAGCTGGACTTTGGCCTCTATTAGGAAAAAAATAATGCTGGCGATAAACAAATAATTTGCAACATCATAAAACCAGTTACAACGGAAAGGGCTCTTGTCATATTTCTATAGATCGTGAGCCAACAAGAAATCAGTACACGTGTTTTAAAGAATAAAATGAAAAAATACTTTGAAAACACTACCGTTGTCAATGCTTCTCCAAATAAAGCTTCACCAAATAATTAAATTTCACCCTCGCTTCGAATCTTATTACCAAGAATGACGGCCCCAAAAAATTAACTATGTTACCTCCTCTTGTCAAGAACATTGAAGACACTGAATAAATAGACCCACATTAGACAATGAGTCATAGTAAAAAAAATATATAAAGTAAAGGCAACCAAGAACACCAACAACACCACTGATCGCGCAAATTCTGTCGATATCTATTTTACTAAAACCCTTAATGAAAGCATCCAGTTCATCCGCAAAAATGTAGGTCATGGCATCATTAGAAGATTAAGAGACAGAAATCTTACCAAAACTTCACGTGGAAGAAAACCCAACTTCCACTAAAAAAAGACTAAAATCTAAAGAGAGAAAGTAAAACTTTTTATTGAGAAAAGTTTTGAATAAATGTAAAAGTAAAATTATGAAGCGATGAACAATATATAGAAGGTAAAGAGAAACAATAAGTCAATATCCAGTTGACACACGACAAAAGAAGAGGAAAAGTCTAGAACTTGTGGATACAAATAGAAATAACAAAAGTAATCGAGTTGGGAAAATAAAAGGTAACCTTGGAAGTCATGTTGGAGTAGGAGCTGGATGAATGAGACCATGGTCAGGATTAGAAAACATTTTATGATTTCACCATCGAGCAAACAAGTGAACGGTCGCACGAAGTATCATAATGCCTGACATGGTTGTATAATATATTCTTAAAACCATCTACGAGAGTGACTAACTACTATAATCGTCTATGTTTATCATGAAAAACATCACATAGTTTGAGGACCTACCGGAGGCTGAAGCTGTGTCTATTGTTATATTGAACCGAATAGACATCGTCTCTCACGTTCTAGACATCAAAGCAAGAAGCATGAACTGTGTTACTAGTGCAGGGCTCCATCTAAGAGGTTTGAGGTGGATCATCCTCAAGGTTCAACTCTGATATTGCCACTATTGGTTCGACCTTCGGGTATAACCTAATTCCAATGTATATCCTATTTCTTCTTAGATGGGACAGTTTACTAGTTAAACGTATAATTTTAACATGTATGTTTGTGCAGGTTCTAAGTTTCAATAATAAGTTTATAGTTAATAAAAGTGGTTATATTTCATTTGAAAATTTAATTATGAATTACAACATTGTTTAATTTAGTTCTAACATTAGTTTTAAGATTAATATCAGTTCTAACACTAATTCATTTCAACAATTTTGTTTAATTTTCAAAAATTTGGGTGAATCTTTTTGTTAAAGAAATAAAAAGAATAATTTCATGAAATATTATATTCCTAAGAAAGTATTTTGAAATAAAGAGACAAATGACAAATGAAAGTAACCAAAACCAGACCGACAAGGATCGGATCAAGAACCGGACTAAACTTTAACGGTTCGGTTCGCGGTTCCATTTTAAAAACCGAAAATCGATAAAGAACCGAAAGAAAAAAATCTGATAGACCCATATGGAACTGAACTGATAACTGATATAGAATCGAACTGAACCGACAGGGAATCACACCAATAAAATCGTTAGTAACGATTATTTGATTATTTATTTTTTTATAAATTATATTGTCAAAATTAATAGTTAATTACTATTTTATAAAAAAAATTAGAGGTTAATTTCGAAACTTTAATTTTTATGTTATTTATTTTAATAAAAAAAATTGAACCGAACTCGGACCAAACCAAAAACAGCATTGAATCGGACAGAACCGAACCGAACGCTTAGCAGTCCGGGTCCGGTTCTAAGAATTAGAACCGAAACATTATCGGTACGGTCCGGTCCAAACCGATAAGCGTAGGAGTCCGGTCCGGTTCCTTCAAAACCCAAACCGAACTGGACTCAGACCAAACCGAAACCAGATTTTGTCTATCCCAAACTAAAAACTAACCGAGTTTGATTAAGAAATTGTATTACCCACTATATAGAAGATGTAGAGCTGATCTTTGGACACACTAGTGAATTCTGAACGAAGCCGAAATTTGTCTACCAAAAGTATGAGAGACGCTTCTCTTTACTCCAAGGAAATAATTAGTTGTATACCTAGGTGTGCTGAATTGGAGGTTGTAGTTCACACTAGACCTTGCAACAACTAGAAATTTATAACTGGTGAAATTATGTCCAAGTTAGGAAAGTCCAAACACTTTGTTCACGTTTATGTTGTACGTCTCCACATAAAGGTTGTCTAAGATTGAGATGTCAATGTAAATGTTTATTTTGACAACTTTGTTATAAGGACCCTTCGTATATTTTTTCTACTTTATAACTATGAGAAATGAGTATGAATTAGTAAGCAATCTTATACACGCTGATAAAACTTAGACGTAACAATTCTAGAGTGGATGCTTCGAGAATGGCCAGAAGATCTCAAAGAAGAATAATCCGAGCAGTTTCCGAAGGAGTAGCAATATAAGGTCTTATACAAACCATGACATACATCAAACTACCAACAACTCAAAAGCAACGCATTTTATTAATTTCTTCGATGTCGCTCTATTTTGTAAGTGATTGTTTGGAAGAAAGTTTAAAATATTATGCTGGTGGAGAAATGACAGGTTTTGCTTTATTCATGCGGAAATAAATGAGAACATCAGTATATAAATTAAATGAGACTCATCTAATGGTAAAAATAAAATAAATTTCGATAAGTGAATTGAATCATTGAGTAAGTATATAATATAAGATATATGGAGAGTAATAATATATCAAAATTTTATTGACGAAGTGAATCTTCAATTTATTGAAAAACATAATCTCTTTGGTAATAAATAAGGAAGAGTAAATGCGAATTATAAATTTTTTACACCCAAGAAAGACTTATCTCAAATCCACCAGATACCCACCTTGGAAAGTGGAAAGGTCTCACATATGCCTTTCCGTCCCCCTAACAAATACTTACGTAGGGAAGTGTAACGGTCTCTTCACCACTTATTCACGTTTTGCCACTAAGAGTCTAATGCGCGGGTCTAACCTTTCCATGACACATTTACATGAGTGATACTAGGCAAGACTAACGATCTCTGAATCGATGATGATCCATAGTAAAAGCTACTCAACCATAATCGGTTTGGATCAATGAGTACTAATTACCATCCGGAGCTAGAGATGGCAATGAGTCAGGATGGATGCGGGTATTGTTAAATTCCTAACCTATCCTATCTTTATTTTTTTGAAATTCGGCGGATTTGGGTACCCGTTCAGATAAGAGATTTATTTTTTGACGACCAAACCCATTCGAAACGAGTACCCACATGTGGGTACCCATTGGTCATTTATTTATTTATAAATATTTTCTCGTAATTAATTATCCGATGAAAAATTAAAAAAACCAAAAATAATATAATTGGTCATTTATTTATTTATAAATATTTTCTCGTAATTAATTATCCAATGAAAAATTAGAAAACCAAAAATAATATACTAAAATAATAATAATAATAATAATAATATAAGGAATATGAACTCTTAATTAAGTACCAAATTTTAATACATATTTATTATTTAGAACTCATATTTATTTTTTTTTTTATAAATTATATTTGTTTTTTAAATACAGTAGAAAATAATACTCGTTTATTTAATAAACTCTCTAAGATAATATTTTTGGCTGGTCTAAATTTATAATTTGCTAAAATTATAAGATAATAAAATTTATAATTTTTTTAGACCCATATAAAATATAAATTAATAATTCCTTATATATAGCATATTACATGAATGATTTATGAAGGTTTTTGAAAAATGACTGAATTGTCTTTTGTTTTTTTTAAATCAATTTTCTCTTGAATCGTGTCTCTAATTTTCCTTAGAATGGTAAGAACTTCTAGTATTTATATACAAAATATTTTAATGTCCATAAAGTGATACATTGAACACAAAAAGCATATCAAGGTGGAAGATTAAAGTTTTTTTCAAACTGGGCCCTTCATTTGATATACATGATGCATTATATATTTGTTTTTATTTTTTTTAGGTAAATGTGGATTTGTATATATATGATGTACAAGGTTACAATCGTTCAGAGAGTTCAAAGATCTCTCTGTAGAGTATAAGTCACTAATGGACTTTACAAATAAAATCAGGAAAACTGAGTACATCAATAAGCCAAAAAAAATCTAACATGCAATCTAACATGCAAGTCGATAATGCGGATATAAGCGGAATAAAGTCTTCAAAGTCGTAAGGGTGATTCGAGTGAAAATGGTGTCTTGAGTCACGATCTCTTCATCAAATACAAGGCGGTTTCGAGCACGCCAAATCTCAAAAACAGTAGCTTGGAATGCAAGGTTGATGGCGCGGGATCGGTAGGATGTGCCCCGGTGCTCCTTCCTAATCCATTTATGTGCACTGTCAAGCGTTGTCATTGCGCGAGTAATCCCCAACCATGCTTTGATACGACCCCATATTTCTCCACTGAACCTGCAAGAAAAGAAAATATGTGCACTCGATTCATCAGAATGCCTACAAAAGGGGCAACTGATGTTAGGCAAATCCATGTAGTGAAGTGTGTCTTTTGTGGCCAGACGACGGTTGAATGCAAGCCAGACGGTGAAAGTGTATTTCGGTGGGATGTATCTCTTCCATATCTTCGATAGCATCGGACACGGTTCACCTTTTGTCCTCATGGCTTCATAGACACGGCTTGTGATTAACTTTCCATCCAAAACACAACTTTCAAGACCCCGAATCGCATGGTCTCGGCCCCCAAATATATGAATCAAAGAATCTCTAATATCAAGAAGCTTTCGAATGAGATGACTGTCTCTATCTCGTCTTTGGTAGTCCCAGATAGTTTGTCCTCGAAGATAATACTCGTGCACCCATTTCACCCATAAAGACTCGGAACCCGAATGAAATAACCATATCGAACGGGTAAGAAGAGCACGATTCCAAACTCTTATATCTTTAAGTCCAAGACCTCCTTCTTCCTTCGGTTTATAAATTTTGTCCCATGAAATCCGAGCTAGTCTAACCCCCCAGAAGAACTTGAGGCAGAGCGAGCGGATGGTATTAAGGACCGCCAAATGCAAAGGAAAAGTGTGGAACCAAAAACATTCTACTCCTTGAAGCACGGATGTGGTCAGTTGAAGTTTTCCCGCGTAAGAAAGTTTCATGTGCTCCCATTTCTCAATGTAACTCGAGATAGCTGCAGTTAAAGGAGCAAAATTAGTAACTGAAACCGGCATTGGAGCGAGAGGTATCCCGAGGTAACGAACAGGGTATGTGTCAACTTCAAATCCGACTCTCTCCATAATTCGATCATAGACAATCTCATTAACTCCGGCTAGATATATTGTGGATTTAGTAGGGTTCAATGAGAGGCCCGATACATCCTCCAAATGTCCCAAACAATCCATAAGGATGTTAACCGATGTCTCGTCCCCTCGTGAGAAAAGCATCAAATCGTCGGCAAAAGAAAGATGGGTGGTGTGCGTGCGGGCACATTTCGGGTAGAATTTAAAGCCCGGTTCACTCGATCTCTTCTTTAACAATCGGGGTAGATATTCAAGACAAATGATGAATAAAGTAGGGGACATGTGATCACCTTGCCTCAAGCCTCGTTGCCCACGAAAGAAACCATGAAGCTCGTCATTGATGGAAACCGAAAAAGATGCTGTAGTAACGCAAGCAAGAATCCAACCCACAAACTTAGGAGGAAAGCCGATACTATGGAGTATTATCGATAGGAAGTCCCATGAGACTGTGTCTAAAGCTTTGCGAATATCTACCATGAGCATACATCGTGGAGAAATTCTTGCACGGTTCGAACTTCTAACCAACTCTTGGGCAAGGAAAACGCTATCAACAAGATTTCGACCACTTACGAAAGCACCTTGTCCTTTGTCAATGAGAGTTGGAAGTAAGGGTGCTATTCGGTTAGCCAAAATTTTGGTAATCACTTTATAAGTAACATTTGTGAGACCAATTGGCCTAAAGTCACCCACCTTAGGATCGTTGTCTTTCTTCGGTATGAGGGAGAGGATGGTGTGGTGTGTTGCGCGAAGTAGACTACCAGTGTCAAAAAATTCACAAACACAATCAATCAAATCAGTGCCCACAATATCCCAATTCTTTTTTAAGAAAGCCGAGGTGTAGCCGTCCGGTCCAGGGGCCTTGTCATTCCCGATATCAAAGAGTGCATTACGGATTTCATCACCTTCCACAGGTTTAAGTAGCTGCTCATAAAACCAATCTTCGACTAGTGGTCCGTGACTCATGACTGTCGGGTCAATGGGGGTGCTTGGCCGGGATGTGCCAAAGAGGTGTGTGTAGAAATCTACAAAGAGGGAGGCGAATTCTATTGGAGATGTGGTGCGGGTGCCGTCATCTCGGACGATGTATGATATGTTCTTTCTTGCATTGTCTCGGTTTATTAAGCTGTGGAAGTATTTCGTACCTCTATCTCCATCAACTAGGTGGGTAGTCCGCATACGGTGTTGGAGAAAACTCTTTTCGGCATCAAGGAGGAAGTTCGCACGAGCCCGTAATCTGTGAACCTCTTCTTTTAAAGAAGTGTTGTCAGGATCATCCATAAGAGAGGTTAAAGCCTCTTTAAATTCTGAATTTGCAGTAGCTGTACGCTCGAGAATACCCCCGTACTCAGCTTTATTCAATTCTCTTAATGGACGTTTTAAGGCTTTTAACTTCTGCGCAAGTATATATTGTTTCGTACCATCAATAAACTGCCCCCATGAACTTTGTACGATACTAGCAAACCTGGGATGTTTAAGCCACATGTTGAAGAATCTGAGTGGCCGACAACCATGCTGAAAGTCTCGAATAACCGATGCAATAACTGGGCTATGGTCGGATACGGGTTCCATCAGAAGGAACGATGCTCTACATATGAGATTCCTGTCACTCCACCCATGATTTGTAAGGACTCGGTCAAGCTTAGCCCAAACAGTACTATTTGTCCAAGAGAAGAAAAGACCTGTGGAAGGTGCATCGACAAGACCATGAGATATTTGAAAATTATTCAAATCAATTAACTCACTATTTCGAAGAGGAGCAGCCCTAATTCGGTCTCCTGGAGCACATTACGTGTTATAATCTCCCATAATCATCCAAGGTAAACGAATGTTGGCGCCGATGGTGGTTAGGTGCTCCCAAACAAGTCTTCGTTGCGGTACTGTATACAAATGGTAAACGAAGGTAACATAAAAAGTTTCTTGGGTGACGTTGCAATGGACTTGAAAGTGGATGTGTTGTCTTCCAATTTCAATCATTGTACAAGCTACCCTACTAGCATCCCAAACAACAATGATGCGTCCTCCAGGAATAACATCAAGATTAGAAACATGATTCCATTTTAAGAAACAAGTAGACATAAAGTTGGTTAAACGTTCTTGCGAGAATTTCGTTTCTAATAGGCAAAACAGGGGCAAAGAATTTTTTCTTACGAGTTTACAAACCGTGGAGAGAGAAGCGCCTCGATCTGCAAACCCACATAGGCCCATGATGTTCCAACTAAGGAGCTTCATTTATCAACCAAGGATTTTATGGGCACTCCGCGCCTCGCGTTTTTCTTTATCTTTTTGCTTTGCACCTTTTGCCAAGTCTGATCAGAATGCTCGACAGGGTTGTTCGGTAGATGTGTGAAATCATCATTTGTTTGATGTTCAAATGTTGGATCCCGGCCTTGAGTATCTGCCAGGGGATTTCTCAAGATTGATGGTGGCTCAAATTCATCATCACGTTCCTTGAGGGTGTCAATCATGGTTCCAGTTGTATCGGACTTGTTACCTCCCTTGTCTTGAGGTTTGTTATCAGCTGCCATCTGTTTATCTTTGGTGCTAGTTTTATGGGATGGTTTTGCTTGTTGGGCAGTTTGCTTCGGCTGTGTGCTAACTGATGGTTTTTTCCGTGGGGTAGCATTTGCATGGGCTTTCGATGCTCCCGGTGCTCATTTGTTTGTGGCTGTTCACCATTTTGTGGCATTCTTTGCCCTTTTATTGCATCCTTTTTTTGTGTGCTGGTATTTGGTCTAGGTGGACAACACAGGTGGTTGTGCCCAAAGCATTGACATATATGGCAAAATAAAGGGTAGTTCTCGTACTCCACCATTTGTTCATAGCGCTTCCCGCAAGGCAAATTGACACCAAACTTTGTAATTGGTTCTTTACTCACATCAATCTCAATCAAAACACGTGCGTAGGCCATCCTGGACATGTCACAAGTAAATTGGTCAGTATATAAGGGCTTACCAACCTTGGAGGCGATCTTGCTAAGGTCAGATTGACTCCAGAAACCCAAGGGGATGTCACGGAGCACAACCCAAGTTGGGATCTTGGTGAAGAGATCGTCTGTGAGCATTGTGCCTCTCTCAATCTGTTTTAATAAGAGTGTCTTTCCATAGATGGTATACGGGCCACCTTGAAGGACTTTTAGCAAATCTTGTTCATTAGAGAACTTGAAAACGGTCCACCCTTTGCCATAAGGCAAAACCCTGCATCCAACACCCCAAGATTTCGTTATTGAGTCAAGTGCAAGCTTACCAGGGAATCGTCCAGTGAAACAGCCTATGAGGCAGTGTCCCCAAGTCTCAACAATTGGGATTTCGTCCATATGGTCGAGAGTGATGTCTTCATCATTAATAGGAGGAGCAATGAACCGTAACTTCAACCCTTTTGATTCTAAACGGGAGCCTTGAAATAGGCTGGAGAACATTTTAGATGGAGTTTGTGGTGTGCGCGTTGAGGACGTATTCTGATCACTCTTGTATGATGATTGTCGGTTCCATACATTATTAGTTTGAAAAGAAGGAAATGGATTTGTTGTATGCATATTATTACCTTCCTTGTGAATTGAGAGGCCATTACCTTTATTTCGAATATTCAAATCTGTTGAATTAATTCCTTGCACCCGGGTCGAATTCAAATTCAAAATCCTGTTTTTAATTGCAGTTGAGTCCCCGGAATTGAAGTCTTTTCCATTCAAATTTTCTGAATTAAACCCATGTTCGCTGTTCCAATTCAAATTCTCATTCCCGTCTTCAATTGCAGTTGAGTCCCCGAATTTAATACCTTTTCCCTTCAAATTCAAAAATCTTTGTGAAGTAAATTCGGAAGTAAAAGAAATCACATTACCTTCATTAATTGCAGGGAGGGCTTTATTTACTTCGATTGCATTCAGATCCCTGGAAGTACTGTCTTCTCCATTTAAATTAAAAAACCTTTGCGAAGTAAATTCGTGCACAGTATCTTGTTGCATGTAAGTTCAAATTTGTTTCTCTGAATTTAAATGATTTACTCTCAGTCACGTTCCCTTCTGTTGATTTATATACAGTATTATGGTGCACGTTACCCTCCTTTGCATTAAATGCATTAATCCTCTTCACGTTACTATTCTTTGCTTTAATTGTATGGAGGTTACTATTCTTTCTGTTCATTTCCATTTCCGCATATATTTATCTCTCTGTCATTAATGGCAGGACATTTGAATTTGAAATTTTGAATAGGAGAATTAATCTCATTTCCGTGTACATTTAGATCTGTGTCGACATTCATTTCCGTGTACATTTAGATCTGTGTCGACATTATTATCCTTTCCATTAGTAACGGTAGACTTGAATGCAGTCATGGCTTTGGATGAATGATCCCGACTGTTACGCACCCCTCTTGAATGCGTCAGTGACTTTCCATGAACGCCGATATCAAAATTCCGATCACCTGAAAAAGTATTGTTTGCAGTTTTGGCTACCTCTTGCGGTGGTGGAATCGCCGGAATACTTTTGTTTGCTAAGAACGGTTCCAGAGACAGATACGCCGGAGATATTGGTTTTTTCTTTTGCTTCTTTCTATGCCCCGATTTTCCGCAAACTGATTTTTCTCCTTGCTTTAACAATGAAGCATCATGAATGGTAGTCGCCGGAGATGAAAATTCGACTCCTGCAGAAGCTGCAATCTGTTCATTTTAATAAGGTAAGCTTATTTATTTTTTATTTTTTAATGATTTCATTAGTTTATTAATGGAGTTTCGACTCCGTTTTGTTAGTTTTAGAAGTTCAATATCGGAATTTGGTTGAACCAAGGTTTGAAAATATGAAAAATAAATATTTTTAAATTGTGAACTATGTTTTAGTACATTTGTTTGAAAATAAAATGAAAATAAACATATTGTATGTTGTTTTGAGATATCGATTTTGGTTACAGGTTTTGTTTAGTGGTTGAAAGATTAAACTACCACTGCTTTGCATTATGTACTTGAGTTATAAAAATTGTTCCACAATTGATATATACATTGTTTCGCATTATACATATGTATATGTCCATTAAGCATGTATTTCATATTTTATTGTTATATTAGGAATACATTTTTAATTTCACAATTATGCGATGCATGTATTAGAACTTGTTTCCCATTTAACATTATATACAAATATATGTTTCACTCATAGTATTAACATATGTTTTTCCAAGAAACAGGTCTATACACTCTATTTAAAAATGAAAACAAGAGGAATAACATAAGATCATATCAAAACAAAAACAAGAATGTCATTCAAAAATCTCTTCAAGAGAATATATGACACATGGGACGATAAAAATGCTACTACGAAATAGTATGACTTGATACTAAAAATAATAAAGACCTATGACACAAGAGGAGCTTTCTATTTGGGGTCAAAATTCTTAGAACTTACAAAAATATATATATATATATATAAAGAATATCATTAGGGTTGAAGAACAATGAAGAGCCAATGCTATTTGCAATCAAAATATATCAACCCGAGATATTCAGAAGAGGGAGAAGAATCATGAATAACAACAATATATTTTGATGACACGCTTAAATAAAGACAATTAAATAAACGAGCACCATAAATTATGAATAAAAAGCTCAATATATGGATTTTATGTTTCGTAACATGTATTATACATGTTTCAAATTTTGTAACAGATGTCATCGTATTATTCATATTTAACATTTTTCAAACTTACTTCATGTTTCGTATTTTACTTCTTATTTACATGATGCAATAAAAATCAGGGGTTTCCACTAATGGATACATAAAAATATAATATTATAAATATGTTACTAAATCCTAATTACCTATATCTACTAAAATAATATATTATTAACATACTAGTCCGAAATTAATTTTTTAAGTTAAAAATACCCTTACCTAATCACCCACAAAAAACTGAAATTCTAAAGATCGAACACGAAACTCTATTCACTTAAAATCACTTACGAGCATTTTCTTTTTGGGGGTTTCTCACGACGATTAATGACCATTTATAGATCTGTATCTCTAACTAAACTATAACTCAATTTCCATAACAAGAAATCACCCCTTTTTCTTATCCCCATCTTAAACCTTAGATTATCATTCTCATCGGATCAAACCGGAGAAGGCTGCAACGCAGTCTATGAACACGCCAACACATTTTGAAGCTCGCTCGTCATATTGAAACAGAGACTGCGGCTAAACTCATTATGCTTAATCAGTATTGTAAATCTTTCTTCTCGGGTTATTAACACCACATATGGTACATTTGGGGCTCAGACCTCACTTCGAGTAAAATAAACCCCGTAAACTTAATCGTAAATTTAGGTGAGAATTTTTGTGCTACACAATCTATAACAGCTCAGATTTTCATTGTTACTAATTATAATCGATTTTGTTTTATAACTATGTTATAGTTTGGTATATTGATAGTGTATTACTATATAACTCGGACTAGATAATGAGGACTTGTGTAGTGTATTTGAAGCTGAATGATTTCATCTAGTCTCTGGTCGTTTAGCCACTTTCTCTAGACCGGAAGAGTGTGGAAATCACATCATTCACTATAAGGTTCTTAGTTCAAATTGATTCGTTGATGATATTGATGACAATCTTTACTTTGGTGATTTCATGTGTGTTCGTGTCTTCTTTGAAAGGGAAATTTGATTAAAATCATACCAAGAAATTATTCTCGAGTAGTCATTTATAATTAATTATATAAATTGTTTTTAGGGTCAACATTGAAGCCTTTATTTGAATGAAGATACTTATGAAACTTGTGGTTCATTATGTACCTTGGTAGTGTTAAAGTAGAGATTTAAAGTGTAGGGTCTAGAGTAAGGATGAGTTTGTCTTTCCTTCTACTAATAATCATAATTTTCTTATAATATATGTTTTTAGAGCAGCATAATGATATTCACACGACAGATTCCTGCAAGACTACTCGAGCCAAATTTTATGGCTCAGATGAAATTATAACACTCCACTTCCGTAAGCAAATGTTCTATCCTTCTATTAGCTTCAATAATCATGTGAATTGTAATAATTAAAGTTTTCTCATTTTTGTTGTGTTGGGGGGATGTGTCATATTTGAGAAGTCTTCAGTTTCATCGTTAATATCATCTTGCTGAAAGGTGGTTTACATAGGTATGTTGTCATGAAAATTATAAATTATTTTTGTTTCATGATAGAAAAGTATAAACATTGATATCATGAACATGATTCCTGTAATACAAAGATCACTAGTAATCATGTACTAGTTTGGTACAATATTTATGGGTTTGAAACATAAAATTTTCAATACATTATAATACATGTTAAAGAAACAAACTATGGTGTTTATTTAATGACTATACAAAATTTCGTGAATTCTTCCATTATGATTTCTCTCGTTGGTCAATATATTGAATGCAACTCTTTTGATTCCGAACCTAGCATAACTATCATTCTCTAGTACTCTCAAAGTATATGTTTCCAAGGTGGAAACGTTATTTTGTTGTTTATTGCTGCAACTTTAAAAGAAATCTTCGATGCTAATTGGTTCATTTAATGTCGCTTGATAGATTTTAAAATCATCAAAGAGTTGTCGAACGATGAAGGATATCAATTGACTTCATATTCTGCTCAAGTGGTAAATTAATTCCATTTATTTTTTACACTTATAGATTGTTTATGACATGTTTAATTGTTGAGAAACTATATGAAAGCTTTAAAGGGTTGCATCTTATTTAAGATAAGTACTTACATATATTGAAGGGTAGTATTTATATTATTCGACAAAAATAATAGGACTATTCCTGTTATTATTCGACAGAAATAACAGGAATAGTCATGTTATTATTCGACAAAAATAACAGAACTATTCCTGTTATTATTGGATATATTTTTCCAAGTGTTTATTTATAGAAATAAGTCTTGTGTGTTTCATTCTTGCTTTTTCATTGTCTCTTAGTTTTTACAATCAAAGTGATAATTATTCTTCGTGAGAATTATGTTTGATTGGATTCCCAAGGGAGAAAACAGATGACAATAACTGATATTTTTTTAGTTGTGAAATGTTTCTCTTGATGAACTTTTTAACGATGCGTGTTTTGTTTCATATGTAATATACCTTATTCAAACATTTTTGTTTATGGATTACATAAAAAAATGTATCGTATATGTTATGTGTTACGTGTTGCTATAGTAAATGTTGGTATCTTCAACCTTTTGGAAAATGAACTTCATATTTTGGACGTGTCTTATTTTTACCAATAAAATGAATATATGGATTTATATATGAAATATCATAATTACAACTGAGCATTAACGATTTTGAAACCCGCACTGTCACTCAAGTAAGTACTCCTAAGAAGACCCAATAAATTGAGGTATGTAAGAAATCAAATAGTTTTTTGCTTTGCCAAAAATTTAGAAGGTGGAGGTGAAAAAACTTATGAACGGAATGTCCACCATTACTATAAAGGAAAATAAACCATTATAGATATACTAGTAGATAAATCCATAATATTTGATGAGTGCTTTGCTCTTGTAATTTAAGGTGACTACTTTGCTCTCATAATTTAAGTATTTCTTTAGGTTGTTGTAGATGTAAGTGAAGAATAACTTTTTTGTAACTAAAGACAAAGTTTTTACTCATGACAAAGTTTTTACTCAGAACTTAATTTGGTTGGGCGTGAAAAAGTTACAAAAGGTGAACCAAACTTTGGATAAATACAAAATCCAGACAATTAAAAGTTAAATAAGCTAGAGATTCTTGAAGATAAAATATTATAAATTGTTTAAAAGTAAATTTTAGTTTTTGGAATATATCATGCTTTGGAAAAATTTAAACAATTAAACTACTTAGTTAAATATGCTGAAAATATGATTAAAAATAATACATATGATTGTCTTTTGGGTTATTATATTAAACTTAAAAATCATTGTTCGCCTTTCATGTTTATCTTTGTATCAGACAAATCATTTACTTTCATTTTTGTCTCCAACCCATCTTTTTCGTTTGAAAATTTGCACGATTAGTCCCCGCACGTGTATGCTACTTAAAAACGGACACATGCCACATCAATCCCAAGTTTTTGTATCACTTTTGGTCCCCAGAATGTACGAGGACTAATCGTACAAATTTCTCAAATAAAATAGATGGGTGGGAGATAAAAGTGAAGGTGAGGAGCTAGTTTGATTCGAAGAGTAAAAATGGACACCAGTGATTTTTAGCCTCATATTAAATCCCTTCACTAAAGGGAAAATAACCAAATTTAAATATGCTCTTAAATATGTATTGGTTTTTAAAAACCGAACCCGAGTATAAATGTAGCATCATCCTATTCTAATACTATAGTTTTTGTTATGAAAAGTTATCCCCGGAATATATAAAAATATTATTACAAAGATTTGAGTCTAAATAATTGTAAAATTTATTATATTTAATGTTAATTCAAATTTTTTATTTAATTTTGAAATTTAAATTAATTTTATTTTAATATTAATAATATGATATATTAAAATTAGCTGGAAATTTAAAATTTAATATAAAAAAACAAACCTTTAATACAATATAAAATCAATTACTATGAATTGTAATTTATTATTTAATTTTGAAATTGTGACTATATTTATTACCTGTAAATTAAATAAGTTAGAAATTAATATTACTTTTTACTCTTGACTTTTAAAAATATTAGAGCCACCACATCTTCTCGATTAATGTTACTTTAACTCTTGAATTTTAGAAATCGTAGAGCCAGCATATCTTCTCCCTTCCTATCCTACACTGATTTATATGTCCATTCTGGTTTCTAATTTTACATAATCTCACCAGGAAAACAGTCAAAGCAAAGTTCAAAATCAGGTTTTTTTTGTTCTCCTGTCATTTTCGTTATTATAATTTCTTTATTCGTATCGTTCAGATGTTCGAGATGCTATTATAGGCTGCTTGTATTCCTTCTCGGAACTTGATGTCATGATTGTGTTCAACTTCTCTCTTGTGTTTAGAAACAATTTAATTTAGATTAAATAAGAAATTAATGATTAAAAAATGTATATTTATTTTTACTTCATAATGCAGGTTACTAGTTTTAAGATCAATCGGCAGATTCTTGTATTCTTATATTTCTGTTGTATTTCTGCTAGCTTTAGCTTTAGGTTTGGTTTCACATACATTCGTGCCTAAAGTGGTAGTTAATTTTGGGATATTATGTATTTTTAACGAAATTTAATTTAAAATCTGAAATAATGATTATATTTAATAAAAATTTCAATTTAAAAATCTGAAATAATTGTTATTTTTTAAGGAAAATTCTAAATTAAAATCTTAGGATAATAATTTTTTTAAGGAAAATTTTAATTAAAAATATTTATTAATTTGAAGATTTTACGTTTTTTTTATCCAAAATAGTTTTTTTTTTCAATAATTTGTTTCGATTTTATCTGGTTTAACCTTTCTCTCTTAAATTTGATTTAAAAGTTAATGGATCACTCTTTCTCGATAAGAGATTGTAATTAAATAAAACAAAAAGCGATAAATTGAAGAAAGATTTTAATTAGAAAAAAAAAAGATGAATATTTAGTTAAATAAATTAAACAAGATAGAGAAAAGGAAGAATATGGAAATTTTAATAAAATAAATTATAGAATCTGCAGATTTTAATTAAATAAATTAAATCATATAGAGAAATGATGAACATTTATTAAATAAATAAATAACATATCTTTTAAAATATTTTTAAAGTATATTTTAGAAAACAATTATCATTTTATTATTTTATATTTATTAAAATATTTTTTAATTAGCAATACATTATGATTTTTATTTAAAAAATTATTAATTTTATTTTTAATATGATTACACACGTATTGTTTTTTATTTTTCAATAAGATAATTTATTTATATTATAAATTATGTTTAATACAAATTTGATTTTATTTCCATTTAATTTTCATATTAAAAAATAATTTTATTTTCATATATTTTTAATAAATATGTTTTACATAATAAATTTGATTTTATTTCATCTATTTTCAAAAATATCTTTTATATAATAAATTTTATTTTGTTATATATGATTTTTGAAATATTTTTACTTAAAGTATTTTAAGAAATATTAAGATTTATGGTTAAATATTATGTTTATATGTAATAAATAATATATTAAGATATATGGGAAATAACTTAAAGTAGTTGTATACAATAAGACAAACTTGTTTTTTCAATGATAATTTAAAATTGATAATTAAACCATTGAACTACCAAATAATCGTATAAAATGAATTTTATAAAAAAAAAAATAGCCCCTTATTATTTTGATTGATTCTTGGATCGCCATCGAAACAATTGTAGGATTGTTACGATTTATTGCGGAACTGAATAAAACATTGTCCGCGATTTTAATGCCCATACTAGATGTTGGACCAATGACTTTCATTCAAAATACATAATGGTTCAATTAGTATCTACACTTTTTATACTTCCAAGAGAATAAATCATTTACAATCTTTGGGAATTGATTAGTAAAAAATAATTAGATTATTATTGATCAAAATAATAAATATATAATTTTATTATTTCAAATCAAACTATATCTATGGGTATCTATGGGTGGTAATGGGTTATTTATAATTTTATTAGTAGTACGTAAAGCCCGAAGTAAATAATCATGAAGCCCAAAAGGCCTAAGTTAGACGTATATAAACCCTGGTTCTCATACGCAGCTACTCTCAGACGCCACTCTCAGACGCCGCCGCTCTCACGTATATAAGAACTCTTCCTCTACTCTTGTTTATTTGATAAGTTCTATTCTATTATCGAGGACTTTTAAAATGTGTTTTTTGTATTACAGGGAAGTTTAGGCAGATTTGGATGGAGCGTTCTGTTCCTATTATTCATTTGGACCTTTTGAAGTTTCTCTTCGGAGCACCTCCAGAAAGAAACTCATTCATCTGTAGCCGTTCTATTCAGCCCGTTAAAGGAGTTATTTCAACTATTCTCATCTATAAAAAAAAAAGTTGGAAGCCATATTTTCAGAGAACGAAGATGTTCGGATTTAGTTTGACAAATTCGAACAAAAATTATCGCTTCCAACTTTTTTATATTTGAGATAGCTGAAATAACTCTTTTAACTGACTGAATAGAACGGCCACAGATGAATGAGTTTCTTTTTGGAGGGGCTCCGAAGATAAACCTCTAGAGGTCCAAATGAATAATAGTAACAGAACACTCCATCAAAATCTACCCATATTTCATGTAATACAAAAAACAATTTGGGTTTAACACATTCTATTTTGAAAAGGCATCTCCTCAACACAGTAAAACAGTAATATAAACAAAAACCATATTTTGTTTCTTTAACATTTAATAAAATGTATAAAAAAAATTTGTTTCAAAGAAACACGCGGTGAAAACGTTTTATTCTAATGTGATGTTCGGATTATTAAAAAAATTCTCTCTTGAAGAAGTCGTTGATGGTTTAGGATAAAAGAAAAGTGCTCTCTCAGTCACCAAGAGAAGAAAAAAAAGGTCAAATACAACCACTATATCCCAAGTCACGCCATTAGAGAAATCGGTTGGGTACCTTGTTGATGTTGGCGAAATGATTCATGCTCCTCAATTGATTGAGGAACCAAAGAGATAGAAAAGTGCACCGATATGAGACCAAAATCTAATATTTCCGACCAGGTAAGAGGTGACGTAAAAAATCCAAAAGGAAAAACAATAAAGATTCAGATGCCAAAAAATAACAAAGAGGCATAAGTGAAACTACCTTCTACAATAGTCGAGGATGACTGGAAATGGATCCCCTCTTGAACCAAGCGACCATCCCTCGTATGCTTGAGCATAAAAAATTTCAAGCATTTGAAATTAGTTCCTCACTTCCTCCAGAGTTGGATCAACGAGCGACTGATGGTTAAAACCTGGAGCGTAATTTTCAGGAATTTGGTATTCAAACCGAACAATAATATTTTTCAACTCTAGAGGACTTTTAGATAATATTGAACACGGTTATTAGAAGTTATTGTGTCAGTTAATTAGATAAGATTGGCTAACTGTTATGTATTAGTCTATTTAAACAAAATTCTAGTAATATTTAAGTGTGGTGAAAGAATTCCATTTCAAGTATACTTTCATTTCTTAGGTCTGTCTTGTGTTATCTGCATTTTTGTTTGATTACAGGGACCATAGTTTACATTTGGTATCAGAGCCTGTGTTTCTAAAGAAATGGATGACATCGATGGAGAACAATCAAAATCAGTTACAGTCTTCAAATCGACGGCAAGAGGAGCCTTAATACCGATCCAATATCCAACATTAAGTGAAACGAACTACGGCATATGGGCTGTCAAGATGAAGGTAATCTTGCGTTCGCTAGGAGTATGGTCAGTGATCGAAGGTGAAGACACAGACATCAACAAAGATCAAGGTGCCATGGTAGCCATTTCTCAAGCCGTGCCAGATAACGTGATGATGGCAATCGCCGAAAAGCAGACGACAAAGGAGGCTTGGGTCGCATTCAGGGAGATGCGAGTTGGTGAAGCATAGTCCGTGTTCAAACTGTCACAGTCGTAGTGCGTCATTGCGCACATGATTTTTTATGCGATTTGGTATAATGGCGCGCAGCTTGGTGTGCTAAAGTTCTCCAAAGTACGCAAATTGCGTTCAATTTTAAAATGTAGCTCATTTTTGCGTGCGATTTATGTACAACTTGTATGTATTAAGTTCAAATTTTTTTGTATATTCCCTTTATGTATGTTGTAAAATATGGAACAATCAATGTGTATCATGACCGATTACACACATATTTTTACCACCCGAATGTATTACATTGAATCTATTTTAGATGCATTGGTTAAACCCAAATTCGTCGATATAAGATTCATTACCATTAGTATTATGGATGTGCAAAGACTTATGAACGGAATCTCCACCATTAGTATAAAGGAAAATAATCCCGTTAGAGAGAAGTTTCTCTCTAGAAAGAAAACACTATGTCTTCTCTCTATATGCTTTTTTCACCCGACTCTCTCCTTCTCCTTTCTCAACCCAATTTCTTCTTGATTTTACATGGAAATGATTTAGATAAATTACGTATATAATAGATGAACTAAACGATTACATATTCCATAGCATTTATTAATAAACATGAAATATTTTGATATTTTTACGTAATTTCATTATCGTTATATAATAGTATTATATAGTAAGTCACATGAGAAACAAACAGATTTTACCAAAATTTTGTTATAAAATTAGAGATAAAAGTAAATAAATAACTGAAATGGTTAAAGAACACACTATGCCCTTAGTAATTTAGTACATCTTGTTATGTTGTTATGCCCTTAGTAATTTAATACATCTTTTAAAATAAAATCTAAATATAAAAATAATATTAGAATATAAAAACAAATAATATATTTTGAACCTGAAAAATAGTTTGTAATAAAGCAATTTATCAAATCATTGTTTATAATTATGATTTGATATTTTTATTATACCATACATTTCAATTGTTGATAAATTTTTATCAATAAATATAATTAGGATTTTGAAAAATAGTTTAGCTTCTAAAAACTCTTTGTGCCTCTTTTCAAGCATTTCGCCTTGTTTCACTAAGCTTCCCAAAGCCCTGCAGTACGTTGTAAAATAATTAAAAGAAGAACCAAAAATCAAATTAAGAATAATTAAAAAAAGAAAACAAAATATTAACTAACCTGCTCGCGTCTCTGGTCTCTTTTAGAGCCTGCTTCAAATGGAGAGACGGAGAAGATGTGGTAAAGCTGTTAAGCCTTTCTCCTACTTTCAATATCTTGCGTCACTCGTTTTCAAGGATGTTCCTATCCTCCATCGTCATCATTAAACCGTCGATAAACTTATCCATAAGTCTCTCGTGCCTCTTTAAAAGCTTCAGCTGCAATTTCCCTATATCCGCGGATTCTTGGTATATATTCCTACACCCGAACAATACATGTTGGGTGGTCTCATCTGATGAGGCTGGCTTAGATGAACCCATGGTTTTGCAACTAAAAACAAACAGGAGAAACAAAGCTTTCTCTAAAGTATTACCCATCCTCTACAAAACAAACAAATATATTATTAGTTACAAAAATATTAGTTACAAAAATAATATCATAATAAAAAACCATATTAATTGCTAGTTAATAAAGGTCCTAGTAAAAATAATAGCATAGTAAAAAACCATATTTTTCATAATATCATATGTATTATTAATGATAATGAACTCATAATTTTTATTAACTATATATTTATTAAAAAACTATATATTATTAGTTGAAAAAACATAATATCATAGTAAAAAGAAATCAAGACTAATAATGACTAATAACAATAATAATAATAAATCTTATACATGTAGATTAGAACTCATAATCATGCATTAAATAAATGCGCATTACGAATTAAATAGTAAAAAGAAATCACGATGGATCCCATATCAAGACTAATAATGACTAATAACAATAATAATAATAAATCTTATGCATGTAGATTAGAACTCATAATCATGCATTAAATAAATGCGCATTACGAATTAAATAGAAACTGAAAATCATAGGTTAAATTCATGAGAACAAATTATTTTATTTTCTGGATCTCTTTGTTCCATATATATATTAGTATATTATACAGTTTATTCACAGAATAATATATTTTACTAATATAATATTCTTTAAAATATAAAATCTAAATGTAAACATATTTTTTCTAAATTGAATAATATATATAATTATAATTAATGTAATTTTAAAATAAAGTATTTCATAACTGTTTTTACCATTTATAAATATGTTTTTATTAATTTGTTTTTTATAAATTGTGATAATTTTAGTAATGGCAATTGTATGACTTAAAAATATGGAGTTTAAAAAATTTAATAAAATTATACAATTTTTAAGCCGAAAAAGAATATCTTGGGAATTACCACTTCCCCATTCTTGAAAACCCAAAAAACTAAAGTTAGTGTGTAGAACGATTAAAAATGATGTCAATAATACAGACTCTGGTTGATTCATCAACTAGAATGGTGTGCGTGAATCCTTCGCTTCTCGACATACTCTTTAATCGAGAAACGAGATTGAGATTACATAATCTATCCATGACCCAACTTTCTCGATTCTCTATCGGAGAAGAAAGATTAATACCTACAACAACATCATCTTGAGTCTCTAACTATAACTAGAATAAAAGTGTGACGTAAGGACCAAGTAAAACACTCGGTCTAAACAGATGTTACAAAAACAACTTTTTTTGATATCAGGGATAAACATAAGCAACTTTTTATCCTTGGAATTTTCCATGATTCTGACCTATCAAACAATACTGTACCAAAACCCAGAGAGTAAAGGATGTATGCCAATTGAATGTGATTATAGTTGAATGATATAACTAAATCTGTCTTATAACATAGAACTACGTATTCCCTTTTTTGTCCCATAATATATGTAGTTCTCATTTATCGATGCAAATTTAAATATTATTTATAATCAACTACCAATTAAATCTCTTCTCATGACATTCCTTACGAATCATATCAATGAAAATCGATATATCAATGGAATTGTTTCCTCTTACAACAATTTTACACTACACTAATAGAATTGAAAACCTAATTCACCAAATTTGGAAATCAATAAAAAGAAAAAAAAAATAAGAAACCAAACGTGGAAAAAAGTAGAGAAATAATTTCTTTCAAACTGCATAGCTCTGCAACCCTAACTCGAGTCGCGCAATGCATGGTTTGTATAATAGGCGGGTAATTGAAAAAACACGTTTTGGGCCCTTGTGTTTGGATCCGACCATCTTGTCACAATTGGAAGCAAATCGTACTAAGATATCTTAGGTTTTGCTTTTTAGTGTTTTAAAATAGTAACTAAGGTTATTTTTATATCAAAACACTTATTTTTGTCATTTTTCTTTTAAATCCATAATTTCGGCCGGGACCACATAAAAAACAATAATCACAGTAAGTGACCATGACTTGTAGCTGATAATATATTAGAGCATCCGTAATGTATAAATATGTTAAATTAACGTGAAATTTTGATAATCTAAATTTTTAGATTACCAAATAATACAACAGACTTTAGATATTTAAGGTAGTTATTTTGTTTCAAAAGTGAAGGAGAAAAAAATAAGAAATATAAAAAAGGAAAGATTATACCTATTTTGTAAACACAACTACAAATTTACCTAGCGAGGGTGATTTAAGCTAGTAAATATATTCAGGATGCTATTAGTTGTTAAAATATTTTCTAAATCTTTATTTAATTTTGATTTTATTATTTTATATTTTTTTTTTAAAATTCAGCGATGGTTAATATATTTTTAAATAATAAACTTAATTTTATTACCGTATAAAATTTTAAATATTTTGTTCTAAAAAAAATCAAAAACTTTTTTTTTTTCGGAATTTGAGAATACCAAGAAGATGATAAGGACCGATAGGGAGACGACTTCTGCTTCTGCTTGCACTCTACTGCTCTAAGGTTAGGCAAAGCCGTTCCGTTTTTATATCAAGTATCACCCAATTGTTGGCAAACTGACAGAACTTGGATCATATTTCCTTGCAAGCTGCGAAAGTGAAACAATAATCTATTAATCAGAAGATATTAAAGGAGAAAACAAAACTTGAATGGCAAGAACACGAAGACATTCAAATATGGCTAAGAAAGAAATATGTGATGCAGTTTCTGACAGCAGTACACAACTTGATGGTGTAAAGAACAGATCCTTGTCAATCATCTATGTGACAAGCTAATGCAAAATTCTATAACTAATAAAGCAGCGTATATAGCATCATAGAGATCATGCCAATACTTAACGGAAAAACACATAAAACATGAATCCAATAACCATAACACATACATAAAAGAAAAATATCGTGAGACAAGTGAAAACTGTCATAAAAATAGTTGCGAAAATATACAAAAATTATTTGTAATAAAAAATTCGTTGATAAAGCACTAATTATTTAGGCATATTTATTATAACATATATTTATAATTTAAGTAATTATTTTTTACTAAAAATATTATTGTCAAAACTCGAGTAGAAATAACAATAGAATACATAAATGATAGATGACAACAAAATATATATGTTATTGATTTCACATCCACATTGAAGTTCTGCAATTATACACCATTGATTCTTATTTAGAAATCTGAAATTATTCTTTCGGTCTTTTTTGAAAACAAATATTATAATTCAATTGTTTAAGATAAACAATGTATGGTCTCTATACAGATTTGTTCTATCAAGCTATGTTAGATAAATATTGAACTTGAACACGTGTTATTATATCAGTTATTAGAGTAGATAGTAAGATAAGATTAAACCGTTATTTTATACTCTATATAAGAGACAATGTATTGATGTATGAAGATGAAATGAAAGTTACATTTCCAAACTTGTTGTTTATCTCAGTATATTTATATTTGTTTGTATATGCATATGGTGTTTTATATTAGGGACTTAAAACCTACATTTGGTACCAGAAGCCACAATGTCGCATACGCTAGGACATGATGATAGTTATGTGAGTGTGGTGAGAGGTAGTGGGAGCATGCAGACAAGATTTTCTGGAGGTAGATCTGTCCCGAGAACCTTCTAGTACCCAAAACTGTCTGATACAAACTACCAAGTATAGGCTATACAGATGAAAAATCTCATGCGCATCCAAGGAGTTTGGGAAGTAGTGGAATTAACAGTTCACACACAAACGGACAAATTTGCACTCGCTGTTCTCTGCCAAGGGTTGAATGAAGAGACGTTATATCAAATTCTTGATAAAGACACCGTAAAAGAAGTGTTGGATGCGTTGAAAGAGACTTACGTTGGAGCATATCGTGTTGTTAAAGTTAGAACTCAAGCGAGAACTAGACAGCATGGACATGCTTGAGAAGGAATTCGTTGATGAGTACACCAAAAATACGACCATGATAGTGGGTAAGATAAGGTCTCTTGGAGAAAACGTTGACAACAATTATGTCCTCGAAAAATTACCGAGATCGGTGTCATCAAAATTCATACAAGTGACCACGACTATTGAAGAGTTTGGTGATATCTCCTCCAAGTCTCTGGAAGAAATCATAGGCTCTTTAAAAGCCTTTGTAGATAAGATGTCAAAGTTTGAGGAAAATAAAGGTGTTGACAAAATCTTGTATAGAAAGACAAATATTCAAAACAGTGATCAAGGCAGTTCGAGTAACAGAGGAAGAGGCCCAGGAAATGGAAGAGGCCAAGACAGGGGTACGAATCGAGGCAAAAATAATTCGTATATGCTTCTGTATATAGCAAATGTTGGATTTTAATCATCAAGAGGAGTGACTTGATTGGAGTGTATCAAGACGGGTGATACTTGATTTGGAAGGGCGTTAAAGAACAAGGGAGCATGGTGATAGGGGTGAGTAAATTGAGATTCGTGGGCATGCTCTATGTGTCAGGTGGGAAAGAAACCTGATTAGAGTGGACGAATGATAAGTCAATTGAGAGGAGGTTAAGTGGTACTTTATTTGAGATGAGGATTGTTAGGGTGGCGACCAAAGTCTCACATCCCACATCGGCTAAACATGAGAATGATGATCAAGGTGAATGATCTGCTCTATACAGCCTATTTCGGAGTGCCCGCGACTCCTTGGATCAAGATGAGGCGGACTTGTAAGGAGTGGCTTTAAGGAAAAAGTTGTATGATCAATGGTAAGACCTAGTTGAGAGGAATAGGCAGGGTAGTCAAGTTATCATATAGATCCACTGTAAAATCTCTTGAGGTCAGGTAAGCAAACCTGATTAGAGTGAGCGGATGTAAGTTAATTGAGAGGAGGCTAAAGTTGTACTTTTTTCGAGGAGGATTTGGAAGGATCAGTGGCATATAAGTAAGAACATATCTCCACTAGTTTGAGGCTTTTTGGAAGTGGACCAAAAGCAAATTTGTGTGACCCAGTGGGTCCAAAACGGACAACCTCACACTAGTGTAGAGATTGGATTGTTCTTACTTATATAATTGTATAATTTAAGGGTAGATTTTAGGTCTTATATAAAGAAAATAGACCAACATGTAATTAACCCTTTTGTGTAACAATTCTGTTACTAAGTCTTGGTGCCTATATATATTGCCCAAGGCTGAAACTAATGATATGACATTTTCTTAGGTATATAACTCTTCTTCTTCAGTTCTTACTTTATCTTTATAAAATCTATTTCTCTGTTTCTCTAAAAAAAATAGATTTCACTCTTATCAAATTGGCGGCCACAGTAGGAGATTATCGATCGGTACCTTGATTTCGTAATAAAAAACATAAGTAACTGATTTCTTGATATGTTTTAGCTATTCTTAATCCAAAATATGAAGTTTATTTACCAATAGGTTGAAGCTACCAGCATTTACTATAACAACACGTAACACATAACATATATGATACATTTTTTTATGTAATCCATAGTAAACAATGTTTGAAACAGAACCTACATCGCTACATCGTTAATAGGGTCATGCTAGAAAAAAGCCACATTTTGATAGATCTCTCACCCTATTCCTTTTTTATATCAAACTTGAATTCCCTAATTTATCCTTTTCACCCTAACTAATTAGGGTCATGCCATTTAGTCCTTAAAATTGTCTAGAATCTGAAAACCCCCAAAAATTATCCTAAACCCTAACTATTTAATACCCTAAAACAAACATTTCACAACTCAAATCCACAAAATCGATTATGTTTTTAAAAGTATCATTTTGGCATGATTTTAGGCTTTGTTTTCATAAATTAATATTGTAGAGTTGTAGAGTTGTTTGTTACACTCGGATTTGTGCTTCGATTTCTTTGGAAATGTTGGAAATGGTGGTGTTTAGAGATATATAGGGTTTGGCTATGTAGGTGTTTGTTTTCGTGCGACCAGGATGGGTACTTGTCGCATGCGACAAAGCCCGTTTTAATTTTAAAAAAATAAAATCTAATTGGATAATAAGTAGAAAGAAAAAAATGGAAGCAAATAATTATATCTAATTATTTTAAAATAGAAGAAAATGATTTAAAGACTAAAAAACGGTAAAAGATAATATTTCTTGACTTAAAAAATATCCAATAATTTTAAAATATAATAATTCTTCGTATATATTTATTAACTTATTGACCGTTAAAATTAATTAAAATTTCAAAATAAAAATTTATACTATATGGTTTACCTTTTCTGTATGTATTAGATATTTTAATATGTTTAAAGTGAGTTAAAATTTCAAAGTTAATTACTGAGTTATAATTAAATATGGTAATAGATTTTATATTATATTATTAATTATTAAAATCAAATTTTTATAATATTTTTTTATATTTAAAAAGAAAATCAAAAGTTTTATTATTAATATTTTATGTTAGCAATTATTATGATAAAATATATTTTTAATATTTTCTATTAATTAAAATTTCAAAATTAAGTTTTATTGTAACATAAAATTTCAACCTTTCAAAGTTAATTTGAATTTTCAATAATTTTAAAAGTTGTAGAAAAAGTTATTGGTAACATTAAATATTAATAATAAAACTTTTGATTTAATTAAAATTTCAAAATTAAGTTTTATGGTAGCATAAAATTTAAATATTTGAAAGTTAATTTGAATTTTCAATAACTTTAAAAGTCGTAGAAAAAGTGATACGAAAATATAGTAAAAAAATATCTTATCGTAATAATTGCTAATATTAAATATTAATAATAAAACTTTTGATTTTTTTTAAATATAAAAAAATATTATAAAATTTGATTTTAAATGATTAATAATATATTATAAAATCTATTACCATGTTTTAATGTTAATTATAGTAGATTACTTAACTTTGAAATTATTGGTATTCACCAACATGTATGTTGACATCATGAAAACTTTAGCCATGTAATTCATATAACATTTACATAAATATTTAGATTTACGGATTAGATTTCGCTTTCTATCAGTATGGCCAAACAAACATAATTTATTGATCAAGACGTGGTCCATAAATCTGCTAAAAAAAGGGTGAGTTACCTATTTACCTATTCCATAAATTTATTACTTAGATCAAAAACAAATTCAACAAACTCTGTACATAAAATCATCAAACACCCCCTTTAAAATTTTAGAATTATTCGTAAATAAAATTCAAAAAATATCATTAGTCTGGTCATATTCGTTATATTCTTTATAATGACTACTTGGAATCTTTAATTCTAGGAATTGTTTTAATCTTTCTAAGTACTTCTTTATCGCTTGTATCGTATCTTGTTTCATATCCTCCACCTCTTGTCTCATATCCTCCAACTCCTTCACTCGTTCCCATATATCTTATTTAGAAGATATCGGCATTAAAACGCCGAGACAAGTCTTTGTATCCATAAATTGGATCAATACTTTTGGATGGAAAAGACAAAAAATGAACTCCAGGACTCGGATGTATGTGAAACCAAACCTAAAGCTAAAGCTAGCAGAAATACAAGCAAATGATTCTCAAATCATATTTAACCTTTGATTCTTAGTTTCTTATTTAGCATTTGATTCTCATTTTAGATTCAATTCTCAGTTCGAATTTAACACATGATTCTTACCTTATATCGAACATTTGATTCTTGATTTGTATTTAACCCATTATTTGTAATGTGCATTTTACCATTGATTCTCAAATTAGAATTCTCAAATTGGAATTGACACACGTTTCTCAATTCACATTTAATCATTGATGTTTTGTTCATATTTAACATATGAATATCATTTGAGAATTAACCCTTGTTTTTTGGTTTGTATTTAACACATGTTTTTTAGTTCGTATATTCAAAGATTGAATTTAATATTATTTAACTTACTAATTTTATTTTATATAGTTTTAAAATTAATTTTAATTTATAAATAATAATAATAAATTAAATAGAATTTTTTTTTAAAATAAAGTTGAAGCATTGTTTTTAAAAAAAATTGAATTATCCAAAATATATTCGCTCAAAACACATAATTCATCTTACAATCCGGAAACCAACTAACCCACTCTCTAAAACTCTTAAACTATTAAAAACCATCTCATAATCGACTTCAATCAACAATACCATCTCATAATCGACTTCAATCAACAATATCTCAAAAAATACGTATCTAAATGATGATAACAATGGTTTTAGTTGTAAACAGCGTGATTTTCTTTCTGAAGATAAGGAACCATAAATGGTAGTCTAAACACGATCATGGATGTATATTTCGTGCTTTAATTTCCGTCATCTATATTTTTGGGCGATTTGTGCGTAAATTTGTTTAAAATTTCATAGGAAGCATAGTTTGTGTTCAAACTGTCACAGTCGTAGTGCGTCATTGCGCACATGATTTTTTATGCGATTTGGTTAATGGCGCAGCTTGGTGTGCTAAAGTTCTCCAAAGTACGCAAATTGCGTTCAATTTTAAAATGTAGCTCATTTTTGTGTGCGATTTATGTACAACTTGTATGTATTAAGTTCAAATTGTTATGTATATTCCCTTTATGTATGTTGTAAAATATGGAACAATCAATGTGGTCTACACACATATTTTTACCACCCGAATGTATTACATTGAATCTATTTTAGATGCATTGATTAAACCCAAATTCGTCGATATAAGATTCATTACCATTAGTATTATGGATATGCAAAGACTTATGAACGGAATCTCCACCATTCTACGCTTTTTTCACCCAACTCTCTCCTCCTTCTTTCTCAACCCAATTTTCTTCTTGATTTTACATGGAAATGATTTAGATAAATTACGTATAAAATAGATGAACTAAACGATTACATATTCCATAGCATTTATTAAGCATTTATTAATAAACATGAAATATTTTGATATTTTTACGTAATTTCATTATCATTATATAATAGTATTATATAGTAAGTCACGTGAGAAACAAACGGATTTTACCAAAATTTTGTTATAAAATTAGAGATAAAAGTAAATAAATAACTGAAATGGTTAAAGAACACACTATGCCGTTAGTAATTTATTACATCTGCCCTTAATAATTTAATACATCTTTTAAAATAAAATCTAAATATAAAAGTAATATTAGAATATAAAAACAAATAATTATTTATTTTGATGAAATTATTCATTAATTATGGAGACAAGATTTAACAATATGTTTAACATTTATTAACTAATAATTAATTATAGAAACAAAATTTAATAATAATAATATTAATGCGATTTTTATTAATTTATTTAAAATAAATACAATAAATAAAATGATTTTTTAGCTTAATTAGGGTTTTGATTTTTATAGTTTTGGGATTATATACTGGTATAAATCGGCTTTAGAGTTTTATTTATTAACTTAAAAAAGTTAATTATTTTTTATTTTGATTAAACTAATATTAATTATGGAGACAACAATATCTTTCACCTTTATTAACTAATAATTAATTATAGAAACAAAATTTAATAATAATGTATAATTTTTATTAATTAATTAAAAAGGCAACAACATAAATACAATAAATAAATGATTTCTTACCAAAAGAAATGATTTCATCCTATTTAACTTCAACTTTGATAAAAGAGATATTCTGAATTTCTTAGAGTAGAAAAATCTTTATTGTTCCTCGTAAACCGAGAGTTTTTTTGTTTAATTTGGAAATAATAACATAAACTATTATACTCCTTTTAATAATACATTGGTTTCTTAACTAATTCATTGGTTGTCACAATTATTAGGCATGCATTAGCTCTTTTATTTTCGCAACTAATTTACTCGTTTTAATAATTATATTATTCATGATTTATGGGATTTGTTTTTACTATGATATTATGTTAATAATATATGGTTTTTTAATAAATATATAGTTAATAGAAATTATGAGTTTAATAATACATATGATATTATGAAAAATATGGTTTTTTACTATGATATTATTTTTATCATGACCTTTATTAACTAGCAATTAATATGGTTTTTTACTATGATATTATTTTTGCAACTAATAATATTGATATTATTTTTGCAACTAATAATATATTTGTATGATTTGTAGAGGATGCGTAATACTTTAAAGAAAGCTTTGTTTCTCCTGTTTATTTTTAGTTACGAAACCATGGGTTCATCTGGGCCAGCCTCATCAGATGAGACCACCCAACATGTATTGTTCGAGTGTAGGAATATATATACCAAGAATCCACGGATATAGGGAAATTGCAGCTGGAGCTTTTAAAGAAGCAGGAGAGACTTATGGATAAGCTTATCGACGGTTTAATGATGACGATGGAGGATAAAAACATCCCTGAAAACAAGTGGTGCAAGATATTGAAAGTATGAGAAAGGCTTAACAACTTTACCACATCTTCTCCGCCTCTCCATTTGGAGCAGGCTCTAAAAGAGACCAGAGTCGCGCGCAGGTTAGTTAATTTTTTGTTTTATTTTTTTAATTATTCTTAATTTGATTTTTGGTTCTTCTTTTAATTATTTTACAAAGTACTGCAGGGCTTTGAGAAGCTTAGTGCAACTAGGCGAAATGCTTGAAAATAGTTTAGCTTCTAAAAACTCTTTGTGCCTCTTTTCTCAAATCAAATTAAGAATAATTAAAAAAAGCAAATGATTCTCAAATCATTTTAGATTCAATTCTCAGTTCGAATTTAACACATGATTCTTACCTTATATCGAACCTTTGATTCTTGATTTGTATTTAACCCATTATTTGTAATGTGCATTTTACCATTGATTCTCAAATTGGAATATCAAATTGGAATTGACACACATTTCTCAATTCACATTTAATCATTTATTTTTTGTTCATATTTAACATATGAATATCATTTGAGAATTAACCCTTGTTTTTTGAAGGTTGTTGCGTTATCTTCCTGTGAAGCAGAATATATCGCTGCGTGTGCAGCAACATGTCAAGGAGTGTGGCTGGGACGATTGTTGGCAAATTTATTTAAAAAGAAGGTTAATCAAGTGGTTCTAAAGATAGATAATTAGTCCGCAATCGCATTGAGCAAGAATTCAGTCCACCATGAGAGAAGCAAGCACATTGATACTCGATTCCACTACATTAGAGACTGTATTGAATCAGGAATGATTGCAATCCAACATGTTTGCACAGAAGATCAACATGTTGATATTCTCACAAAGTCACTATCAAGAAAGAAGTTCCTAGAGATGAGAGAAAAGAGTGGTGTGCAGATGATCAAGTAGAAAAATAACAATTGTGTTCAATCTTAAGGGAGAAAATGTTAGATAATATTGAACACGGTTATTAGAAGTTATTGTGTCAGTTAATTAGATAAGATCGGCTAACTGTTATGTATTAGTCTATTTAAACAAATTTATAGTAATATTTAAAGTGTGGTGAAACAATTCCATTTCAAGTATACTTTTATTTCTTAGGTCTGTCTTGTCTTGTCTGCATTTTTGTTTGATTACAGGGACCATAGTTTACAAGGACTCCATTGGTATTGAATCTTTTCATCTTGTGGAAGCGAATACCTAATCTCTTTCTCTTCACCACCTTGTGAGGCCAATTTTTATATTGGAAAAAGAAACAACAGAGAAAAAACAAGGTATTAATCTATTTCTTTATCAGTAGCCCCCTTAGTTCTTATAAAGATAATTTTATGAGAATTATTCAGTCTTCGAACATTACCCCAAGTGAATAAAGCTTCTTTCCTCTAGCCCCTTTATCATGACTGAGCCCAGTGACTTGCAACTTCACTTAGAATGTAAGAATGAGTGCAAATAAGCTCCCCGCTCGCTTCGAATTTATCAACTAGAAATACAACTCTACTTCGACCTCGAATCTTCTATCTTTAACACTTTTCAACTATCATACCCCTACTTGAAAAATTGATTGCACCCTTCTTGATAGGTCTATGACATGGCAAGCTCATTCCACCCAATTAGAACTGTTTACCATATCTGCCTCTTCCAATTCCCATCGTCGTCTTTTCCCAAGTATAAATACTTAGCTCCATCTTACTAAGAACTTTTTAGTAAAATCATCGTTCCTAAGCTATCTTCATCTGGTTCTTCTTCAACCTTCAACCTCATTAGCTACCTTCACCAGAAACGTCGATTTCTTCAGTCACAAAAAACAATTCCCCAGATTAATGTCTATTGTATGAGAAGATATCCCAAATACAAAAGATCTAAACCCAAAAAACCAAGAAAACCAAAAAAATCTCTCTTCCCTGGTCCTGGTAATCAAGTTTTTGGTGCTTACGATTGGTTCTGTATTGGAGAAAGAGTTGAGGAATACAGAGCTGCTGGATTAATCCACAACGCTTCCCGCTTCTCCTCTACCACCTTCAAATACGGTAACTTCAATTCCAACCTTGTTAATTCGTCTTCGCCCCTAGCATCAAACCCAGGATCTAGCCAGCAATCTTCTCCTCCTCAAAATCAATCCACTTTTCCATCACTAAGACCACATCGAAAACCTAAGCCTGTCAATTCTGACAAATCTCCAACTCCTAAAAAACTACAACTTAAATCATCTATCCTACAATCTGAAGCAGTTAAAGCTAAATTTCACAAACACCAACCTTCCTAGCAATGGGTGACGATGCAGAAACCTTCTCTCCTACCCCACAAGAAATGGTTGACGTTACTCCAGAAAGTAGTCAACCAGTTCTTATGGAAAACGAAAAATCATCCCAAACTGAGACTCAAACTCGCAGTCTTCGCGATGAAGTTACCGATGAAGAAAATGATTCTGAAGCCACTGAATCCAATGCCGAAGACGAATCCGAGGCGGAAGAAGAAGTAATCCCTTCAAGGAATATTCGAGGAAAGAAAGCTCCTATTACTCTCCCCGAAGATGTTGCCGCCTTGTTTCAGGAAAACCTAAAACTACTTTGTCCTCGGTACATTCTAGCCCTAAAAAACGTACCCTACACTTACTACCCCAAATCAGAAAAAGAAAATCTTAAGAAACGATGGGGATTAACAGACAACATCGTTCTTCTTCTACCAATAGAAGGAGAAACACCTTTGAGTTGTCAGAAAAACGAATTGGTAGTTTATCCTGAACTTTTCAACTAGGGACTTCGATTTCCTCTCGATCCAATGATTGTAGAGTACTTCGAAATTCTTGGGTTGTGCCCAACACAAGTCACTCCAAACCAAATGTTCACTTTACTTTCCGTCATTATGGTGTCGAGGCTAGGAGACATCCCCCTCGAAATAGAAGACTTCATTTCACTAACCAAACTCTCAAAGGGGCCAGTTTTACCATTCTACTACCTAACTTTGGAGGATGATCTGAAGATTATCGATGACTTCCTCGAGGCTGACAAGTTTTGGAAGCAAAGGTTTGTTTTTTTATCAGGAGCCTGGGAAAATGGTAAAGAAATTTCCGATGACAACCCCTCAAAACTTACTCTCATCTGGAAAGATAACAGTAAGTAAATCATGGTTATTATTGTTAATACTTTCTTCCCAACTTATTAAACCTAGTCAAACTAACCAGGCCTACTTATCTGATTGTATACTCTTTTCCCAGAAATTTCGAGGCGATTCAAAAGTCGTCAGAAGACTGCAAAGACTATCTTCATGAGAATGGCTGAATGGGCTGAGAAAGCCTGGGGAAATGGCTTTCACTCCGCCTTTTAACCAATCAATTTCATCAACAGCCATCTCTGGCGCATAACCTTGGGAGTTGACTTCCCTAAAAACCCGAAGCTCCCCCCAGATCCCATTGACGCGGTCAAAAGAATACTCTTACCAGATGGGAAAACTTACCTTCCCACCAGGAACCGATCTGACAGTCACCTGCCACCAAAAAAGAAGGGAAAACTGGACCTCAAAAAGTCCAACACAAGTAATCCTAACCCTTCTAAAAATTCGAAGCCTACAAGGAAACGAAAAACGCCTGCATCTCAACTTCACCCAATATCCAAAGAAGGCGAACCTATCCTTAAAAGGAAAAAGACAGAAGATAATGCTTCAAAGAAGAAAAAGGACAAGTCCACTACCCCGAGGAGTAAGAAAAAGAACGAAGCTGAAATGCTCGAAGAGGTATTGGCTTCCGAGGTCCATGAGAAAACCTTCATTGAAGAAAATCCTCAAGGAGGATTGGCACTAGGAGATAGCCAGGAAAACGAATATCTTAACCTCGACGATTTCAACTCGAGTGGGGATTTTGTAGTCACCTGTGAAGATTCTCAGCCTGCCAACACCATTCCATCATCTTCTACCGGGGCTGCCATAACTTCAACATCTAACGCAATTATTCCTGTCCATCGCCCATCAAACTTGCCCAACCCTGACAGATCAGATGAGGTAACTTCAATCCTTCGACCCTTTACTAACTTAGATGCTGCAGCCAAAACATTGTGTGAAGAAGTAAGCAATTCACATACACAATTGGAGCTCCTTGCATAAGAATTAATCAAGAGCAAAAAGGAAAAATAATCTGAAAAAGCTTCGAAAGATAAAGCACTTCAAAATTTCGAAGCTGAAAAAAGAAAACTTCTTAACGAGCATAAAGAAAACATCGAAGCTATGAAGACTTCTCATCGTCTGGCTCTTGAAAATATAAATTCTCAACATTTTATTGCCATTTCTGGTGAAAATAAAAAATCTACCGAGGCTGAAGAACTTGTTAAGAAAACTCAAGAAAGCCTGAAAAATTGTCAAACTCAATTGACTACGCTTCAAACAGGTTTCGAGCAGGAAAAGAAGGACGCCATCAAGAAAGCCGAAGCTGTTGTTGGTTCTTTGATGCTTGATGGTATCAAGAAGGCTCAAACCCAAACAACTATCGATCTTCTTCGAGAAATTCATGCCGCCTATCCAAGGTTAAATTTAACAGAATTTTCGAAACAAATTCCCGAGGAAGATCGCCCAGACGAAGCATTCGAGGTTGCATCAAACTCTTCAGAAGAAGATGACGTTTCTGAAGGGTCATCGGAAGACGACTAAACAATAGATTATATATGTCATGTGTTTATTGTTGTTGTTTTTTTTACTAAGTAGTTTTCTCCTTTTTGTAAGCTTCAAGCTTTATCCGATGAAACAAGCAACTATCTTCATATTTCAAAGTTCTGGTGCACTCATAAAACGTGGCACTCGAAAATTTGATGCCTTCATAAAACGTGGCACCTCGAAAATTTGATGCGCTCATAAAACGTGGCACCTCGAAAATTTGATGCGTATTTTATTAATTTCTTCGATGTCGCTCTATTTTGTAAGTGATTGTTTGGAAGAAAGTTTAAAATATTATGCTGGTGGAGAAATGACAGGTTTTGCTTTATTCATGCGGAAATAAATGAGAACGTCAGTATATAAATTAAATGAGACTCATCTAATGGTAAAAATAAAATAAATTTCGATAAGTGAATTGAATCATTGAGTAAGTATATAATATAAGATATATGGAGAGTAATAATATATCAAAATTTTATTGAAGAAGTGAATCTTCAATTTATTGAAAAACATAATCTCTTTGGTAATAAATAAGGAAGAGTAAATGCGAATTATAATTTTTTTACACCCAAGAAAGACTTATCTCAAGTCCACCGGATACCCACCTTGGAAAGTGGAAAGGTCTCACATCTGCCTTTCCGCCCCCCTAACAAATACTTACGTAGGGAAGTGTAACGGTCTCTTCACCACTTATTCAAGTTTTTCCACTAAGAGTCTAATGCGCGGGTCTAACCTTTCCATGACACATTTACATGAGTGATACTAGGCAAGACTAACGATCTCTGAATCGATGATGATCAATAGTAAAAGCTACTTAACCATAATCGGTTTGGATCAATGAGTACTAATTACCATCCGGAGCTAGAGATGGCAATGAGTCAGGATGGATGCGGGTATTGTTAAATTCCTAACCAATCCTATCTTTATTTTTTTGAAATTCGGCGGATTTGGGTACCCGTTCAGATAAGAGATTTATTTTTTGACGACCAAACCCATTGGAAACGAGTACCCACATGTGGGTACCCATTGGTCATTTATTTATTTATAAATATTTTCTCGTAATTAATTATCCGATGAAAAATTAAAAAAACCAAAAATAATATAATCGGTCATTTATTTATTTATAAATATTTTCTCGTAATTAATTATCCAATGAAAAATTAGAAAACCAAAAATAATATACTAAAATAATAATAATAATATAAGGAATATGAACTCTTAATTAAGTACCAAATTTTAATACATATTTATTATTTAGAACTCATATTTATTTATTTTTTTATAAATTATATTTGTTTTTTAAATACAGTAGAAAATAATACTCGTTTATTTAATAAACTCTCTAAGATAATATTTTTGGCTGGTCTAAATTTATAATTCGCTAAAATTATAAGATAATAAAATTTATAATTTCTTTAGACCCATATAAAATATAAATTAATAATTCCTTATATATAGCATATTACATGAATGATTTATGAAGGTTTTTGAAAAATGACTCAATTGTCTTTTGTTTTTTTTTAAATCAATTTTCTCTTGAATTGTGTCTCTAATTTTCCTTAGAATGGTAAGAACTTCTAGTACCTTTTGTACAATACTCCATCCAGTACCACATAGCCAAGGGATTTGTACTTTATTTTCTTGAGCAAGTGTTTATCCATAGGTAATATTCCATTTGAAATAAAGTTTAACAAGTCAAACCTCCAATCTCCTTGAGCGCACATCGGATTATTTACCACCTCATCAACAACTTCACATTGCTCAGAATTCGGTATGATCGAAGGCGATGGTTGTGTTACAATCCATGGGTATTCTTCTGAGTAAGCCATTGTTGCCAAAGAATCAGCCATAGTGTTGTTTCCTCTTCGAATATGCTCCACTTCGACATTTTCAAACTGCGCCATCATCCCCCGAAGCTCTTGTAGGTACAAAACCAAACGCTCCTTTTTAGCTTCCGACACCCCTTTAACGTGGTTAACTACCAACTGTGAATCTGTTTCCAAGCGTACAAATATTGCTCCACAAATCTTCGCCAACCGCAACCCTGCTAGCACAGCCTCATATTCAGCTTCGTTATTTGAAGCATGAAAGCCAAATTTTATAGCTTGAAACATAAATTCCCCTGTTGGTGCCACCAACTCAACTCCTGCACTTGACCCTTTACTACTGGATCCCCCATCAGTTCGTATTGTCCACGTCGGATTCTCATTCACCTTTTCAGCATCTTTCTCTTCGGATCTGCTTGAGTGAAACTCCACCAAAAAATCTGCTAAAGCTTGAGCTTTGATAGCTGTTCGAGGAGAAAATAGCACATCGAAATCTCCCAATTCCACAGACCACTTGGTCATTCTTCCTGAAATGTCTGGTTTTTGTAAAACCTTTTTTAATGGATATGAAGTTCGAACTACAATCGTGTGTGCCTGGAAGTAAGGGCGCATTTTTCTTGCTGCCACTACTATACACAGTGCCAATTTTTCGAGCTTCAAGTAGCGTTTCTCAGCATCAACCAAACTTTTGCTGACATAGTAAACAGGCTTCGAAATTTTTGTGTCCTCACTGATCAAAACTGCGCTCACTGCATAATCTGACACTGCTATATACAAAAATAACTGCTCACCTTTCCGAGGCTTTGATAATATTTCAGGAGAGGACAAAAGATTTTTTATCTTCAAAAAGGCTTCTTCACAATCCGAAGTCCACTCGAAATTATTAGGTTTACGCAGCACCTGGAAAAAAGGCAAGCACTTATCTGAAAAACGAGAAATGAATCTGTTCAGAGCTGCTAACCTGCCCGTTAGCATTTGCACTTCTTTGATATTCCGAGGTGAAGACATCGATATCAGAGCCTTCAACTGTTCTGGATCCACCTCGATTCCTCGTTCACTAATCATATACCCCAAAACTTTGCCAGATCGGACTCCAAATGTGCATTTTTCTGGGTTCAACTTCAATTGAATGGCTCTAAGATTCAAAAACGTCTCTTCTAAATCATCAATATGTTCATCATCACTTTTGCTTTTAACAAGCATGTCATCGATGTACACTTCAATATTTCTCCCAATCTGTGAAGCAAACCCCTTATTCATCAGCCTCTGATATGTTGACCCAGCATTTTTCAATCCAAACGGCATTACTTTATAGCAATGCAAACCTCTGTCAGTAATAAAAGTCGTGCTTTCTTCATCATCTGGATTCATTCGAATTTGATTATACCCCGAAAATGCATCCATGAAAGTCAAAATTTTATTTCCCGAAGTGGAATCCACTAACTGATCTATTTGAGGCACCGGAAAAGGATCTTTTGGACAGGCTCTATTCAAATCTGTGAAGTCCACACACATTCGCCATTTTCCGTTCTTCTTTTTTACTACCACCGGATTAGCCGTCCACCTCGGATAATTGGCCTCCCTAATGTGCCCCATCTTGTATAGCCGATCCACTTCGGCAACTATGGCCTCGGATTTCTCCAATGAAAAAGCCCTTCTTTTTTGAATAATCGGTTTGACCTTCGGATCAACCGCTAGGCTATCACATATGATGTTACTTGGGACCCCTACTACATCTTCGGATCGCCACGCAAACACATCCAAATTTTCAGACAAAAAAGTCAACAACTTTTCTCGCATCGACAAAGATAACAGAGTGCCAATTCGAAGTACCCTGCCATTATTGAAAATATATTCCTCTATTTCTTCATTGACCACCACAGAACTCGGGGTTGACCTCGGATCATCAATTCCCTCATCTGTTCCATCAGAAGACAACCCCCCAAACTGCTAATTCTCCATCAGATCATCAGAACTTTTGCCCCGTAGTCTAAATGCAGCAGCATAACATTCTCTTGCTACCTTTTGATCACTTCGAACTACACCGACCCGGTCCTCAATTACATACTTCAAACACTGATGAACTGTGGAAACTACAGCGTACATCTTCGCCAACCACGACCTCCCAAAAATAGCATTGTAACTTGATGGACAATCTACCACCACAAAAAGTACTTGTACTTTCTTCTTGAAAGGCCCCTTTCCCAAAGAAACTTCACCCTCGAATTCTCCTATCACATTTGCTGTTGCGCCAGTAAACCCTATGATAGTCCTTTCTGATCTTTCTATTCGAGGCGGAGCAGTCAATCTCTCATACGTTGACTTGAAAAGCACATTAGCAGAGCTTCCTGTATCAATCAGCACTCGTCGAATCTCCACCCCGCATACTTCTGCTCCAATGACCACCGCATCTTCATGTGGCCCAGTAATCCCCCTCAAATCATCCCCGTCGAAAATTATAAAGGGCACATCCTTTCTGCTGCTTAGGTGTGCCGATGCGCCTCCCTCAATTTGTCGCGTTAAGTTTACTATATGCCTCTTCCTCAAATTATTAGTGTTGTTGGTCATCGAATCCCCTCCAAATATTGTTAGTGATTCGAAAAAGGCACACAAATCTCGAACACGTCCCTGACGCATCGGCTCATCTATTGACATTAACAAAAGTCGACTGGGGTCTGGTTCGACATATTCCGAGGCTACATCAAAACCATCCCCCTCACCTGCAGCATCTAAAATCATTAACGCAGTTTCCTGCTTAGAATTGGGATTACCACCTTTAGGAGCTGTTGCCTTGGCATTCTTCCTGACGTATTCCAGCAACTTTCCATTTTCGATCAGAATTTGCATCTCCTTCTTCAGAGCAATGCAATCATTTGTATCATGGCCGATATCTTCATGATACCTACAGAATTTATTATTGCGCTCCTCTCTTGGCCTGTTGATAGCTGGTGGCTTTCTAAAATTGATTGTTCCCCTTGTTTTTTCATATATTGAAGCCACGCTCTCAGTTAAATCTGCATAGTAATCTGGCCTTACCCACACATTCGACCTGGACCTAAACTGCTGCTGATTGTTTGAATTATGCTGATTATATCCCCCTTGATACGAGTTCGAAGTTCCTCGGTTAGAAACATTTTGATTGTTCTTCGGACGCGAGGGATTATTATTCGAGACATTAGATTGTCCACTCCCCTTCTGAACAGTGCTAGCACCTCCTCGAACCCTCGTCGATTCTTCGACCTTAATCTGGTCCTCAACCTGAGCCATAAGAGCTCCAAATGTTAACGCCCTGCGCCTCGTAGTCTCATCGGCTAAATCCCCAGGCAACAGCCCTTGCCTGAACGCCGCCATAGCCACACTTTCTTCACAGTCATCCAATTCAGCCTTTGTTGACACAAACCTCTTGGTATAATCCTTCAACTTCTCTCCCACAGCCTGCTTGCATTGTATTATTGTGTCTCCATTGGCTCTCATTTCCTTGCTTCCTACAAACTGTCTTCGAAAAGCGGTGTAGAAACTCCTAAAATTTGCAATTGACTCCTTAGGAATCTTATTGAACCATTTCAGCGCAGTTCCCTTAAACGTTTGAGAAAAAGCTCTACACACCAATTTATCGTCATCTTCGAAATTAGTCATGTAGTTTTTAAATTGTTCTATATGGTCATCGGGATCTTGAGTCCCATCAAACTTATCAACTTTGGAAATATCAAATCACCTCGGTAGCGGCACAGATCTGATCTCCCTGACCAGTGGTGAGTCCCTCCAGTCAACCCCCTGAACATACTGGTCCTCATTTCTCATCCCCACAGTTGCATATAAGCTGGACTCACCTTCATATTTCCGAGGCGAACACCTCCGAGGCGAATATTTCCGAGGCGAGTATACTCGCCTCTCTTTCTTTTTCCTTCCTTCCTTATACATCTTAGCTGGCCGGAGCTCACGCTCTGCTCCTCTTGAACGACCTCGAGAGCGTTCGTACCTCGGTGTCTCATCAGACTCGGAATCTTCGAAGCCCTCTTCATCACTAGAGTTTACATACAGTCTCCTTTGTAACTTTTCTTTCCTCTTTATCCCGCTATATTCTTTTTTTTGCTCAGAACGTGTTTTACGCTGCTCATAGTGACCATCGCCATCGTCCATCGACTGATCCGACTGATCATTCTGATCGCCCCCTGCTATCTTAGACCTAAGCCTTCTGATCGCCCCCTGCTATCTTAGACCTAAGCCTAGCACCATCATTATTTCCCTTCTTTTTTACCAATTCGTCAAGCTCAGCCACCTTCCTAATCATCTCATTCATTTTTCCTTCAAAATCAAATTGGACTGATTGAGTTGGAATAGATTTACCTGCCTCTTGCAGATCGGATTTCAGCGTTTCCATCTCCTTGCGAACGGATGGATTGTCACCTTCCTCTGGATTCATCTTCAATCAGCGAAAAATCAAACAAAATATGAAAATTCGAACGAAAAAATTTGAAAAACGAAAACTCGAACGTCGATTTCTGATCTCTTGATCAAGGTATCCTCGATCCCCCTCTGTCTAGCGCAAATTTGGTGTGAATTAAAGTTGTAGTGAGTGAATTAAGAACAGAAAGTCTTCAAAGAGAATTTAAAGTAGTAAAAAGTACTTCTGAATATATCATAGGTCAAAATAACTCCTTCAGCCTCTTTAAATAGGCAAGGTGAGTTAGTTAGAGAAACGGTTACATATTGGTATATTTACAATTTAACCCTTCGGTTTCTCCTAAAGCCTAATTTAATCCTATAATTACAGAACTTATCACTTTAGTCCCTATCAATTGCACGTATGTCCCTGAGGAATATCTTTCCTTATCAAATACCATAGAGGAATTTTCTACAGAATTCCCTCACGTTGACACACTCTCCTCCCACGAAAGTGGTGGTGGAAGTACTAGTGGTGGGTCGAGATCTCGTAAGAAAATATCTTGGATTTGGAAACACTATTCTCTATCAGAAGATGGTTATTCTAGTATTTGTAACGTGTGCAAAAAATGTTATCTTCACGTAAGTGGAAATAGAAATATGGACACTAGCACTATGGTAAAACATTTATTGAAGTATGAAGTATATGATCCTACAAAACCTAACCCAACTAATGTTTGCATGAACCCTCAAACAGGTCTTCCTTTTGAGTTTAACCACGATACGTATAGGGAAGAAACAATGATTTATGCAGTCGGTAGTTTACAACCATTTAGTTTTGGGGATTCTTGGAGATACGAAAATTGGATGCAAGCTGGGGTAAACCCACATGCAAAACGCATTCCACGTAGCTCTTTAAAATCGCTAGCCTTTAAATATTATTTACAAAGAAAAAAAGGCATTATTCAAACTATGCTGACTTTGCCATGGAATGTTTCGATTACTAGTGACATAGCTACTTTTACTGATTTTGATATGGTATGTGTTACCCTTCATTGGATGGATGCCGAATGGGTCCTCCAAAGGATAATTATATGGTTTGAATCAATTGGGAAGCATAACGCACAAATAATTTGGGAGAGTATGATTGAATGCATGAATGTTTATGGCATTAAAAACAAGATTATGTCTATTTCGTTGGATAATGCATCTTCTAATGCATCTGCTATAAAATTGCTTATAGAAGATTGCAATCCCCCTTTTTCCAAAATTGTTTCACACCAAATGTTTATGCCACGTACTTCAATTAATTGCGAAAGAAGGAATACGTAAGGTTCTCGGTGATTATATTGCCCTTATAAAAAATGGGGTCCTATTTTGCTCGACATCCACTGCTAAAAAAAGAGCTTTTAAAACACTTGTTACTTCAAATGGGAAAAAGTATAAGAAACTTATATTAGATGTCGAAACTAGATGGAATTATACTTACACAATGCTTGCACGTGCGCATGTTTTTAAAGAAGAGATTATGACGCTTTATAATGCATCTTATCGTGAAACACCAATTGAAACCGACCATTGGACATATTGTGCACACATTTTAAGATTTTTAAGACTTTTTAAAGAAAATACTCTAACCTTTTCTTCTCAAAATCAACCTAATGCTCATTTTTCCCTTTTCACGATTACTAATCTTGCCATGCATATGAATGAATTTAGATCAAATTATGTATGTGTAGACATGGTGCCCGAAATGGAATATAAGTTCACACAGTATTTTCATCCAATCCCTGATAGTTATTCATTTGCTTGCCTTTTAGATCTTTTTTCACGAAAAGATAAATTTGAATTGCTAGTTAGATGCTTTTATCGATCTGTACGGTTTTCTATAACTAAACCACCGAAGGAACCAGTTGACCCTGAAGGGTATATTATCGGTATATATGAATGTTTGTATAATATCTATAATAAGTATGTTGCAAGATATAGATCAAATACATCTACAAATGTAAAGACTAGTAACAATAGGGGTAGAGGGAGATGTTCTACTAACTATGTTCAATTGGCAATGTTACGAAGCAATGAATTTACAGAAACCCCTCAATCTGATAATGAGTTGTTTAGATATTTGAGAACTAGGTTTGATTTTACGAATTATTCAAACCAAGGTATTGAAGATATCATAAGATGGTGGGGTACCAAAACTGAAGAGTTTCCTATTCTTTTCAGGATTGTTAAAGAGATTTATGCTATACCTATGTCTACAGTTGCAAGTGAGTGTGCTTTCAGCCAAGCGATGTTGCAATACACGACTAAGAGAACAAGATTGACGGGCAAAGCACTTGAGTGCTTGTGGCAGTTAAGGATTGGACAGCGGCAGATAAAAGGATGCAAGAGAAAGAGTTTAGAGACGAAGTGAACATAGACGACATCTTCGAAGATTATCCGGATGATTACGAAGATACACTTGAACAAGAAATTGCGGAAGAAAACGAAGCTGAAGGTCAATCAAGTGAGGACGAAGACGAAGATTTTACTTACGAAGAAGACGAAGCTGGAGATGAATGATGTTTGTAATAATTATTTACTATTTTATATTGTAATTTGAAAACATTTGTACAACTCCTCGCCCGCAAGAGTATAAACTGTAAACGGCTAAATTATCAAAAAATAACTTTACCTTTTATTATAATAACAACAATTGTATTATGGAATACTTACAACTTCATAAGATCTGATTTTGGTTTAAAAAATAATTACAAACACTTGTAATATTTAAAACCAAATCACAATAGTAATCAAAATGTAATATTAAAATTATAACCATAGAATTAGTAATATTTTAACATGATAAGATATAGTTTTGGTTTGTAATATTAAAATCAACACTACTAATATTAGATCTAAAAACATAATAATAATATTCAAAATGTGATAGTAACATAAGTAATATTTAAAATTTTGGACTATATAATAATTACAACACTTAAAATATTAATAACCAAAACAAATTAATATTAACCAAAATGTAATAATAATTCTATAATAATATGCAATATCTCAATATTTTTTAAATATAACATTTTGGTTATAAAATAAATAAAACATTTATAATATCTACCAATAAACCGCGGTTTTTTACAAATAAACCGTGGTTTCGCAGTCCTGCCGGTTTGCAGTCCTAATGGTTTGCGGTCCTGCCGGTTTGCGGTCCTGCCGGTTTACTCCTTATGCGGTCCTGCCGGTTTGGCCGTCCTAATGTTTTGCGGTCCTGCCGGTTTGCAGTCCTAATGGGCCAGTTTCGTAGTTAAACCGCCAGTTCATAAACAGATTGTCAGCTTTGTACCGCGGTTCCAGAACCATTTGCCACCCCTACTTATAATTAAGTTTATCTCTCTATAGTTTTATAACTTTGTTTGTGATTTATTTTACTTTATTACCCCTCAAATATCTTTGGAAACATCAACCTCATTATTCTTTCTCCCTTCGTGGACCCAACTATATCCAGAGCTTATTTGTTCATCTTTTCACATCTCACACTTTAATAAGGTAAGCTTATTTATTTTTTATTTTTTAATGATTTCATTAGTTTATTAATGGAGTTTAGACTCCGTTTTGTTAGTTTTAGAAGTTCAATATCGGAATTTGGTTGAACCAAGGTTTGAAAATATGAAAAATAAATATTTTTTAATTGTGAACTATGTTTTAGTACATTTGTTTGAAAATAAAATGAAAATAAACATATTGTATGTTGTTTTGAGATATCGATTTTGGTTACAGGTTTTGTTTAGTGGTTGAAAGATTAAACTACCACTGCTTTGCATTATGTACTTGAGTTATAAAAATTGTTCCACAATTGATATATACATTGTTTCGCATTATACATATGTATATGTCCTTTAAGCATGTATTTCATATTTTATTGTTATATTAGGAATACATTTTTAATTTCACAATTATGCGATGCATGTATTAGAACTTGTTTCCCATTTAACATTATATACAAATATATGTTTCACTCATAGTATTAACATATGTTTTTCCAAGAAACATGTCTATAAACTCTATTTAAAAATGAAAACAAGAGGAATAACATAAGATCATATCAAAACAAAAACAAGAATGTCATTCAACAATCTCTTCAAGAGAATATATGACACATGGGACGATAAAAATGCTACTACGAAATAGTATGACTTGATACTAAAAATAATAAAGACCTATGACACAAGAGGACCTTTCTATTTGGGGTCAAAATTCTTAGAACTTACAAAAATATATATATAAAGAATATCATTAGGGTTGAAGAACAATGAAGAGCCAATGTTATTTGCAATCAAAATATATCAACCCGAGATATTCAGAAGAGGGAGAAGAATCATGAATAACAACAATATATTTTGATGACACGCTTAAATAAAGACAATGAAATAAACGAGCACCATAAACTATGAATAAAAAGCTCAATATATGGATTTTATGTTTCGTAACATGTATTATACATGTTTCAAATTTTGTAACAGATGTCATCGTATTATTCATATTTCACATATTTCAAACTTACTTCATGTTTCGTATTTTACTTCTTATTTACATGATGCAATAAAAATCAGGGGTTTCCACTAATGGATACATAAAAATATAATATTATAAATATGTTACTAAATCCTAATTACCTATATCTACTAAAATAATATATTATTAACATACTGGTCCGAAATTAATTTTTAAGTTAAAAATACCCTTACCTAATCACCCACAAAAAACTGAAATTCTAAAGATCGAACACGAAACTCTATTCACTTAAAATCTCTTACGAGCATTTTCTTTTTGGGGGTTTCTCACGACGATTAATGACCATTTATAGATCTGTATCTCTAACTAAACTATAACTCAATTTCCATAACAAGAAATCACCATTTTTTCTTATCCCCATCTTAAACCTTAGATTATCATTCTCATCGGATCAAACCGGAGAAGGCTGCAACGCAGTCTATGAACACGCCAACACATTTTGAAGCTCGCTCGTCATATTGAAACAGAGACTGCGGCTAAACTCATTATGCTTAATCAGTATTGTAAATCTTTCTTCTCGGGTTATTAACACCACATATGGTACATTTGGGGCTCAGACCTCACTTCGAGTAAAATAAACCCCGCAAACTTAATCGTAAATTTAGGTGAGAATTTTTGTGCTACACAATCTATAGGAGCTCAAATTTTCATTGTTACTAATTATAATCGATTTTGTTTTATAACTATGTTATAGTTTGGTATATTGATAGTGTATTAATATATACCTCGGACTAGATAATGAGGACTTGTGTAGTGTATTTGAAGCTAAATGATTTCATCTAGTCTCTGGTCGTTTAGCCACTTTCTCTAGACCGGAAGAGTGTGGAAATCACATCATTCACTATAAGGTTCTTAGTTCAAATTGATTCGGTGATGATATTGATGACAATCTTTACTTTGGTGATTTCATGTGTGTTCGTGTCTTCTTTGAAAGGGAAATTTGATTAAAATCATACCAAGAAATTATTCTCGAGTAGTCATTTATAATTAATTATATAAATTGTTTTTAAGGTCAACATTGAAGCCTTTATTTGAATGAAGATACTTATGAAACTTGTGGTTCATTATGTACCTTGGTAGTGTTAAAGTAGAGATTTAAAGTGTAGGGTCTAGAGTAAGGATGAGTTTGTCTTTCCTTCTACTAATAATCATAATTTTCTTATAATATATGTTTTTAGAGCAGCATAATGATATTCACACGACAGATTCCTGCAAGACTGCTCGAGCCAAATTTTATGGCTCAGATGAAATTATAACACTCCACTTCCGTAAGCGAATGTTCTATCCTTCTATTAGCTTCAATAATCATGTGAATTGTAATAATTAAAGTTTTCTCATTTTTGTTGTGTTGGGGAGATGTGTCATATTTGAGAAGTCTTCAGTTTCATCGTTAATATCATCTTGCTGAAAGGTGGTTTACATAGGTATGTTGTCATGAAAATTATAAATTATTTTTGTTTCATGATAGAAAAGTATAAACATTGATATCATGAACATGATTCCTGTAATACAAAGATCACTAGTAATCATGTACTAGTTTGGTACAATATTTATGGGTTTGAAACATAAAATTTTCAATACATTATATACATGTTAAAGAAACAAACTATGGTGTTTATTTAATGACTATACAAAATTTCGTGAATTCTTCCATTATGATTTCTCTCGTTGGTCAATATATTGAATGCAACTCTTTTGATTCCGAACCTAGCATAACTATCATTCTCTAGTACTCTCAAAGTATATGTTTCCAAGGTGGAAACGTTGTTTTGTTGTTTATTGCTGCAACTTTAAAAGAAATCTTCGATGCTAATTGGTTCATTTAATGTCGCTTGATAGATTTTAAAATCATCAAAGAGTTGTCGAACGATGAAGGATATCAATTGACTTCATATTCTGCTCAAGTGGTAAATTAATTCCATTTATTTTTTACACTTATAGATTTTTTATGACATGTTTAATTGTTGAGAAACTATATGAAAGCTTTAAAGGGTTGCGTGTTATTTAAGATAAGTACTTACATATATATTCGACAAAAATAATATGACTATTCATGTTATTATTCGACAGAAATAACAGGAATAGTCATGTTATTATTCGACAAAAATAGCAGAACTATTCCTGTTATTATTGGATATATTTTTCCATATTTATAGAAATAAGTCTCGTGTGTTTCATTCTTGCTTTTTCATTGTCTCTTAGTTTTTACAATCAAAGTGATAATTATTCTTCGTGAAAATTATGTTTGATTGGATTCCCAAGGGAGAAAACAGATGACAATAACTGATATTTTTTTAGTTGTGAAATGTTTCTCTTGATGAACTTTTTAACGATGCGTGTTTTGTTTCATATGTAATATACCTTATTCAAACTTTGTTTTCTATGGATTACATAAAAAAATGTATCGTATATGTTATGTGTTACGTGTTGCTATAGTAAATGTTGGTATCTTCAACCTTTTGGAAAATTAACTTCATATTTTGGACGTGTCTTATTTTTACCAATAAAATGAATATATGGATTTATATATGAAATATCATAATTACAACTGAGCATTAACGATTTTGAAACCCGCACTGTCACTCAAGTAAGTACTCCTAAGAAGACCCAATAAATTGAGGTATGTAAGAAATCAAATAGTTTTTTGCTTTGCCAAAAATTTAGAAGGTGGAGGTGAAAAAACTTATGAACGGAATCTCCACCATTACTATAAAGGAAAATAAACCATTATAGATATACTAGTAGATAAATCCATAATATTTGATGAGTGCTTTGCTCTTGTAATTTAAGGTGACTACTTTGCTCTCATAATTTAAGTATTTCTTTAGGTTGTTGTAGATGTAAGTGAAGAATAACTTTTTTGTAACTAAAGACAAAGTTTTTACTCATGACAAAGTTTTTACTCAGAACTTAATTTGGTTGGGTTATTATATTAAACTTAAAAATCATTGTTCGTCTTTCATGTTTATCTTTGTATCATACTAATCATTTACTTTCATTTTTGTCTCCAACCCATCTTTTTCGTTTGAAAATTTGCACGATTAGTCCCCGCACGTGTAAACTACTTAAAAACTGACACATGACACATCAATCCCAAGTTTTTGTATCACTTTTGATCCCCAGAATGTACGAGGACTAATCGTACAAATTTCTCAAATAAAATGGATGGGTGGGAGATAAAAGTGAAGGTGAGGAGCTAGTTTGATTCGAAGAGTAAAAATGGACACCAATGATTTTTAGCCTCATATTAAATCCCTTCACTAAAGGGAAAATAACCAAATTTAAATATGCTCTTAAATATGTATTGGTTTTTAAAAACCGAACCCAAGTATAAATGTGAGCATCATCCTATTCTAATACGATAGTTTTTGTTATGAAAAATTATCCCCGGAACATATAAAAATATTATTACAAAGATTTGAGTATAAATAATTGTAAAATTTATTATATTTAATGTTAATTCAATTTTTTTATTTATTTTTGAAATTTAAATTAATTTTATTTTAATAATAATAATATGATATATTAAAATTAGCTGGAAATTTAAAATTTAATATAAAAAAACAAACCTTTAATACAATATAAAATCAATTACTATGAATTGTAATTTATTATTTAATTTTGAAATTACTTTTAAAAATATTAGAGCCACCAGATCTTCTCGATTAATGTTACTTTAACTCTTTAATTTTAGAAATCGTAGAGCCAGCAGATCTTCTCCCTTCCTATCCTACACTGATTTATATGTCCATTCTGGTTTCTAATTTTACATAATCTCACCAGGAAAACAGTCAAAGCAAAGTTCAAAATCATGTTTTTTTTGTTCTCTTGTCATTTTCGTTATTATAATTTCTTTATTCGTATCGTTCAGATGTTCGAGATGCTATTATAGGCTGATTGTATTCCTTCTCGGAACTTGATGTCATGATTGTGTTCAACTTCTCTCTTGTGTTTAGAAACAATTTAATTTAGATTAAATAAGAAATTAATGATTAAAAAATGTATATTTATTTTTACTTCATAATGCAGGTTACTAGTTTTAAGATCAATCGGCAGATTCTTGTATTCTTGTATTTCTGTTGTATTTCTGCTAGCTTTAGCTTTAGGTTTGGTTTCACATACATTCGTGCCTAAAGTGGTAGTTAATTTTGGGATATTATGTATTTTTAACGAAAATTTTAATTTAAAATCTGAAATAATGATTATATTTAATAAAAATTTCAATTTAAAAATCTGAAATAATTGTTATTTTTTAAGGAAAATTCTAAATTAAAATCTTAGGATAATAATTTTTTTAAGGAAAATTTGAATTAAAAATATTTATTAATTTGAAGATTTTATGTTTTTTTTATCCAAAATAGTTTTTTTTTTCTTTTCAATAATTTGTTTCGATTTTATCTGGTTTACCCTTTCTCTCTTAAATTTGATTCACTCTTTCTCGATAACAGATTTTAATTAAATAAATAAAAAAGCGATAAATTGAAGAAAGATTTTAATTAGAAAAAAAAAGATGAATATTTAGTTAAATAAATTAAACAAGATAGAGAAAACGAAGAATATGGAAATTTTAATAAAATAAATTATAGAATATGCAGATTTTAATTAAATAAATTAAATCATATAGAGAAATGATGAACATTTATTAAATAAATAAATAACATATAGTTTAAAATATTTTTTAAAGTATATTTTAGAAAACAATTATCATTTTATTATTTTATATTTATTAAAATATTTTTTAATTAGCAATACATTATAATTTTTATTTAAAAAATTATTAATTTTATTTTTAATATGATTACACACGTATTGTTTTTTATTTTTCAATAAAATAATTTATTTATATTATAAATTATGTTTAATACAAATTTGATTTTATTTCCATTTAATTTTCATATTAAAAAATAATTTTATTTTCATATATTTTTAATAAATATGTTTTACATAATAAATTTGATTTTATTTCATCTATTTTCAAAAATATCTTTTATATAATAAATTTTATTTTGTTATATATGATTTTTTAAATATCTTTTACTTAAAGTATTTTAAGAAATATTAAGATTTATGGTTAAATATTATGTTTATATGTAATAAATAATATATTAAGATATATGGGAAATAACTTAAAGTAGTTGTATACAATAAGAGAAACTTGTTTTTTCAATTTATAATTAAACCATTAAACTACCAAATAATCGTATAAAATTAATTTTATAAAAAAAAAATAGCCCCTCATTATTTTGATTGATTCCTGGATCGCCATCGAAACAATTGTAGGATTGTTACGAATTTATTGCGGAACTGAATAAAAAATTGTCTACTAGATGTTGGACCAATGACTTTCATTCAAAATACATAATGGTTCAATTAGCCCCCAAGGGGGTACCCGAGTTGGTTGAGTATGACATTCTTATAACCAAAAGGTCATGAGTTCGAGTCCCTCTACATACACTTTCTCGGCTGAGCCTGTCACTTTATGTGGTTTACCTTCTGGCGTTGGTTTGCAGGCTATCGCGTCAGACTGAGGGTTTACCCTGTGCGCACTCATTGCACTCTGAGGTTTACCCTGTGCGCACTCATTGCACTCTAAGGTTTACCCTGTGCGCACTCATTGCACTCTGAGTAGCGGCTGCGGGTTCCCTGCGAGAAAAAAAATAAAATAATGGTTCAATTAGTATCTACACTTTTTATACTTCCAAGAGAATAAATCATTTACAATCTTTGGGAATTGATTAGTAAAAAATAATTAGATTATTATTGATCAAAATAATAAATATATAATTTTATTATTTCAAATCAAACTATATCTACGGGTGGTAATGGGTTATTTATAAGTTTATTAGTAGTACGTAAAGCCCGAAGTAAATAATCATGAAGCCCAAAAGGCCTAAGTTAGACGTATATAAACCCTGGTTCTCATACGCAGCTACTCTCAGACGCCGCCGCTCTCACGATTCAGACGCCGCCGCCGCTCTCTGACGCCGTAAGAACTCTTCCTCTACTCTTGTTTATTTGATAAGTTCTATTCTATTATCGAGGACTTCTAAAATGTGTTTGAAAATTGAGTAAAAACACTTTTTACATATTAAGTTGTTTTCCGATCAACAGTTGGAATATCGAGTTGCTATTTGTACAGATTAGTTTTTTGTGTTGGTGATATTAGCTGGTATAATGGAGTACAATGGTGTTTGGGGTTGGTCGGAGTTCATTATTTGTAGGCAAAACAACAACATATCCACCAACTTCCACATATTTACCCCACCAACTTCCACATATTTATCCCGATGTCATTAAGAAAAGTCTTTAGAGCTGTACATAATGACATTGGGGTAGATATGTGGAAGCTGGTTGATATATTGTTATTTTGCTTTACTGCTATGGTCATACGGTACTGCAGCAAATGACATATTTATATGGGCGTAGACCAAAAGCCAAAAGAACGGTATCCCTAATTTCTACTAAAAGCCCAAATCGAAGCTGGGCGCTTATAAAAACCCTAGCCGCTCAAACTCAGCTCTCTCACGCTCAGGGCTCAGGCTGACTCGAATCCTGTAACGATTCCTCTCTCTTTTCACTATTCAATTCATTTTCTTAGTTGTATCGCCCTCTCTATACCTACGTAGAGCGCCCCAAATTTGACATTTCTTTTTCCATTATACGGTAAATTAATGCTATTTACTCTGTCTATATACGGTAAATGCGTTTTCAAAATTGAATGTGGTAAACCCAAATTATTTTAATTATTTAAATAGAATGAGTTTTTGTTTATATTACTGTTTTATTGTGTTTAGGAGATGCCTTTTCGAAATAGAATGTGTTAAAACTAAATTGTTTTTTGTATTACAGGGAAGTTTGGGCAGATTTGGATGGAGCGTTCTGTTCCTATTATTCATTTGGACCTTCCGAAGTTTCTCTTCGGAGCACCTCCAGAAAGAAACTCATTCATCTGTAGCCGTTCTATTCAGCCTGTTAAAGGAGTTATTTCAACTATTCTCATATATAAAAATTCGAACAAAAATTATCGCTTCCAACTTTTTTATATTTGAGAATAGCTGAAATAACTCTTTTAACTGACTGAATAGAACGGCTACAGATGAATGAGTTTTTTTCTGGAGGGGCTCCGAAGATAAACCTCGAAAGGTCCAAATGAATAATAGTAACAGAACACTCCATCAAAATCTGCCCATATTCCATGTAATACAAAAAACAATTTGGGTTTATCACATTCTATTTTGAAAGGGCATCTCCTCAACACAGTAAAACAGTAATATAAACAAAAACCATATTTTGTTTCTTTAACATTTAATAAAATGTATACAAAAAATTTGTTTCAAAGAAACACGCCATGAAAACGTTTTATTCTAATGTGATGTTCGGATTATTAAGAAATTCCTCTCTTATAGAAGCCGTTGATGGTTTAGGATAAAAGAAAAGTGCTCTCTCAGTCACCAAGAGAAGAAAAAAATGGTCAAATACAACCACTATATCCCAAGTCACACCATTAGAGAAATCGGTTGGATACCTTGTTGATGTTGGCGAAATGATTCATGCTCCTCAATTGATTGAGGAACCAAAGAGATAGAAAAGTGCACCGATATGAGACCAAAATCTAATATTTCCGACCAGGTAAGAGGTGACGTTAAATGGGAGACAAAAATCCAAAAGGAAAAACAATAAAGATTCAGATGCCAAAAAATAACAAAGAGGCATAATTGAAACTACCTTCTACAATAGTCGAGGATGACTGGAAATGGATCCCCTCTTGAACCAAGCGATCATCCCTCGTATGCTTGAGCATAAAAAATTTCAAGCATTTGAAATTAGTTTCTCACTTCCTCCAGAGTTGGATCAACGAGCGACTGATGGTTAAAACCTGGAGCGTAATCTTCAGGAATTTGGTATTCAAACCGAACAATAATATTTTTCAACTCTAGAGGACTTTTAGATAATATTGAACACGGTTATTAGAAGTTATTGTGTCAGTTAATTAGATAAGATTGGCTAATTGTTATGTATTAGTCTATTTAAACAAAATTCTAGTAATATTTAAGTGTGGTGAAAGAATTCCATTTCAAGTATACTTTCATTTCTTAGGTCTGTCTTGTGTTATCTGCATTTTTGTTTGATTACAGGGACCATAGTTTACATTTGGTATCAGAGCCTCTGTTTCCAAAGAAATGGATGACATCGATGGAGAACAATCAAGACAAACTTCAATGAGTCCGTTGAAAGATATAAGGTTAGTCTTGTAGCAAAAGGGCATTATCAGATATATGGTATATATTATGAGTAGAGTTTTGCTGTAGTGGAAATAATGATGACAGTTCGTACTCTTATTGCGGTTGCATATGCTCGATAGTGGAAGATCAAGGGCATTCCCAGATATATGGTATATATTATGAGTAGAGTTTTGCTGTAGTGGAAATAATGATGACAGTTCGTACTCTTATTGCGGTTGCATATGCTCGATAGTGGAAGATCTTTCAAACGCACGTCAAAAATGCGTTTCTAAATAGTGATCTTCATGAAAAGGCTTATATGACTCATTTCGCAAGTGTTTTTCAGATGAAGTCGAAAGCAGTATATGATCTCAAACAAGCTTCTCGTATTTAATCTAAAAAAAAGTCTCTGCAACTATTAATTCATTAATTCATTTGGTTTTTATGCTTTTGGATCTTATCTTCCTAAATAATAAAAATCCTAACCTTTCTGTTTAAATTCTACATGCAGAACATCGTTTGAGCCCGTATAGGATTATGATTAAAGCTGGTTTTGAACTGAATCAGTCTTACACGAACTGCTGTTTTACCCTGTCTCTCTCCTTCACCTTTGTACCCTTTATTCTATCAACATTAACTATGTGGCACAGAATAAACTAAACAATCATCACCGTCGGTTAAACACAACTGTTATTTATTTTGCTAAAATCATTAACTCCTGAACCAGTTAACATTAGAACTACTGTCAGTAAATAGGTTACCGTACATCGGAATTTTAATTTTGCTAGACCTCGTCCTTATGCTTATTCGAAGTAAACAACCAAACAATCGAAAATATGATTGAACTTTATTAAACGTACAATATTTATACTTATTTGGATCACACCTTAAATCAAGCATTAATAAACTTATCCCTTATGGATTTACCAGCTTGGAAAAGCTTGTAATAAATTTTTTCAGTCGGATTAATCGTATCGTAAAATATGTATTTCAATATGTCATCGCAAATAGCTGATTTTGGATTACACAAAAACGCAACTTCTAGATATCCGGTTCCACAACATCCGCTATGGACGTTCTCGATCCCTGAAAAATAAAGATCAATCTTGATTTTAGTTTTAGAATGCTAATATATTGGTAAAACCCAGTAACAATTATTTAAATATTTTATAAACCATATAGTTTTTACACTTTAAAAAGGTTTAAATCAGAATACCATAAAGTGAATGGGATAGGCCATAGATTGGGATAATTCTATATTTTGGATGAATTTAAAGTCATCAATGTTGTTGTTTCTAGTGTTGATTTTCCGTCCTTTCATTTGGAACATTTAAAGTTTTTAGTCTCTATAGGTGTCTTACATCAGTTAAACACTTGTAATATCTTTGATTGTAGTGGTTGTACACTGATAAAATTTTATGTTTTACTATTTAATCAAAGTATTTTTTTCTTCTATTTCTCTTTTTGATATTATCCATTATGATGTTTGGAGTCCATCCCATGTCTCCAAACGATCTCTCGTCTTATATTGTATCTTTTATTGATGATTATACTCAAACACATGAGTTTATCTTATGAAACGAAAGTCATCCTTTTCTTGGAATTTATAATGAATTTAAAGCATTTATTAAGACTCAACAATATGTTGTGATAAAGTGCTTCTAGTGTGACTTAAAAGGTGAATATACATCTAATGACTCCACTTAGTTACTTGGATATGATAGTACAATACATCAATAATCTTGTACTGAAACCCCTTAGTAGAATGGTATTTCGAAAATTAAACATTGTCACATTGTTAAGACTACTCTTTATTTACTTTTATCTGCTCAAGTTCCTATTATTTTTTGGAGAGAAGCAATTCTGACTATTGTACACAAGATTAATCAAATTCCCGCTGCACCTAATTCAGGGTTGTCTCCCTCTCAAAGTTATACGAACAACCTTCGGATTGTTCTTTCTTACGAGTGTTTGGATGTACATGTTTTATCCTTCTTCCTCATGTTGAACACAACAAATTGGATCCTAAAATATCTATATGTTTTTTTTCCAGGGTTATAATGTTAGACAAAAAGATTATTGTTGCTTTGATCCCACCAGACATAAGCTATATGTATCTTAACATGTTACTTTTCTTGAGAATATCCCATTTTATTCGATTACGACAAAATCAAGTGATGCAACGAAGGCAGAATTTCAGGCTATCAATCAATTTGGAACTGAAAACGATACATCCATTGACATTAATTTATAAATTCGGGAGACATCTACAACACATGATACTACTTATGCTCCAAAAATTCCTGAGTCTCCTTCATATGTTGAAACAACAAATTTTGCACCTCTTAGGAGATCTGATAATACAAGTAAGTCTACCAAACTACTAGAATTTTCTTATTCTTCTACCTCGGCTCCATTTTCTTCATTCATAGCAAGCGTGTATGATTTATCTTAACCTCAATCGTTTAAAGATATTATTTTATAATCCTCGTTGGCAAAATTCTAGGGTTGAAAAGCTTACTACACTTTATCAGACTCATACATGGGATATAGTTAAACCTCAACTTGGTAAACATATAATTGATTTTCGTTGGGTTTTTAAAATAAAAAAAATCTGAAGGGTCCGTTAAAAGATATAAGCCTCATCTTGTAACGAAAGGGTATTCGCAGAAGTATGGTATGGATTACGAGTAGACCTTTACTATAGTGGAAAAAATGACGACAACTTGTACTCTTAATATAGCAACATTCATTCCCTAAATGAAGATCTTTGAACTCAATGTCAAAAAATCATTTCTAAATGGTGATCTTTATGAGAAGGTTTATATACCTCGGGTGTTGTTCAGTACCCATGTGATGTTTTTCAACTTATGAAATCCTTATATGGTCTCAAACAAGCTCCTCGTGGTTGGTTTGAGAAATTTTATATAATTATTCAATAGGTTTTTATGTTAGTAACCATATTTTGCTTCATTTATCAAATGTATGAGTGCTTGAAAAATTATTTAATCCATATATATAGATGATGTGATCATTACAACAAATATTTTTCATTATATTAAGGCACTAAAATATGAATTGGCTAATTGCGATGAAATACTTGAGATGATTACGTTATTTCTTAGGTATTGAGGTGACTTAGTATATATATATATATATATGATTTATTTGAAGCAAACCAATTTTTTGAAAACATGACAACATATAGTCCTCTTGAAATCATCATTTGGTACTCTCTAATTGATGGTGTTCCTTTATTAGACACGACTTTATATCTTACTATTGTGGGGAGCTTGGGTTATCTTATAGTTACTCGGCCAGATATATCTTATGCAGTTAATGTTGTTAGTTAGTTTATTGCGCATAATTCTATCCACTAGGGATCCGTTCTTCGTATATTGATATATCTTTATGGCACTTAGTTCTAAAGTATGTTGTTTTTCTCGATATTTTCACTTGTACTACATGCCTATAGTGATGCTGATTGGGATAGTGCTCTTCATGACCGTAAACTGACTATTTGTTTAAGTGATTTCTTTAAAGATTCATTAATCTCATGGATAAAAAAAACAAAATCTTATATGATAAGAAATAATCGTTCAATACACATGAAAAAACGGTAAGAACCCAACAAATCTCCTTGCATGATACCTCTTTGCAGTGTTAAAGGCTCAAAAGATTCTTTATTCCATATAATTAACATTGAATTGGACTTCATGCCGATAATGATAAGCATTTGTTGGGACCCCAAACTGAGTGATAGTACCCTCAGTAGCTCTCGTAGCTCAACGCAACCGATGGGACACCTCATGCACCAAAACTATGTTATTTGTAGTTGAGGGGCAAGAAGAATACTTGTTTGATTGGGTCAAATCTACTCGTTTAACAAGGGTCGCAATCTATTTACCATTATCGACACAATAAACTTTACAAGAACGTTGATCAATATTATCATGTGGAACTGACTCACCTCGGATCAACAACTTTAGGAATGAGATGAATAATTGTAACATGTAACATTAAGCTGAGTAAGGATCTCTCACAGACAGTCGGGCCAATTGTCTCCCAATATCGTTGATAAAATATAGCAGGAATACCATATGATCTCGAAGCTTCAACATAATAGTGTTGCAGAAGAAAAAAAACATCGTCACTGATGAGGGCGGAATTCGCCGATCCAAGCGATAGGGGTAAAAACGCAGTAAATAGTAGTTGTTGGGATTAATCGGGTATTTAAGAGTCCATCAAGGACCAATTCACAACAATGTAATAGTAAAGGGGCCTCATCGATATGTGATGAACGGCCCACTAATAGATTAAATGGGTCCACCTTATTTTAGTATAAAAGGATGACCCACTTGCCTAAAAAGGGTATTGAATATTACTTTCTCAGATTCCACTTTCTCTCTCTACACTTTCTCTCTCTAGTCACATCAGGTTCAAGATCCCAAATATATTCTTTTGACAATTATTCACGCATCATTGGCGCCGTCTGTGGGAACAGTGATACCGAAAAGGAATCTTCTGTTCTTTGAAAATCACATTGTACGGGATGAATAGCGAAGCGGCGACAGAGAGAGACGGTAGAGAAGTCGTCCGAGCCGCCACTGGGTCGGAAGGTACAGGAGTTCCCGGTCGGGAGTGGAACGGCGGTCGGGATAAGCGGTCGACTTTGATTATGACCCGAAAGCAGCTCCTGGAGGACATTGCCCGGTTAGAAGAGGAACGGGAGCGGGCACTGGACGAGAAAAGGGCTCGTGAAGGGAAGGGCAAAGAGCCCGCCCTGGACGATCGGGGAGCAGCCGGTCGCGGCCAAGCTTCGCGGGTGGAGGTCCGACCTGTCAGGTACTACCGAGATTCTCCCCCCGACGACGAAGAGGCCGTCAAGACTCGTCGGAACCCAGACAGCCGTCGGGCCATGACGTCGGACTATCCCTCAGACGATTCGTCAGGCGAGGAGTACCTGCGCCGGGAGAGAGTCCAACGGACGCAAAAGAATCGATCCCGACGCATTCGAGGGTCCAGGGCAGATCCCTCGCAGTACAAAAAGGACGGCACCAACAAGCCGACCCCTGTATCCTTTGAAAAGGAAGGAACGCACGTCGCCAGCCGCGGAGAGCGGGAAATGTTGCCACCAATCCCCTGGCAACCAACGAACAGCCAGAACCATGAATACCGAACGAGTAGCCAATTCGTCAGCCCAAGAGCCGAGGGACTCTATGAAATTAGGACCGAAGGTCTTGGAGGAGGAGCTTTCGAGCTCGGAGTCAACTGGAGGGCCTCCCCGTTATCCGATGAGATATTAGCGGGACCGCTCCCGAGGCGTTTCGACATTTCTAAACTAGAAAAATACGACGGGAAAACGGATCCGGACAACCATTTGGAAACCTTCAAGAACTTTATGCTGAGTTTCGACAACGATGACAAACTCTTATGTAGGGCTTTTTCTATGACATTCAAAGATAGGGCTTCTAAATGGTACAACCGATTGCCGCAGGGTTGCATCCGGAACTTCGGGACTTTCTGGGCGATATTTAGGCAGCACTTCGTGGGAAGTAAGAGTTTCCGTGCTAATGGAGACACTATTATGAACTGTCGACAGAAGCTAGGGGAGAGCCTAAAAAACTATAACAGGCGGTTCATTGACGCAAAGACCGATCTGGACCATTGTGAAGAGAACGTGGCCCTAACGGCGTTTCGATTAGGCCTGCTCCCGGGGCCAATGAAGCAAGCAGTCACGAAGAAGCAGGCGTTCACTTTTTCTGCATTATTGGCGCAAATAGAAAAGCAGATACTGATCGAAGAAACGGAAGCTTCCGAGGTGGCGGCACAGATCCAACAGAGCGCCCAGGCATCGGTCGTGATAAAGCAGGGTTCCCGACCAGACCATGCCAGGGCAGCCCAACCGATTAGCACGATACCCCCGAGCATACCATCGGTCGCTAAATCTCCCACCCCGTCCGGTCTTAGGCCGAGACACAATGGGCAGGCAACTTCTCGACCTATGTCCAACAAATGGATACGACCGGCCTACTTTGCGGACCTCACGGAGTGCGTGTCGTCAATCTACGAAAAGACCAAGAGGAGCGGGATGTACCGAAAGCCTTTTCCTATCCCGACGCCTCGGGAGCAAAGGAATAACCGCTATTGTCGTTACCATGAGGACGTCGGCCATGACACAAAGGATTGCATAGCCTTAAAGAAGGAAATACAGATGCTCATTGAGCATGGGAACCTGTTAGAGTATGTCAAGAAGGCCCAACTTGCCACGACCTCTAAGGAAGTGGTTATCATACCGAAACCAGAGACGACCATGGCAATTTCGGAAGTTACCGATCATTTCGACGTTTCAATTGAATACCTCGATCCCGAGGCCAACCGTAATATCATCGGGGTCATTGAGGAGGAGGCGGGAGAAAGCACCAATGTTGTGCTCGGTCTCTGTGAAATGTTTGAGTCATTGGCAGTCTTCGGGGGAGGATCTACGATGGGAACCACGCGTGCGTCCAGGGAGGGGCGAGTCGTTGATGAAAAAATTGACCGATCCTCTGGGGCGGGAAGCCGAACTTGCTTCCAAACCAGACGTACCCTTTCCCCAACTCTGCACCGTGACGACCCGGCGGCTAGCCACAACGATATCAGAGTTGTTGATGAAAAAATTGACGGACACATTGGTCAAGTGCAAGGCCTGCGCGATCTTTTCGAATCCTTGACCATCTTCGGGGGGGATTCGATGGCAGGGATAACGCATTCTTCCAGAAAGAGACACATCGTCAACTTGACCACCCAGCTGGAAGCCAGAACTTGCTTCCAAACCAGAAGTGCCCCCTCTCCAATTCTGCATTTTGATGATGATGATATGAGGGACTTGGCCGGACCTCATGAGGATGCGATAGTGATCGGAGCAGCGATCACGGGTGAAGAGGTTCGGCGAATTTTGATAGATACCGGTAGCTCGGCCAATATCATTTTCGCTTCAACCTTTGCCAAGTTCCGAACTCGGCCAGTAATTGAGCGATCTGACCGTACCATCGTCGGGTTTACAGGAACGGCGGCCGATGTTGTGGGAGAATTCGAGGGCGTGGTACAATTAGGCCGCGGCCCATTTAAAAAGGAGGTCACGGTTCTGTTTATAGTAGTTGATGCGCCGGCCTCGTACAATGCTATTCTGGGACGATCTTGGATATCGCGCATGCATGCGGTGACTTCTACAATTCATCAGTGTGTGAAGTATGTGGTTGGAAACAACATCGGAGTAGTGCGAAGCAGCCAGAAAACGGCCCGGGAATGTTACCGAGCTGCGTTGGCACCCAAGAAAGACCAAGAGATGTTCCCATCCCAGGCATAGCAATTAAGGGGGAACTTCCCTGGATCGCAGCCGGTGGACGACCCTCGGGAGGCCCCAAGCCTTTTAACGACAGACGAAGAGTATGAGCTGCATCATTTTGCTACTGGGAAATGTCTGCGGGTCGGGATGAACATTTTACCAACCCTAAGGGAGAATCTTGACTTATTTGCCTGGTGCTCCGGGGACGTTTCGGGAGTGCCAGAGTCATTTGCAATTCATAAGTTGACCATAAACAGGAATGTTAGATCAATAATTCAGAAGCGTCGGGCTTTTTCTCCCGAAAAAGCAGAGGTAATCCTGCGGGAAGTCGAAAGGATGACCGGCGTCGGACATATTGTGGAAGCACAGTACCCCTTGTGGATATCTAACCCCGTTCTTGTCAAAAAGAAAAGTGGGAAATGGAGGATGTGTGTAGATTTTACCGACCTCAATCGAGCGTGCCCAAAGGACCCTTTTCCAATGCCAAGGATCGATCAACTGGTGGACTCGACATCGGGTAACAAACTACTGTCTTTTATGGACGCCTATGCCGGTTACAATCAAATTAAGCTACACCCCGCGGACCAGGAGAATACCACATTCATCACCGGTCGAGGGCTATACTGCTACAAAGTGATGCCCTTCGGACTAAAGAATGCGGGCGCGACATACCAGAGACTGGTTAACCGAACCTTCGAGGATCAAATCGGGAGAAACATGGAGGTTTACATTGACGACATGTTGGTTAAAAGTGGGACTGATGAGGACCACCTTGCTGACCTCAGAGAGGCTTTTGATAACTTACGAAGGGTAAACCTTAAGCTAAACCCAGAGAAGTGTTCTTTTGGCGTCCGATCGGAGAAGTTTTTGGGATTCCTCGTCAGCGAGAAGGGCATCGAAGCCGACCCTATCCAACTCCAAGCCCTAGCCGACATGACTCCTCCTCGGAGTGTAAAAGAAGTGCAGATATTGACTGGGCGATTGGCCGCGCTAAATCGATTCGTCTCTCGATCATCTGATAAATGCGCTCCGTTTTTTCAGGCCCTGCGACAGGTGAGAAATTTCGTTTGGACTGATGAGTGTGACAAAGCATTTTTGGGGATCAAGGAGTACCTATCGTCCCCGAACCGCCTGACCAAACCCGTTGCGGGCGAAACCCTGTTCCTCTACATTGCGGTTACAGATTATGCGGTCAGTGCAGCCCTGATCAGCGAATCAGGGCCAGCTCCGACAGCAGTATACTATGTAAGTAAAAGTCTGCTTGATGCCGAAACTCGGTATTTGAAGCTGGAAAAAATGGCGTTGGCTCGGGTAACGGCTGCGAGAAAGATGCGCCCGTACTTCCAAGCGCACTGCATTGTCGTCCGCACATCATTTCCACTAAAGTACGTTTTTCAACGACCAGACATGTCCGGGAGAATAGCCAAGTGGTCAGTAGAGTTAGGGGATTTCGACATTGAATTTGAGCCCCGAACAGCGATCAAAGGCCAGGCCTTGGCCGATTTTTTGGTCGAATTCCACTCCGAGCGGCCCGAACAGGAAACATCTTCACCAGAGGTAACAGAGGGCGAATGGACCATCCGCACCGATGGAGGATCCAACGTTAGTGGTTGTGGGGCGGGAGTTCAAATTGTCACCCCTTCGGGTTTGAGCATGTTCCAGGCCATCCGTTTTGGTTTTCACACGTCGAACAATGAGGCTGAATACGAAGCGGCTTTGGCAGGATTACGGTTGGCACAAGTGTGCGGGGCAAGACAAATACGCCTCGTAAGAGACTCCCAACTTTTGATAAACCAAGCCTCGGGGAGTGCGGAAGCTCGGAAAGAACACCTAGTGCAGTACTTAGCGGCATTGAGAATTCTGGCTGCCTCCTTCGACAAAATCACATACGAGTATGTCCCCCGAAGCGAAAACATGACAGCAGACTCTTTGGCGGCAGTATCTTGCTCTGCCAGTTATCCTTGGGTAATAGAGCAGGAAAGTTCGTCCATTATTAAACGACATGAGCTTGATAACCGACCCGAAATCGCGTGCCAGATCTCTTCAGTGGCGAATTCAGACTGGCGGCGGGATATCATCGCGTTTTTGGCAGAAGGTTGGCTCCCCGACGATGCCGCCTCGGCACGAAAATTGCGCAACAAGGCACGGGGATACGTTCTTTTGGGGGATGTGCTATACAAAAAGTCCTTTAGCCGACCTCTACTTCGATGTTTAGGCTTCAATGAATCCCAAGTGATTTTGTCCGAACTACACGATGGGGAGGGCGCGGCGCACTGCAGATACAAGGCTTTGATTAGAAGAATTTTTCTCGCGGGTTTCTATTGGCCGACCATAACGACAGATGCAAAACTCATAGTGAAAACTTGTGATACGTGTCAAAGGTTTGGGAACGCGATCAATGTTCCCGCAACTCATCTAGAATCTATAACCGAAGGTTTGCCCTTCGACAGATGGGGAATCGACCTCGTCGGACCATTACCCATGGCATCGGGAGGAAGGCAAACGATCGTCGTCGCGGTCGATTATTTCTCAAAATGGATCGAAGCTGAGCCCCTATCTGCCACAAAAACCAAGGATATTATCAAATTCATCTGGGCGAACATTTGTTGCAGATTTGGAGTGCCGCAGCGGTTAACTATGGACAACGGACCGCAGTTTGATAGTGCGGAAATGAAGGCGTTCTGCACCTCGCATAATATCCGACAATGTTTTTCTGCTCCTTTTCACCCACAAGCGAACGGCCAGGTCGAGGTCACAAATCGAACCATTCTGGATGGCCTCAGAAAGAATCTCGAGGGAAAAGCCGGCAAATGGCCCGACTACCTGCAGGAAGTATTGTGGGCTTACCGAACAACACCCCGCACGACAACCCAGGAATCACCTTTTGCCTTGGTTTATGGCATGGACGCGGTCACCCCTGCGGAATCCATTTTTCCTTCTTTCAGGGTCGGAACTTATCAGGCGGAGACGAATGATGTCAACCGACGGCTAGAGCTCGACCTTATCGACGAGAAGCGCCACCGCGCCCAATTAAACTCTTTACACTACCAGACTTTGATGAGAAGCCGGTATGCCACCAAGGTCCGTCGTCGGGAGTTTAAGGTTGGTGATAAGGTTCTGCGACGGGTGTTTCTACACACAAAGGACAAGAGCCTCGGGAAACTCGCACCAAACTGGGAGGGACCCTATGAAGTAGTCGAGAAAATCAGGAGCGGGACGTACCGCCTACAGAACCGGCTCGGACAACTCCTAAGGCTACCGTGGAATATCGAGCATTTGAAATTATATCTAGAATAGTTTGTAATTTATGGTGTATTTCGCATTGCTTTTTGTTTTTAGTCCAAGTTTGTAATGATCGAGGGTGCACTCTTTCCTACCTTGGTGGCGCGAGGAGGTTTTAATGAGGCATCAATCAAAACCCGACCCGAATTATTGATAATCAAAGAACTTTTTGCCTTTTTAAAAAAAAAAATCAACTCCTTATGGTTTTGGACAGCTGACGAGCTGGACATCATCATTTCTATTGAAGTAAATCGATCTCCAGAACCTTAAAAGGGTTTTTCGGTTTTTACCGATCCACATTTTGATTTTTCCGACCTTTTGGAAAAAAATTCGATGATAAATCGATCTCCAGAACCTTAAAAGGGTTTTTCGGTTTTTACCGATCCACATTTTGATTTTTCCGACCTTTTGGAAAAAATTTCGATGATAAATCGATCTCCAGAACCTTAAAAGGGTTTTTCGGTTTGATTGGATGTATTTCCTTCATACCAAGTTGTATCCCTCGGAGGACGAGTCCTTTTTTTATTTATATACCCAATGTGATTTTTGATGTCGACTAAGAGCTGCGATACTTCCTTTGCTTAAACAATTCCTTCTCAGACTCCAAACTATCATAATCATCACTAGGTTATATATATATATATGTTTATCTTTCTTCTCTTTCCGTGAAGTTTCGATGTTCTTTATCAGAATCAAAAATATACTTTTTTTATCGCTTCGAACGTGATGAGTTATTTATTTACGACCTACTTTCAGATTTTGTGATTTTAAAATAGATGTAGCTATTTATTTAAAAATCACAAACACTAAACTGATTATAATATTTAAAATTTATTGAAAAAAAATAATCAAAACTCTGTCGACTCAATAAATCTCAACTTTACAAATATTCATATGTTAATATCTTATCCGTATATAATTAAATCAAAACTGAACTTTCCACATATTTTTGGCTTATATGGAATGTCAATGTCATATCATAACTTTATGAAATTTGGTACTTCTCGAAGACAAGAGTGCTGGACTCATTAAATAATTTTGGTTAAATTTGACGTTTCTCGTGGGATGGCATATGATTCTTTACCTTTTCAATTAGGTACTAGTTTTGATACTCTTGTGTCTAACTAATAGAAACAAATAACATGTTAATAAGATTAAACGTGTTTCAAACTCCGATTAGTGGTTTTTTTATTATTATCGGAAATGTAATGAAACCAATGCCTTTACTTTTATAATAAAAGGACGGGAATCAAAAAAAAATTGATCAAAATAATGGCGATGCGAAATAAAAATAACAGCAGGACATAAAATAAATATTTTTATAAATATATAGAACATATTTTGAAGGGTGATATAAAAAGAACCTGAAGTAAAACTGTACGTTTAAAAGGTTTAAATGACAAAAAAAAAATCAAACAAGGGAAGACAACAAACCAACTAGAGAAATATGGCTGCAAATAATATAAAGAAGAAACTTAAATTAGGATTTATATGAATTGAATTGGCCACGATAGTTTTGGTAACAAGAAACTTAAATCGAAAATTATAAAGTATGTGACGCGATACCGCATAAATCAGGAAATGAGGAGAGCTAAAATTTTAGCATTTATTTCCCGTCAAAGTGGTAAACAACCGCGCCGAAATAGGAACGCCAAATATTGTGTAAAGTGGAGGAAGACACGTTGGACGCTTTTTGAGTCTATGACACTCAATTAATATTATTTTTTAAAAGAGAACTCAACCTTGCAACATGGAAAACTCCAGATGCTCGGGAGTGAAATTATAGTCATAGATGATATGATTAAGATTCGGGTTACATAAAACACAATTCGGAGGGTATTTATGAAAATTTAGGTTGGAGACTAAATTTAACGGAGGTGAATCTTGCTTACACCTCATGGGTTTAGCTGTCGTAGTTCTCGGTATGTACATAGGATCTTCATCAACAATATATGGAAATGGCTCTAGAGGTGTAGGACTTGTAATGATAGTGGATTCCCGAAAAGGAAAAATATTTTCACATAATATAACATCACGAGAGATAATTATCTTTCTACTATCTGGAAAATATATGCGCCATCTTTTTTTATTAAAAAGGTATCCTATAAAGATTCCAAGAAAACTTTTTTATGCAAACTTGTCACCACCATTATTCTCATTATGAACATAGCATATACAACCAAATACCCGAATGTGATTCATAGGTGGAGCTTTATAAAATAATAGTTTAAATTGATTTTTTCCTTGTAAGAGAATCGATGAAGTGCGATTAATTAAGTGTGGAGCAGTAAGCATACATTTTCCCCAAAATTTGATAGGTAATTAATATTGGAACCGTAAAGCACGCTCATAATTTAAAATATGATTATGCTTCCATTCAACTGGTACATTCTGTTAGGCCATCCTACTACACGAAGTATTCTAAATTATCCTTGATAAGTATATGAAATACTTTAGGGACTAAAGGTTAATGTATTTAAAGTTATAATGAAGTTTATTAAGCTAAAATGCAATATTAATGTGTAATAATAAATAGAGGGACTAATGAGAAATTACCTAAATTGTATAAATAATTCAGTTATCCACCTAATTCCTATCCTCTATATATATAGAGGGCTGAGGTAAAATTGTAACCTAAGAAACATTCATTAGTGCAATATAAAATTCATTGTTTGCTAAAAAATCTATGTAACTCTTTTAGTCTTAGATCAAATCTCAATCCATAATCCTATCAAATTGGCGCCAGAAGGAGGAGGTAAAATTGATACTTAGATCTTTCGATCAAAAATCAAGAACTTGGGATCTTTCGATCAAAAATCTAGAAATTATGATCATTGTCTTTAGTTCTGTTGTAAATTACTATAGTGAAAAATGGAATTGAAAGATAGGAATGATCCATTGGTTCGAAAGTCAATAGAAGCGTTGAAATATGATTTGCAAGGGAGAGAAACAAATGAATCTGTTCTGATTCGTCGGAATCAGTCAGATATCGAGGCTAGAATGAATGAATTGTTGGAGAAAATAACAACTCTAGATGACAAATATGTACAAAGGTTGCGTGATACTCAGTCGTTAAAGCTTAAAACTGAGGTAAGAAGAGAGGAGGAGAAGAAGAATTATTTTGCTAGTTAGTCAGATCAACTGAATGAGATTTGTTATGTTCGAGATAATCATCGCAAAATACATTTTGAATCTAAAAATAAGCCTCAAAAATAAAAAAAAATAAAAAATATAAGCATATGTATGTTAAATCTAGTGAAGATGAATTTGATGATTCAGAATCCGAGGAGGTATCCATGCGTAAATGTTATCGAAGTTCTTTTAAAGAGGAGCATTGGTCTACTATGAAGTCGCATAAGGATTTTTCATACTATTTGAGAGAGCCAGAATGGAAGCGAGGGAGCACTACGAATCAATGTTTTAGAGGAAGTGAACAAGGCTTGTATGATGTGGTAGGAGTGGGAAGTGAAGATCAATATGTTCAAGGAGTGGTTTGGAGAAATTCTCCTTTAACTACCGAAATTAGATCTATTCCACTTCCAATATGTTTTGATATTTCAAATGTTGAGAAATTTGATGGAACTCAAGATATAGACGATCACATCGAACAATTTAAGAGTTACATGATGAATTTCGAAGATGATGATAGGTTGGTTTGCATAACATTTTCTTAGATTTTTAAAGGAACAACTTTAAAATTGTATATCAAAATTCCAAAAGAGTCTATTGCAAATTTTAGAGATTTGTACACAACTTTTCGAAGATAATTTGTGGGGAGTAAAGAAATGAGATCAAATGGATATGTAATTATACAGTGTAAGCAAGCATATAGGAAAAGTTGAAGGATTATACAAGGTGCTTTGTATTGATAAATGCAGGGTTAGATGATTGTGAAGAAGTGATGGCAATAACAACTTTTAGACAAAGATTATTACCAGGTGATTTAGCTAATGAAACTACAGGATGAAGAGCATTGACCTTTGGAGCTCTTATGGCACAAGTTAAAGATCAAATTAAAGTGGATCAATCAACTCGAGTTCGAGGAGGGAATGATGTAAACCAAAAGAATAATGGGCAAGTGACAAATAATTAAATGAACACTTCCAATCCTCAGTCATCGCGTTCAAAGGTTAACTAGAATTTGCCTCCTCGAAGTGGTGGAAATTCTTATCAAGAGAATTTGAACAACCAGAATCAGCATTACAGGCCAACGTCAAATGTGTGGGTTAAACTGGAATACTATGCGGAGTTAATTGAAAATGTTTCTTTGATTTATGAAAAGACTAAGGGTTCAGTAAATTTTAGGAAGCCTACTCCAGTTAATAAGCCAAGGGAGGAGCGCAATAGCAATTTTTGCAAATGCCACAATGATATTGGCCATGACAGAACAGATTGTATTTCTTTGAAAAAGAAATGCAAGTCTTAATAGAGAATGGAAAGTTGGCTGAATTTGTTAAAAGCCAAGGTATAAATTTGAGGAGTGCAATGACTTCAAATAAAAAATTGATTAATCTTAATTCAAAGGAAGATGATTCATTAATGATTCTAGATGCCAAAGATGGAAATTTCGATGTTTCTTTAGATGATCTTGATCAAGATCGAAATGCTTAGTTTTAATATCAATCGATGAACCGATGCAAGAGGGACATGTTTAGAATTTGTGTGCATATTTTGATTCATTGGCTATATTTGGGGGAGATTCGATGACAAGTAATACTAATAATTCGAGAAAAAGTATGTTCGTTTTATTATTTTTTTTATGAGGATGATTTGAGAGGAATAGCATGGCCACATGAAGATGTTGTGGTAAGAGGGGCAAAATTATCTATGATGGAAATTCGAAGTGTATTAATTGACACTGGGACTTCTGCAAATGTGTTATTCAAATCAACTTATGATAGAATGAAAATTCCACTTTGAATTGGGTAATCAGATCGAACTATAATAGGATTCACCGGGGTAACTGCAAATGTAATTAGAGAATTCGAAGGAGAAGTCTGTTTGAGAAAGGGACCTTTTAAGAAAAAAGTACAAGTGTCGTTTATGGTAGTAGATTTTCTCACGAGCTATAATGTTATTTTTTGCAGATCATGGCTTTAAAAATGTATGATATTGTTTCGACGGTGCATCAGTGTTTGAAATATGTGGTTAGAGATTGATTTGAAATAGTCTGAAGCGATCAAAAGGTAACTAGAGAGTGTTACGCGGCAGCATTTCGAGTTCGAAGTGCAAATGGTAAAAATCCAATGGCAGAATAGCAGTTAGGGGGGTTGACTTTAGAGGAAAAAGAAGGAATTAATTATCCGAAGTCAACCTCGAGTGCTTTAACAGTAAGTGAGAATATAGAGGAATATGTTTTTTTCTCATAAGAAAATAATTCGAATATGGACTGTACTATCACAATTTTTGCGTGACAAATTATTGTATTTTTTATTGTGGTAATTTGGATGTCTTTTCTTGGAAAACAAAAGATGTGGTAGGAGTTCCAATTGAGGTAATATGCCATAGCTTAGTTGTAAATCCGAAGGTCAAACCAGTTATTCAAAAAATACATGTTTTTTCTGTTGAAAAGTTAGAAGCAATTGTTACCGAAGTGGATCGATTATCTAAGGTAGAACATATCGGAGAGGCACGATATCCTTTATGGACAACAAATTCGGTGGTAGTTAAAAATAAGAATGGAAAATGGAGAATGTGTATTGACTTTACAAACTTGAATAGATCTTATCCTAAAGATCTTTTTCATGTTCCTCGGATAGATCAATTGGTTGATTCCACTTCGGGAAACAAAATTTTATCTTTTATGGATGCTTTTACAAGGTATAACCAAATCCAAATGGATCCAAAAGACCAAGAAAGTACCACATTCATTACTGATCGAGTTTTGCATTGTTATAGAGTTATGCCTTTTGGATTAAAGAATGCTAGAGCAACATATCAAAGGTTAATGAACAAGGCTTTTGCTACGCAAATTAGAAAAAAAAAATATAGAAGTATATATTGATGATATTTTAGTAAAGAGCATAGCTGATGATGGCCATTTGGAAGATTTAGAGGAAACTTTTTTGAATTTAAGGGTCATTCAATTGGAATTAAATCCAGAGATGTGCACATTTGGGGTTCGATCTGGCCAAATTTTGGGGTATGTCATAATTGAAAGAGGAATTGAAGCAGATCCCGAAAAACTAAAAGCTTTAGTATCAATGACTTCACCTCGAACTATAAAGGAAGTGCAAATACTTAGAGGAAGGTTAGCAGCTCTTAATAGATTTGTTTCTATATTTTTGGAACAATCTAAATATACAAAAGAAATATTTGTCACTCCTGATCAAAGTCAAGGTGATTGGCGAACATATATTCTAATTGTTTTTGTTAAGTGGCATGTTGCCCCAAGATATACAATATGTTAAGAAGCTAAGGAATAACGCTCATGGATATGTCGTTTTGGATGAAGTGTTGTATAAAAAATCTGTCTTTAGACCGCTTTTGCGTAGTTTGAATAAGCAAGAATCTCAAGTTTTATTATCTGAGTTGCATGATGGTGAAGGATCAGCTCATTGTGGATTCAAGGCTTTATCACATAGAATATTTTTGGTAGGATATTATTGGCATACTATTATGAAAGATGCTAAAGTTTTAGTTTAAAGTTATGATACTTGTCAACAATTTTCTAATTCAATTCACAAGCCAGCAGTACCACTTATGTAAATTTTGGAGGAAGTTCCATTTGATAGATGGGGAATAGATTTGGTAGGACCATTACCTGTGGCGTCTGATAGAAGACAGTTGATAATTGTAGCGGTGGACTATTTTTCAAAATGGGAAAAGGCTGAGCCATTGTTTGGAACAAAGGCTAAGTATGTGATCAATTTTATTTTGAATAATATTTGTTTCCATTTTGGAGTTCTTCAAAAAATAAGAACAGATAATGGTCCTCGGTTTAGCAACAAAGAAATTGATTCTTTTTGTTCTTCAAAAGGGATATTACAATGTTTTTCTACTCCTTTTCACCCTCAAGCAAATGGGCAAGTGGAGGTTACAAATAGGTTTATCTTAGAAGGATTAAAGAAAATTTTTAATGGAAGCTACTAGTAAATGGCCAAATTATTTGCAAGATGTGTTATGGGATGCATGTATATGTCCTTCTGAATCCACATTGCCTTCTTATAGAATTTTGCATTATTCAAAGGCTGAAAATGAAGAAGCTAAGAAGGAAGAGCTTGATCTTATAGATGAAAAAAGAGTAAAAGTGCATTTGAGTATAATTCATTATCAAACTTTGATGATGAGTAGATATAATTCGAAGGTGAAAATAAGGGATTTTCAAATTGGTGATAAAGTTTTACGAAAGTTATTTCTTCATATTAAGGATAGGCGCCTCGAAAAAATAGCCCCGAATTGGGAGGGTCCTTATATAGTCAAAGAAAAACTTAAGTCAGACTCTTATCGCCTCTTTGATACTCAAGGGAGAATGCTTCAACATCCATGAAATATAGAACATCTAAAGTTGTATTGTGAATTATTTAATCTAAATTTTTTCTAAATCAATAAGACACACTCTTTCCTACTCAGTTAGCCTAAAGAGGTTTTAATGAGGTGTCATGTGAATATTTGAAGCATATAATAAAATCTTTTTTTTCCATTCGTTGTTTGTTATAGTATAATTTGATTATTTTGGTAACTATTAAACGACTGATCATCTTTGAAATTGACCAAGAGTAATTTTTCCAAAGTAGTATATGTTTATTCTATATATTCTTTGGAGAAACAACCTGATTCGAGGTGCCACGTCTTATGAGTGCACTGTATTTTCAAAGTGCCACGTTTTATGAGTGCATTGTATTTTCAAAGTTCCACGTTTTATGAGTGTACTGTATTTTCGAAATGCAACGTTTTATGAGTGCACTGTATTTTCGAAATTCCTATGAGTGCATTGTAATTTCGAAGTGCTATGTTTTATGGGTGTAAAATTTTATTATGTTGTTATACTTTAATATTAGTTTAAGAAATGTTTTAAAGTTTATGTAACTTGTATAAACAGAAAAAAGAGGATAAAAAGTTCCATTAAGTCATAGAAAATTCGATGGGTACACAACATGTTTGATAGATAATGACTTACAAAAAAGGAAAAGGATAAATAAAAAAAGGGTGAGATTTTAGTTGTCTTCTGAGGATCCAGTCTCTATAGATAATTCAGGCACGACTTCGAAAGCTTCATTAGGAAATTTTGCTTCAGGAATTTGTTTCCAAAATTCTGATAAGTTCAATCTTGGAAAGGCAGCATACATTTCTCGAAGAACATCTATAGTGCTTTGTTCTTGGTCATTTTGAATACCAGCTAACATTAAGGTTTCACAAGTGTCCTCGGCTTCCTTTACAATATCTTTATTTTCCCACTCCATCTTCGATTTTAAGGCTTCTATTTCTTCAGCCATTTTTTGCAGTTTTTCTCCTTTTGTTTTAGAAGGCATTCTGCATCAGAAAACTTATTTTTCTATTTGGAGATAGTCTGAGCATATTTTGTTTCAAACGTATGTATTTCCAAATGGTGATATATTTCCATCCCTTATATTTCTTGTTTATGCTCAACGCAAATTTGTTCCCTTTTTGGCTTCAAGCTCTTCATATATTTTGTACTTTAGTTTTTTCTTAGTCTTGGCTTCTTTCTTGGATTTGACCAAATCTTTAGCCAAAGATTCTAACTGCAAGTGGGAAGTTTATACTTCTTTGCATAGCTTCTTTGCTGCAGTACCAAGGTTAGCAAAGGGTTGAATAATGGAAATTACCTCATCGGATAAAGGCTCAGCAAGGATAGTCAATGGGCTGGTGAATGTCATAATAGCAATCCTCAGTGGAAGACCAAGATCTTAAGCGACTACCGTTTCAGGAAGAGGAGGAGCAGCATTTTCAGTTTGGGTTTCTTGGCCTTATATCATAAAGTCTCCACTAATATTAAAGTCATCGAGGTTGAGATATTCATTGCCTTGGCTATCCCTAGTTGCTAATTCACCTTGTTGATTTTGCTCAAGAAAATTCTTTTCATACACCTCGGCTGTAAGCACCTCTTCAAGCAACTCAACTTCGTTCTTCTTTTTACCTTTTTTGGGACTTGACGACTTAGTGCTATTCTTGTCCTTTTTCGAACCACAACTCTTTTTCAATTTTCAAGACATGTTGAGTTTCTTCTTTGATCGTAGCCAGCTGAGTTTCTATAAAAAAATTACCCTTTATAGCCGGCTTCAGAGGTTTGGAAGGGTTAGCACCAGATTTGCTAGCTGTATTTTTTGCAATGTTTCCTTTCTTTTTTGTGGGGAGGTGGCTATCAGATCGATTGCGTACAAGAAAATACACATTTCCATCTGGTGCAAGTATCCTCTTCACAAATGCTATTGCATTTGGTGGTTCCATTGGATTTTCAAGAAACTCTGCTCCCATGGTAATGCGCCAAAGGTGGTTGTTGACAAAGTTAATAGGCTAGAAGGCAGAATGTAATCCATTACCCCATTCTCTTTCAGCCCATTGAGCAAGCTTAGCAAAGGTGTCCTTCTCCTCCTTTCGATGTAGTTTATATCGCTTTGAAATTTATGACAATGAAACAACAAGGGATTGGAATAAATAAAACTGCAATTAATTAAGAAGGCAAATGAACACACATTTATCTCTCTGGATGAGAGTGAGCTTCGAAGGATTAGCCTCGAATAACTCCTTGCCATTCTCCTAGGCCCTTGATATGTATACAAATTTATACTTCAACAATTTGTCAGCTTCTAAAAGATCATCTCTGATTTTAAGGTCATCCTCCAGGGTTAGATAGTAGAAGGGAAGCACCGGTCCTTTCGAAAACTTTATCAAGGAGATAAAGTGTGAACCATTGCTTATGTGTAATTTGAGTGTGACACAAACCTAAGATTTCGAAGTACTCTACAATAATATGATCTAGAAGAAATCGAAGACCCTAGCTGATGATCTTTGGGTAGACCACCAACTCGTCTTTCTCACAATCTAATGGATACTCTCTTTCTTTTGGAAGCTAAAGTGTTATATTATCAGTCATACGAATAAGGAACATTTATTAACGCTAAAACATAGGAGGACTCAGAGGCTTTAAGTTGTCTTTAATGGAAGATACAACTTCTTCGGAGAGTGGAATAGGATTTTTATTTTTCTTGTTGCCTCTAGTTTTTGTCGAAGCAGTTATCTCTTCAGCTTCAGTAGTATTATCATCAGCTTCACTATCAGCCTAGACTGAGTTGCATCAGAATTATTTTGTTCTTCGGAAATTTTGTCATGAATGGAAGGAAGGTGGTTGTGATTGTGAAGCAGGCTCTTCTGATGAGAGAATTTGTTGATCCACATCTTTAGTTGTATCACCAATTTCTCTTTGGGGAGGAGGGGAAACTGTTTATGAAGTGTAAGGTAAATTTCTTTCAACATTGTCTTCTATAGCTAGGAAGATTCTTTTTTAAGGGTGACGATATGTTTGAGTAGAATGAGTGGCTTCAAACTGGGTTTGAGAAGTTTTGGTTTTTAATATTTTTGTTGAGGAGGAGCTAGCAGGATGCAGGTTTCGATAACGTTAAGAACATGTAATGAAGTAGAATTTCGAAGAGGACGCGTTTGAGGAGTTTGAGAACTTTGATTTGGTTAAGGGTTCGATGTGTGAGTAAAGGGTGAGGAAACTAGACTAGGGTCAAAGCTACTATAGTAGGTTGTTTCAGTGGAGAAAGAAGGGGTGTTGTTTATCAGCCCATCTGCTTTATCCTCCTCGGCTCTTTCGCCAATGCAGAAGTAATCATAGGAGCCAAAGAATTGATTACCAAGATCTGCAGAAGTGGGTTTCTTAGATTTTTTGGGTTTTCTCGATCTTCGGTTTTTAGGATACCTTCTCATACAGGTTGAAGATTGCCTGAGAAATTTGATGTTTCTGGTGAAGGTAGCTAAGGAATTTGAAGATCCTCATGAGGGTAGCTTAAGGATTAGTTAAGATTTTGACTCTCTCTAAAATATCTAATTGTGAGATAAACAACTGTTTAAGAATGCATTTATAGTAAATAGAAAGTGGTGGAAGGAATTGGAAGAGGCAAGAAGGCTAATGTAAGAGGGGCAAGGGCTAGACTGGACAAAATTCTAATCGATGACGTGAAAAATGATGTATAATACGTCATTCCTGGTAACAGACCTATATTGAGTAGTTAATCATCTCTTCAAGCAGATCTTCCTCTTTGAATTTATTAGGCTATAACAAATGGGTTATGGTAAAATTTGATGTCTAATCAATTGGTAGAGGTAGGATATTTCATCAATAGGCACACTAAAGGGTTCACTATGCAAGAAAGAAATCAAGATCGGAAAAATATCAGGGTGATTTTGATAAATAGCTTCGAAATATTTCCAAGGCTTATTTGTTCATATGCATAGAAAATAATAAGAAAAAAGGGGCTACTGATAAGTATATGAAATACTTGAGGGACTAAAGATTAATGTATTTAAACTTATAATGAAGTTTATTAAGCTAGAAGGCTTAAAGGATTAATGAGCAATTATATAAATTGTATAATTAATTCAGTTATCCACATAAGTTCTATCCCCTATATATAAAAGGTTGAGGTAAAATTGTAACCTAAGAAATATTCATTACTACAATATACAATTTATTGTTTCCAAATAAATCTCTATAACTCTTTTAGTCTTAGATCAAATCTCAAACCATAATCCTATCAATCCTAGTATTTTTAAAGAATGCACCAAGACCTATAAATTTCGTCACATTATCACTTCAAACACATTTTATGAGATGACTAAAGTGAAGCTCAATCATACGACAAAATTGAGAGAAAAAATTGTAACATCTGACTTTGACCTTAACAGATAGACCCAAGCGCAACGAGAAAAATCATCCACAATGGTCTTATAAAGTAAGTAAAACCATATAAAACTGGGTGTACGGTTGAGTCTCCAAACATAAATATGAATAAGTTGGAAGACACCGGTACTCTTATTTGAGCTCAACGGAAAACTATTTCGAATATGTTAAGCTCACAGATAAATATCACAAGTATTATTCTTCAAACTACCAAATTTATCACTTTCTGCTGCATGAAAGAAAGATAATACTCTATGAGACAAATGTTCCAGCCATTTATTTCATATGTAAAACGAACTCTCATGAGAAGAGATAGACACACTACGCACATCTGCATGTTGCAATTAGAAAAGTCCACGAAACTGCCTACCCGCACTAGTCACCTTCTTCGTTGCTTGGTTCTGGATAATGAATATTTAAAAAAACATTGGATAATACAATTAGCATCAGCAATCATTTGAGATGTAAAGATAAAATCATAGTTCAAATCTTTCACAAATATAACATTGTCTAACATCAAAGTATCATTTAATTGCATAGATCCCGCAAACGAATCCAGCAATCCCGAATATCATGAATATCATAAAACATTGTAAATTATTTTTCATAAAACTACCTCTTTTACTTGATAATATGTTTGTAGAAAGAAATTATGTATTTGTATGGGTTAAGCATGAATAAAATAATATATTTTCCTTATATATTGTGTTTTTAAATTTAATAGAGAAACTAATAAAAGTCACGAAGGAGATTGTTATTCCCAAATGAGACAAAAAATAATAATTATATATATGAAAAATTAAAATTCGTTACTAAGGAGTCTAAAAAAATAGAAAATAAAATAAAAATATATATGAAAAATTAGGATTTCTTACTCTTACAATGATGATTTACCATAAGAAAAACAATTTAGGTTTCTGATACCAAGATAAATTCTGATACCAAGATAAAGAAAGAAACGCTACGAAAATTTGTAAAGCGATCTATTTGATTCTGCAATTGTTTTTACATTGGACAAAGACAAAGATATATTAGTCTTCTGTAATATATATATATATATATATATATAATAGTAATATTATCAGGATCTTATAATAATTACATATAATATTCTAATAATTTTAGGATCCTATAATGGTATGCAATTATATTCAATCTCCTACTATATTATATTTGGTATCTTCTAGTAATTGTATATTATTCTATTATAAACTATCAAGTTTATCTTCTTATAAAACATAAATAGCTTGGGAGAGCAAAATTAATACTAAATAAAAATATTATACATATAAATGGATATATTTTGAAGGATTGATATGCTGTAAAAAAACTATACATATACTATTGTTGGACCTTAAGATTTGGTTAAGATACTTAAATTACATTTGACCCACATATCAGTAGGTCTGGAAAAAACAAAATTGTTGAACAATGTATGGATGTCGACATAAATCGGGGATAAAAAATGCCAAAAAAGGCGCAAAATCCTATTGTAATTACAAAATCCTAATAACAGTCTTATATGGACTATTCTATCTAAAACTCATATCTTATTGTAACTCAAATTCCACATAACTAGAAAGAGAAACAAAAAAATAACCTATAAAAATATCCTATGTATAAATAATTTAAAAATAATCATAGTATCCGAACATGAAATTAATTCTCTACATGTAGTTATATCTAAAATTGATTTTATATTGTAGTTTTAGTATCTGAATGCTTGATGTACTGGGGACTCTAATGAATCCATGAGTAAAGTATGTTTATTATTTATTCGGTCTCCTAATCACTTCTTGAATTACTCTTTGGGGAAAGTATGTTTATTATTTATTTGGTCTCCTAATCACTTCTTGAATTACTCTTTGGCAAAAGTATCAGGTCATAGCTGGTTACTTATGTGCTATATAATACATACGGTAGAGGAGTTTAGGTTGAGACTCAGGTTAACATAATATCTAATCTTGCATTCTAGGTTATGTATCTGAACTTGCATACGTGATGTTAGGAATATAGGTAACACATATTTCGTCGCCGTATATAATTAAGAACAATCAATCTCTATACTAGTATGATATTGTCCGCTTTGAGTATGAAGACCCTCACGGGGCCAAAGCGGACATATCATACTAGTGTTGAGATCGATTATTCTTACTTATATACAGAGACGGAATATACGGTACTTATATTCCCAACGAATGGTATTAGAGCTTCAGTTCCAGACGAAACGTGATGTGGGGGTGATGTAGGTGAAATTATGAGATGCCAAACATGATGAACCAACAAGCTTGTCTCAAGATGAATAAGCTGCTCTAGAGATCCTAGTTTGGAGGGCTCGTGGCTCATCAAGCGGTGATACTTGATTCATATGGGGAGTGACACTAAGAAAAAAAAAGTATGGTCAAATATGAGGTGATCAGCAACATCCGTAGTGCCTCTATGATTCACGTAATCTGCCTCCTAATTAGAGTGTGCGGATGGAAGTCAACTGAAAGGAGGCTAATGTTTGTTCAAGAGGAGGATTATATACCATTGATTCTTCCTAAATTTAACGATGTGGGATGTGAGATTTTGGTCGCCACCCTAACACGTGATATAATACTTGTTGGACTAGTAGTATAAACTAAATGGGCGTGAGTCTATATAAGTCATATCGAGTCTATACTAGGTGCTTGTTATTACATCAGCTACTCTAGCTTGCAATAAGGTCATTATACTTAACAAGTTAAAACCATCCGTGTTATATATTAATCGTTGTTAGGACTCTCAAACAGATATTATGGATGCAAATCTGCTTATATCCAAATCCAAATTCTAAAATTACTATCTGAATCCGAATTTGTTTTTTTAAAGTTCTAGTTGAATCAGAATCCGACAGATATCATCCGAGTACTAAGAAATATTTGAAATTTGAATATCTAAATTTCAAGTGATATTGTAAAATGGACCGAACCAAAATGGAACCGAAACCGATAAAAATTGGTTCGGTTCGATCCGTTTTACAGAACTGAATTAAAACCGATAAGAATCGATTATGTTCGATCGGTTTTACAGAAACGAACCGAAACTGGTAAAAATCGGTTCGATACGGTCAAATTTACAGAACCGACAATTTCAAAATATTTTAACTAAGTTTTTTTAACCAATTACATTATGGGCCACAATTGGTCGTAGGCCACAATTATTTTTATAACGTTTTGACAAATTTGGAAAGTGACTTAGAGCATCTTATATAGAGTTAGTTAATGTCTAAATTTCATTTCATTGCTGTAAACAAATTTGCATACTTTAAAACCTAATATTATATATTGTAAAAAAAATAAAAAATAATTATATATATTTATTTATAAAATTTTAAATATTAATATTTTGAATACGGATATGTGAATATATGTATCTCCGATTTTTGGATATATATTCAGATGCGAATATTATCCATTTTCTTTCGAATACAGATATTATCATGTGCGCACTTTCTCGGCTGAGCGTGTCACTTTATGTGGTTTACCTTCTGGCGTTGGTTTGCAGGCTATCGCGTCAGACTGAGGGTTTACCCTGTGCGCACTCATTGCATTCTGAGTAGCGGCTGCAGGTTCCCTCCGAAAAAAATAGATATTATCCGTATTTTTTATTTGATATAAAATATTTTAGTTGGATATCGGATTTCCAGAACAACCCTAATGGCGATGTTATATTGGAAACTGAAAAATAATAATACATAAATTGACATTATAAAAAAAATGACCGAATAAAAGAAAAACAGAAATTCAAATAAAAGAAAAATGAAATTTAGAATGAATAATAAATTGTGCAAAATTATTTTAGTAAAAGATAAATAAAAAGAACCATTTTTTTGGGATAACTTAAAAGAATTGGTCAAGAATTTAGAGTAATCTATTAAATTTCCCTTTCTCGCTATTGATCGCAGACGTGGTGGTGGGGATGACAATGGTGCCGGCTGGTCCGAGACTGATTCTTTTACACTCCTTTTGTTAATGTTCGTAGTCAATCCGGTAGTCCGGCCGGTAAACATTAATTTTAATATATTTTTAATTTATTTTACACATTAATTTATTATATATATATGTTTATAATTTTTGGATCGGAACAAATCGGACAAATTAGAAATCCGAATCCGACCGGATTCGGTTGCGGGTTACAATTTCTTAATCAAAATCCGTCTGTTGTTAGTTCGGGACCGATAAAATCTGACGGGACAAGATCAGACCAGACAACACACAGAATTGCATTCTTAGACGTGGTCCATAAATCTGCTAAACAAAAGTGAGTTACCTATTCCATAAATTTAATATTTATTAGATCCAAAACAAATCCAACAAACCTTATATAAAATCATCAAATAGTCTTAAGTATTCGTAAAAATAATCAAAAAATATCATACGCTTCATTTTAAAACTAAACAAAACTACATCCATCTTCATGATATTCTTTATATTGTTTTGGACGTTACACGGGTCGTATCCTCTTTCAAAGTTAAGACTTCGAAGACATCGGCATTGAATCTGCCAGACAAGTCTTTGTATCTATAGCTTCGATTAGTATATAGTACTATTTTTGGATGGAAAAGACGAAAATGAACTCCATGACTGGGATGTATGTGAAACCACATCTAAAGCTAAAGCTAGCAGATCTTATCTTCAAACTATGTAGCCTGCACTATGCTACAAGTAAATATAAATATACATTTTTTTATTCATTAAATTCTGATTAAATCTAATTTTTTAAGCAAAAAAATATTATATTATAAGGATCAAATCGAAATAGTTTTACAAACTGAAGGTCTAAAAGGAAAAAAGACCAAAATTAGGGTAAAAATTGACACCAGCAGTCAATTTAAACCCTAATCGAAACAAACCAAACACAAAAGCACGAGCTTCCTCCACAACTCTCATCAACCTCCTTCTCACGACTCCAAACAACTCTCTTCAGCTTCTTCATCCCAAAACTCCCAATCGGTGAAATAAAAAACCAACAACAAGATCGTCTGATTCAAGGTCGACGTCGCTTTCAGGACCCGACCTCTTCAGACTGAATCGATAAGCTGAACTTGAGTGAGTGCACCAAGGAATCAGGCAAACTCATGTTCGTCTGATTCAAGGTCGACGCCACTTTCAGGACCTTATCACCTCAGTCTGACTGAGATTGGTTTCGAACTGGGTGAGTGCACCAATGAATCAGACGGTTCATCCACTACAAAAGCCCCAAATCAAAACCCTAGCACAAAATCAAAGACTTGCTCACAGCCCCTACCGAGCCTACAAACCAACCAGAATCGAAACAACAAAGCTGAACAACTGCCTTCAACCCATCCTTGCCTCTTAATCGACCACAATCGACTAACTGGGATCGATATATCCCACTCCAAGACTCTCAAGAGTTAAAATCGCCAGCAGAGGGTTATGAATATCAGAGTTAGTAAACTTCTTGTCAGAGCGCTCCTCCAAAGCCCAGCTCGCAATCCAGTCAGCTGCAGCATTTTGAGTACGAGATATATGGTGAATAGTCATAGAAGGGTTAATCAGGCTTCGACAAATCAAAGCAATCGGGTTATTCAAAGCTCCAGAAGCAATGGATGCTATAAGTGTTAAGCAATCCGACTCGACGTCAACCTCTTTCCATTCGTTAGCCCTACACAGAAGAAGAGCTTCAAGCAAGATTCTGCTCTCAGCCTGAAGAGAATCCACCTTGCCAAAGACGAAGCCAGTCCCAACAACAATGTTTCCCAGAGAATTTCTGACCACCAGACCACCAGAGGCCTCACCAACACAGCTACAAGCTCCATCAACATTGATATTCAGTCTACCAGCAGTCGGAGGGCGCCATTCCAGGTACTTAGGCTTGATCTTACTGATAGATAGGCAACCGATATAGGCACCTGCATTAGTAGCACCAATCCAGTGCTTAGTTCTAAGCATATTTTTAGAATCGATCCCTAGAATTATCTTTTGAATTCTATAAATAACAGAAGGGAACTTATCGAAGGAGTTATTAAACTTGATGTGATTTCGATTAGACCAAATAGCCCAAAGAATAACCTGAGGAACCAAATGAGTAATATGAAATTTACTCTTGCTCGACCAAAACCAGCAAAACAACATGTGACTAGGAGACATGTACCGTCTCACAGGCACCTTGAATAAAAGACCAAAAAAATTCCATAAAGACCAGGCAAAGCTGCAACTGATAAAGAGGTGGTTTTTATCCTCACAGTTGCAGCAAAATTGACATTTAGACACCAGAACCAAATGTCTTTTGGAGAGAACACTATCAATGGGAGTGAAATTTTTAAGTAACTTCCAAGTTAAAAAAGAAAACTTTGAAGGAATAAACTGATGCCAAACCTTCTTAAAAATAGAAAGATTAGGATAACTAGATCTGATTCTTTGCCAAGTATCCTTAGTATTAAATAGGTTATTATTAGAAACCTTCCACTCTATAACATCCTCTTGCTCATGGCTGACTTTAACACAACAAATATGGTTTAATCTATCATGAGAAAGAAAAGTGCTTAGAGTAGGAATATCCCAGCTATCATTCTTCCAAAAAGTGTTAACTTTAGCAGGAAGTAACCAATTATTACGACCAAATTTATTAGCAATGGGATCCAAACCATGCCAAGAGTCCCTCCAAAAGTCAATATTACCATTACCCAGGTTCTAGTGAATAAACTGGTCAGCCTGATCCCTAACAGAACAAAGCCTCTTCCAATTAATAGAATTAGTGACTGTACCCTTAGCATTAGAAGGATGAGCATTACAGCAATAAGAATTATAAGTAAGATCAGCCCATAAGGACTTTCTTTTCCTAAAAAGAAACCAAAGTTTATAAGAAAAAACAAGCTGAATTTCAGATAGGAGCTTAGCATTTAAACCCCCCTCATTATAAGGCTTGTACAACTTATGCCAGGCAGACCAGTGAATAGCCTTGTCATTATATTTAGATCTCCAAAGAAACTGATTAAAGCAATGCTCAATTCTGCTAATAATACTTGTTAGGGTGGCGACCAAAGTCCCACATCCCATATCGGTTAAACATGGGAAGGATCAGCGGTACATAAGTAAGAACATACCTCAACTAGTATGAGGCCTTTTGGTAGTGGACTAAATGCAAAGCCGTGAGGGCCTTCGGGTGCCAAAGCGGACAATATCATACTAGTGTCGAGACCGGTTGTGTTCTTACTTATATACGGAGGCGGAATATGCGGACCGGACCCCCATATTCCCAACACATGGTATCAGAGCGTCAGGCCCAGACGGAACGCGATGGTGGTAATATTCTCGGAGGTCGAACATGATGAACCAGTAGTTATACTCAAGGTGAATGATCTACTCTATACATCCTAGTTTGGAGCCTCCATGACTCATCAAGCGGTGGTACTTGATTGGAGTGAATAGTGGAGCTAAGGAACAAGTGCAGGAGCGTCCATGACTCATCAAGCGGTGGTACTTGATTGGAGTGGATAGTGGAGCTAAGGAACAAGCGTAGGATAGTCGAGTGAGTAGATAGATCCGTTGTAAAAGCTCTATTGCTCAGGTGGAGGAGCATTCTCTGATTAGAGTGAGCGGATGAAAGTCAATTGAGAGGAGGCTAAGTGGTACTTTGTTCGAGAGGAGGATTTTTTAGGGTGGCGACCAAAGTCCCACATCCCACATCGGTTAAACATGGGAAGGATCAGCGGTATATAAGTAAGAACATACCTCAACTAGTATGAGGCCTTTTGGTAGTGGACTAAATGCAAAGCCGTGAGGGCCTTCGGGTGCCGAAGCGGACAATATCATACTAGTGTCGAGACCGGTTGTGTTCTTACTTATATACGAAGGCGGAATATGCGGACCGGACCCCCATATTCCCAACAATACTGTTAGGAATTAGGTTATTCTGCATCCAAAAGAAAATAATAGGATAAAGAACATTCTTAATGAGAGATAATCTTCCCCCAAATGAAAGGTTCTTCATATCCCACTCAAAAGTTTTATTATGAATCTTATTAATGACAGGAAATAAATGATTCCCCTTATTATTAGGAGCAATGGTAACACCCAAATAGGTGAAAGGAGCAGTATCTATATTGAACCCAATTGTAGATTTAATCCTGGCTGATTTATCAAAAGACCAATTAGAAGCAACAATGATCTTGGACTTCTCTTTATTAATAAACTGACCAGACTCTTTTTGGTATTTCTCAAGCAGGGCACTAATGCAGGCAATAGAGGCAGGAGAGCTATTGGAAAAGATGACTATATCATCTGCAAAAGCCAAGAAAGGTAAGATAAAACCAGACTTTAAATAATATCTCAAACTGTTGTTACTGTTAAACAAATTAGACAACCCTCTGATTAAGGCTTCTTCAGCAAGAATGAATAGACAAGGAGACAAAAGATCTCATTGTCTTAAGCCATTATTCTGATGGAAGTAGCCAATGCTACTACAATTTATCAAAATCGAGACCATGACATTAGAAATAAGCTTGTTAATAAGAACTAGAAAACCATCCAAAAAACCAAAAGACTTTAAGGAATTAATGACAAAAGCATGAGACATTCTGTCAAATGCTTTTGTCATATCCAACTGAAGGATCATATTGCCTTTAGAAGGCATTCTCTTAATGTTGTGAAGCATTTCTTTAGAAATCAGAATGTTATCATGAATAATTCTGTTTTTGACAAAGGCACTATGCCCACTAGAGATAGTGTTAGGCAGAATATAAGAAAGCCTCTTCATAATCAGACCAGAAATAAGCCTATTAAAGATGGTACATAGACTAATAAGACGAAAATTATTCCAATTTATGGGGTTAGGACATTTAGGTATTAGACAAATCCCCGTGGCAAATACACCTCCAGGAATGCTATTACCTTTAAGATACGAATTTAAAGCATCACAAAGATCATTACTAATAATATCCCAACAAGACTTCAGAAAAAAACAATTAAATCCATCAGTGCCAGGGGCACTCTCATTTTTCATGCCTTTGACAATATACCAAACCTCATCTTTAGTAGCTAACTTTAGAAGCTCCTCATTGTCTTCATCCCCTATTAGCTTAGGGATATTGTGAAGAATGGAATCCTGAGAAATAACATCATTACAACTAAAAGAGTTATCAGATAAAATACCTTTGAAATAAGCCACAGCAGAGTTAGCAATGTCATCCTGAGCAGTAAGCCAGGAACCCTCAACTTTAATACTAGTCACCATATTCTTCTTCCTCTTCTTATTAACATAGCTATAATATAATTTAGTGCTGCCATCACTATCATTAAGCCAATTATTATAACACTTTTGACGCCAGTAGCATTCTTTATTTTTTAAAGCAATAATAAGCAAGCTATTAGCCTTAGGGAGATTGGCCTTAGAGATATTACTGTTATCCTAAAGATGAATGCTCTCACAGTAGTCCACCTCTTTAGAGGCCTCCCTGACTTTGTTGAAAATGTTACCAAAGATAGATGAATTCCACTCCTTAAGACATTTTCTCAAACGCTTAAGCTTATACCAGAATAGAACATTAGGATTGCCATTACACTTCTTGTCCCAATTCTGTTTAACACATCTCAAGAAATCAGGGTGATTAGTCCAAGCATTTAAGAATTTGAAAAACCCTTTATTATAAGTAGCACATCTATTATGAGTATTAGAGATAGAAATCAAAAGGGGAGCATGATCAGAACACGTTCTGATCATGTGACAAACCTGAATATTCCAAATATTACTAAAATTTTGATTCACTAAAATCCTGTCTAACCTTTTCCAAATCTTATTGTTACTTCAGGTATACCTAGATCCAACATAGCCCAGATCTTCAAGACTACACTGCCTGATGCAATCGTTGAATTCCTCGACACTACAATCATCAAAAGAAGAGCAGCGGAGCTGATCATCAGGACAAGAAATGGTGTTGAAATCACCAGCAACCATCCAAGCTGTGTCAGTTCCAGCTAACAGCTTAATTTGATTCCATAACAGCCTCCTCAGCCCTCTTTGGTTCTTGGCATACACAGAGGTAAATAAACAAGTAAAAGTAGCATAGTTGATTTCTAAGTGAAGAGATTGCTCATGATTTAACAGAACATAAATATTAATGTCATCAGTCCAAAATATCCAAACTTTGTTTGAGACATTAGCAGTATAATTAGTTAAACCAATCCTACTAGCAATACGATCAATTTTATCATACCTTGCCATAGGCTCTTGAATAGCAATCACTTTAACATTGTCATTTTTGATTATGAACTTAATTCTAGCTATAGTAGCATTATTACTAATACCACGAGCATTCCAGCTAAGAACTCTTATCATTCAGATAGAGATTTATTGTAGGATTTCTCTCTTTTACGCAGAAAGTTAATAGTCAACTTTTTAACACTTTTATTTTTCATTGCAGATGATACTTTCCTATTAATGACAACATCAAAGACCTGGTCAGAATCACTATCTTTAGGAGAAGAATTGAAGTTGCCTGGATTCTTAGCAGAAGATTCTTGCATCTGGCTTTGAGAGTTAGCATCGTGATCCCAGTTCTGAAGAGCTTCAATGATTTCAGGCTCTTTGTTGGAGACAACAACAACATCTTCAATGGCTTTGAAGGCAGTATCAGTTTTAAGACTACAAACATTTGTAGACTAGCTTTCAACTGGAATCATATCTTTAGCAGTTATAATTGATTTTAAATTTCTCTTGTAAACCTTAATAAAGGGAACCTTAGGAGATTTAGGTTGAACATTCTCCTTTGATGTAACAATATTTTGAACATAATCTGAATGAATATCCTCCTTAAAGACATTACCAGATTTACTTTCTTCATGAATTTTATCATTATTTCGCATACCATTCTTTTTACAGTCAGAATCCTTAGGCCCCAAGTGAAAACAAGTGAAGCAATAATCAGGAACCTGTCTATAGCTCACACCCACCCAACACCCTTCGTTGTCACCAAACCTAATCCATAACTTTCTTTTTAACACTTTGGAAACATCTATCTCAACAAGAGCGTATGGAGCATTAGCACTAACACAGTCATATTTAGGCACAGAGGTTCGATGAACTTTACCCAGAGAAGCAGCAAGATCACCCACTATCCAACCGTTATAAAGATATTTCGGCATGTTTTCGAAACGCACCCAAAGCAACACAATCGGACTTTCTTTGTTCTTGCTGGCTTCAAGAGTACACTTCAAAATCCTCATATGTTTCCCATCAACAAACCAGACCGATTTCGACCACAGCTTAGTAACATCTTCCAGCAAGTTGAACTCTATCAAGATCTGTCTAGAGTCTAACATTATGAACGAAAAATTACCCTTAAACTGAAACGAATCTATAAAAGATTGAAAAGCTAATCTTTTAGGGATCCCCTAGCTAAATTTGCAGATTAAAGTAGATTTCGATTGCTTAAGTAACATGTCTTGGGTCTGCATATCAAACTGTATAATATTATGATCAGTTGCTTGCTTGATAAACAGAGGCTTTGGAACAGAGCGTTCTTGAACAGAGGATACTACATCAACAAACGATTTCTTAAGGCTTGGATTTCCTTTACTACAATCTTGATGAAGAGAAGGAAACTCTTCATTATCAAGAATATTGAACGCCATGGAACCACTGGAGACCAATACTCTGTTTCACAGAACGAAACAGAGCTCAGTGAAAAATCATGAGAAGCCAAGAATGCCCAGAATCAAACCAACCCAGAATCAACAAACACAGCCCGGAATCAACGAACAGCCTTCTGGCAAACAAGAGAACTTCCAAAAAGAATCAGAGAAAACAAACTCTGAAGAACAGAGCTTTATAAACCCGAAAAACGAAACCGAAGCCTGTAGAGAAACACCAGCAAAGAGAAGAAGCATGAATGATGCTCAAATAAGCCCAGTGAATCAAGCAGAGAAGGAAGACTTCTGAGAATTAAACAAAATTCATGGATCGAAATCTTTATTATTAAATCTAATTTAAATTGTTGCTAAACATAAGACAAATTAAACACAATTAGGGAGGTTATTATTAAGAGTGTAAACTTGATCCTTTATCCTATATTGCTTAGACTGAAAATGTATTTGTAATATATAAATTGATGAAATATCTCAACTAATGTTAGGCCTTTTGGAAGTGAACTAAGAGCAAAACCGTGTCGTGTTCTAAGCCATGCAATGAGTGTATTGAGTATCCCACATCATATAGACTCCTTTTGGGAGTGAACCAAAAGCAACCAAAAGCAAAATCGTGCGGGACTAATCGCCTAAAACGGACAATATCATATTAGTTGGTGGAGATATAAATTCTAACAGTTATCTATCCGATTGGTCTAGGTTTTGACGAAACCCGACAAGACTGCTACGCTTATCGGTTCAGACCGGATCAGACCGCTAAGTTTTCGTTTATAATTCTTGGAACCGGACCCGGACCGCTAAGCTTCATGTCTGATTCGGTGCGGTTCGGACCAGATCAGACCGCTAAAATTTCGTTTATAATTCTTGGAACTGGACCCGGACCGCTAAGCTTCCTGTCCGACTCGGTGCCGATTTTAGTTTGGTCCGAATTCGGTTCAATTTTTTTATTAAGATAAATAATATAAAAATCAAAGTTTAGAAATTAACATCTGGTTTTGTTATAAAATAGTAATTAACTATTAATTTTGACAATATAATTTATAAAAAATAAATAATAAAATAATCGTTACTAACGAATTTTATTAGTGTGATTTCCTATCGATTCGGTTCGATTCTATATCGGCTTATCAGTTCAATTCCATACGGGTCTACTGATAGATCATAGAGGCATAGAATTCTTAGCTGTTTGTTTTATTTGTTATTTTATTAATTAATTAATATTTTTTAATGACCCATGATTAGAGAATAATAAAATTAGTTAGATCCTATTTCTTTCTTACATAGGACTAGTTAGTTTGACTGGTTAAACGTATAATTTTAACAAGTATATCTGTACAGGTTCTGAGTTTCAATAATAAGTTTATAGTTAACAAAGTGGTTATATTTAATTTGAAAATTTACAACATTTTTAATTTAGTTGTAGCATTAGTTTTAAGATTAATATCAGTTCTAACACTAATTCATTTCAACAATTTTGTTCAACTTTCAAAAGTTTGGGTGATTTTTTTTTGTTAAAGAAATAAAAAAGAATAATTTCATGAAAGGTCATATTCATAAGTATTTTGAAACAAAGAGACAAATGACAAATAAAAGTACCCAAAATAATTTTAGTTATTTTTAATACAATTCCACAATTAGCATTTTTGATACTAGAATGAATGATAAATATGAAATAATTTATATAATTTATTTTAAGATAGTAAGTATTTTTTAATGAAAATTTTAATTTAAAAATCTGAAATATTGATTATTTTTAATGAAAATTTTAATTTTTAAAGATGAAATAAATATTATTTTTAAGGAAAAAGTTAGATTAAAATTTTGGATAATAGTGAATTTTTAAGGCAAATTTAAGTTAAAATATCTGGAGTGATCAATTCCTACGCAGTCCGCGAACTCTATCGAGATAATACTTTCCAATAGACCAATCATTTGATCTTCTACATCTAAGAAAGTGGTAGTTACATCCATCTAACTTATCCCAAGATCAGACTGAGCAACACTTCAATAATGTTCCACAATTTGAATATACGAAACCTTTGACCCATCAAACTTCAGATCGTGACCCGAACCCAGAGTGGTTGAACTTTCTTTGCAAAGGCCGAAACCGAACCTAGCTTGAAAATAGCTTCCCTAAATTTATCCACATATCCACATTTATGTTCAAACTCCATCTCAACTCCAGCTCCACCTCGGGTACCTATTACATCTCCATGACAACCGAAAGTCCAGTAGCTCCTATTGACGATGGTAGCTATCCAAAACAACCCCTTCACTAAATCTCTTGTTTTGTCCACATGTTAAAAGCACAACATTTACTCCAAGCAGGTTATGGCTCATCTTCTTATCTATTCCATGCTTCGAGGTAATCTTCAAGATTTTACGCCTATACATATTAAATTTAGAACAATAGCTAGTGAATGGTCGGTTTACTAATACCAAGTCATTGTGAGTCATACACCTTTTTAGGTCCTTCATAGATTGAATCTTCACCTGCTTTGATAAGCCTTTAACTGCCTCCAGCCAAATCCCAGCAGATTCATTACGCACACTAGATGCCCCTTCGACTACGAACCCATCCATGACTAAAACACCATCAGTCCGATCAACCTCTATAACAGCATGTGATTGTGGCAAGACCATAAGTCTTCCATCTCCACATTTAGACTAAAAAACCCTTCCTCGTCTGTCATACATATAAATAGAAGGTTATGTTTAAATTAATGGACATACCTCATATTTGTTAAAACCTTTTTTCAGTCCATTAGATAGCTTGAATCTAATAGTTCCCTCATGGAATCATCATTGTGATTGCGCTTGAGTTTACTCTAAGATCCATGATTTTCATATTTCTACTTTGTCTTCTTCACCAATAGCGAATATTGATATTCGATCTCCACACTCATGACACCACTTGTTAGGAAAACCATCAATATCCCAACAAGATCCGACCTGCCCCTAACAATACTTGTTAGGCCGAATCTTAGCCACTTAGCCAAAGTAGTGACTAACATGTGGCAAACACCTACCAGAGAGGCTGTAAGATGTAATACAGCCTTTCACTCTTACCTTATTTCAAGAAGAAAGTTAACAAGAAAAATAGAAAGTAAATAATCACAAGACAAGAGATTTACGTGGTTCAGATTGTGAAGAAATTCTTCATCAATGAGTAACGGAACCTCATTTTATAAATAAGCAGGTTACAGAAAAACTCTAAAAAATAAATGACTCAATCACTATTTGTAATAAAAGATGACATGATTCATAGAATCCTATCTTCAGTGTTTATCTCCCACCTCACTTATCTCTCAAAAGACCTAGAGCTAGTTTTTCTCGTTGAATAAATATGCATCTCACATCTCGTCTCGCGACACATTACGAAGCTATATCTTCTTTAATTTATAGCTCAACTATGATAAATGTTAATCCATTAATCAAGTAATCTAATTAATATAGAAAGATCTACTTAATTTCATATCAAATAATTAATATTGAAGACCAAACTAATAAGAAATCTAATTAATATAAAATTCAATTAATATAGAAAATCTAATCAATATAGAAAATCCAATTAATATAAAATATCCAATTAGTATAGAATATCCATTTGTCTTGCATAATATCTAATGCATATTTTTTTGAGATACAAATATTCCTCTTCTATATCGAGAAAATTTTATATCTTGAATATATTTTAAATCGTCAAGATCTTTAATGTGAAAATATTGGAGTAGATTATTCTTTAGCAATTTGATTTCGTACAAGTTATTTCCAATCAACAGGATACTATCAACATAAATAAGAATAGTAATGAACTTGTTACCTTGAGATTTAGTAAAAAATGAGTAATCCCCTTTTAACTATATATAACCTACGGTCTTTTATAGTGGCTGAAAAATTGGATAACCAAATTCAGGATGCTTGTTTCAAACTGTAGATAGACTGCCGAAAAAAAACATACCAAATTATCCCCTGTCGGCGGAGACTAAGAGGTGGAGATATTATACCTTATCATCTAAAGTTCCATGAAGAAAATCATTATGCACATCAAGTTGATGAGTATACCAATTTCCGGAGGTTGCATTAGTCAACAAACATCGACGAGTGGTAAGTTTTACAATGGATAAAAAATCTCATGATAGTCAATACCTTCAACTTGGGTGTATCTTTTAGCCACCAAACGAGCTTTATATCACTTAATGGTTCCATCCAAATTGTATTTGATCTTATAAACCCAACAAAATTTGATAGGTTCGTACTCGGAGAAAGGGAAACCATTTTCCCAGTATTTTATGCTATAAAGCTTGAAGTTCAGTGGACATGGTTTGGCGCTATAGTGGATTACGGTTAGCATGTTCAAAAAATAAAGGCATCGTTTGTGCTGTTAACAAAGTTAGGAAATCACGATGGTTAGGGGGGAAATATAAAACTAAAATATGAGAGGAGATATGATACCTTTTAGATTGACAAGAACTTGATTGCATTGAAGATTGATTAATCCCATACGCACTTCGTAGTCTTGGTGTGATGCAGGAAGCTGAATGTATCAAGTGAATGACGAACCGATATATCATTATGAACGGGAGAAGAAGGAAGTGTGGTTGAAAAAAGGTAACAACCAATGTTCGTAGTGAAAAACTCATACTAAAAAGGGGTCCAAAACCAATGTTCCTAATGTGTTTGTTGTTCCAAACCAACGATCTTCTAGTTCAAACCAGTCTAGATTTATTATCAGTGGAGCAAGAGTTTTATTTGACAAGTGTACTACTGAGAATAAATCACAATGCCTAAAATCGAGAGGAAAACAACAACAACTATCTCAGCAGTGACCCCTTGTCAACGTTATATTTAGCAACAACCATTTCAGCAACATGCACATCATATTCAACAATTGTGTCCTCCATTTTGTCCCCGACAGTTTACGGCTGCTACTCCATCATTAGAAAATACTAATAGCACCACACCACCCTCTGCAATCGACCCTCAGATTTTGGAATTTTTTAAATAGTTTCTTGTTTCCAATCCTATTGTCATGTTTATGTCAATGTCTCACAGGTCTGTTTACGTCTTCCACTTTAGGTATTACTTAGTCTTTGTAGAATTTAGATTCTGGTGCATCTCATCACATGTCCCCATACATGTTATACTTTGCTTCTTTGTCTCTTGTTTCACCAGTATTAGTTTTCTCTACTAGTGATACGTCAATGTCAATAGAGGGTGTAAGGGTCTACTTAGACTCTGCCTATCTCACTTCTTTATATTTTTTATGTTCCAAAACTTACCTTTAATCTTGTTTTGGTTTGTCAGTTATATAAATCTGGTCATTAGGTCTTCTTTTCTGATTTCATATGTGTTATACACAATCAGCGTACTTAAAAAGTGATTGTGATATGTTGTAGATTGGGAAAGCTCCATATATTGGATAAGTTTAAAGTCATTAATATTGCAGCTTCTATTGTTGTTTTGTCTTCTTTTCGTTTAAGTCCGTCGTCATCTAATTTTTATCTTTGGCATTCCCATTTAGGACATATCTTTACATTGTATCAAAAAAATTTAGTTTCCACATGTGTTTTAGGGTATTTAAACACTTGTAATATTTCTGATTGTAGTGGATGTAAAATTGCCAAATTTTCGGCTTTACCATTTAATAAAAATGTCTCTTCTTTAATACTCTTTTTTATTTAATTCATTCTGATATCTAGGGCCATCTCATGTCTCAATAAAAGGCGGTTCGTCATACTATATATCTTTCATCGATGATTATACTCGATATACGTGGTTCATCTTACGAAACGAAGATCAGATTTCCTTGGAATTTATAGAGAATTTTGGGCACTTGTTAAGAATCAACATTTTGTTGCAATAAACTTCTTCATGTGTGACTTATGAGATGAATATAATTTAATAATTTTAATCAGTTTCTTGCATATGATGGTACCGTATATTAGTCTTCTTGCAGTGATACCCCTCATCAGAATGGTGTTGCGGAAAGAAAAAAAACATTATCACCTTGTTAAGACTACTCGTTCTTTGATTTTATCTATTGAGGTTCCTACTATTTTTTGGGGAGAATCAATTCATATTGCTGTATATATGATTAATCGAATCCCCACTGCACATAATTCAAGAGTGTTTCCCTTTCAAAATCTATACGGATAACCTCTAGATAATGTTTCTTATGAGTGTTTGTATGTACATGTTTTGTCCTTCGTTCTCATGTAGAACGCAACAAATTGGGTCATAAAACTGCAATATGTATTTTCTTGGGTTATGGTGTTAGACAAAATGGTTACCATTGTTTTGATCCCACTAGTTAGAAACTTCATGTCTCTCGACACGTTACATTTTTTGAGCATATTCCGTTTTATTCGATTCCGGCGAAATCACATGATATAACAAGTACGAAACTTCATACTATTGATCTATTTGAAAATAATAGTGACATATCCATTGATATTCTTCTGCTAGCTCCACCCCTCAGAAGATTCATTCGTACAAGTAAGTCTACCAACTATAATGGTTATCTTCATAAGGAGGTTTACATGAGTCCTTCTACATGTGTTGCTCACCAACTAGGTGAAGTTTGTTGACTTTGGAAAGCTTTATATGGTCTCAAACAAGCTCATCGTGCTTGGTTTGAAAAATTGTCTACGACTATTACTTCACTTGGTTTTCTTACTGGTAATCATGATTTTGCCTTGTTTATCAGATGTACGAGTGCATGCCGAATTTTATTATGCATATATGCAGATGATATGATCATTACATGTGATGATATTGATGATATTGAGACACTAAAATGTGATTTGGCTCAACGTCTTGTGGTGAATGACTTGAGACTATTATGTTATTTTTTAGGTATTGAAGTGGCTAACTCTCCAAAATATTATATTCTCTCTCAGCCAAAATATATATCTGATTTATTCGAGCGAGAACGACTTTCTGATAACAAAATGGTAGATACCCTTATTGAAACCAATGCTCGGTATTCTTTGACTCATGGTGTTCTTTTGTCAGACCCAACACTATATCTAACTCTTGTATGGAGCTTGGTTTATCTTATAGTTACTCGGCTAAATGTAGCTTATGATGTTCATGTGGTCAGTCAGTTTTTTAATGCTCCTACATCTGTCCATTGGGCAGTTTTTCTTCAGATATTGAGATATCTTCGTGGCACTCAGTTCCAGAGCATTTTGTTTCTTTCAACCTCTTTACTTGAACTGCGTGCCTATAGTGATGCTGATTGGGATATAGAACCTCATGACCGAAAATATATTAATGGTTTTTATAGTTTCCTTGGAGATTCATTAATCTCATGGAAAAGCAAGAAACAAGATGTTGACTCTAGATGGTCTACTGCAGCTGAGTATCATGTTATGGTCGTGACCACATGTGAAATTATTTGGTTACGATGGCTTCTTGCAGATATGGGGGTAAACTTTACTAAACCCACTTCATTACATTATGATAACAAAAGTTCCATGTAGATAGCAAATAATTATGTTTTTCATGAGAAGATGAAGCAAAATGAAATAGATTTCCACTTCACTTGGCATCATCTTCAGATTGGCACCATCTCACTTCCATATGGTCCATCAGCTTTGCATGTTGCTGATAATATCACGAACGCTCAGTCAACAGTGCGGTTTCATTTTCTTTGTGACAAACTCTCAATGCTTATTATTGTTGCATTGTGAGTTTGAAAGAAGGTGTTAGAGATATAAAGCTTAAGCTCATTAATTATTTATTTTATTCTAATAAATATGAACATATGCTCTATGTAATTCTCACGCTTTCTAAATAAAACAATCTTAGCCACTTTTATATTTTCTCTTTGTTTGTTCTTTTGTTAACAATGTAATCAGCTCTGATCATAGAAAAAGAGAAAAAAATAAAAAAATGACAAGAAATATATGACTTGGTGACCAATACTATATTTTATTGTAGATTTTCATATTTTTGTTATTTAGTGATTGATTTGTTTTGAATGATGCATCTCTAATGCATATTTATAACGAGAAATATGGATAATCTCGGATTATCTCTACTTTTTAATTTTGAATGTAATGCCTAATATCGGTGTGATACTTGCAAAATTTGTTTGTAATTTTCTCTTTTTTCTAATGACTTAGCATCAATTAAAACTTTCTGAAAAGGAACAAAGTCTGTATATTTTTTAAAAAATTTAGTTTTACTCTTTGTTAATTCAGATTAGTTATTCGCAATATTTTTGTACCACTTGACTTTATACATGTGCACTTCCTTGAACCGACCCGTCTCACCAGCCACTCTGAAACCTGGTTTGGTGATTACCCTTTTGTAGTCCGCATACCAAGGCATCAAAAGTGCTCGGGGTGACCAGGTTTACTTGGGTTATCGGCTAGGGATTATAAGTTTTCTAGTTGAGAGTTAAAGTTTGATGATATGATACCACTTTCGTTGTTACTACTAGAAACTCCCGAGTTGGTCCGACCCTCAGTCGCATGATGTTTTTTTAACCTTAATTTTCAGTTCCACATTGTCCAGTAGTGCACCATAGTACAAAATCGTCTTCTTCACCACATCTCTTCCATAAGTCGCGCTATAATCTATATCTTAAAGAAACACATGTCACTGCCTCATTACACAATTCAAGACTATTATTTGTTTTCCCAAACTGTCGCATATAATCTCTTAGGATCTCATTGTGGTCTCGTTTATAGTACATGTATAGTCCCATCCTATTTGATAACCTTACTTCTAACAAAATGGTCTTGAACATAGATGACGATATCTTGAAGCTTCTGATGGAACTTGCAGCTCATTAAAGAATACCATGATGCTTATCTTGAAAATTATAAAGAAATATATGTACAGTAACGATATTCTGCACATAAACAAAGCATTACATTTATAGGTGCTCAATATGTTGATTAGGGTATCTGAGCCCGTTGCACTTCTCCAGCTTATAATTATCAAATTTACAAGATAGCTCCCCAACCAACCAAGTGATTTGGGGCCAGAGAGAACTTGATCATAATATGCATTTATAAGTAAGAAAAACTAAATTTCTGTATTGTATATTAAATTCAACCTTGGTAATCTTCCAGATACTGTTAATTGTGGGTGAACTGGTACGAGTTTGAGTAATAAAGCGGTTATCCAAAAACATTTAGATAATATAGTAGGAGCAATGGCATTGTACCTCACATTGGATTAGTTATAGATGAATAAAAATCTATTAAAATGGCAAATATGGATGCAACGGTTGAGTTTGATATTGTGCGGGTTGCTGCTAAGGACGCAGACATTTGTTGGATAAACATTGAACAGACACGTGTTATTAAGTCAGTTAGTAAGATAAGATCAAACCGTTAGTAATTTGTCTATATAAGAGACAAACCGTGTACATTTGATCTTCGAAATGACGGTTATGACTTCCACATTAATGAATGGACTAAGTCCCCCTAAAACTAACAAAAAATGCAGATAACACAAAGAGACTGCAAGTATGGAAATGATAACTGTCATTTCAAAGGTTAATACGAAAATATAACGGTCATTTCATGATCACTGTCGAAATGATAACGGTCATTTGATCTTATCTTACTAACTGACTTAATAACACGTGTTTGTTCAATGTTTATCCAACAACATTGAAATTAGGCTATACCCGAAGGTCGAAACAATAATGTCAATACTGAAATTGGACCTTGAGGATGATCAGCCTTAAACCTCCCAAATGGAGCCCATCACTAGTAACACAGTTCATGCTTCTTGCTTTGATGTCTAGAACGTGAGAGACGATGTCTATTGGGTTCAATATACTCTAAATACCAACCAAAGCCAACAAGTTTGTCGCTCGACAAATAGAATGGTTGAGGGTGGTTTTTGACTATTTATCTCATTTGGTGGACATCATGAGACAACTCGGTGTGGTAGTGCTTAGGAGATTCAATACTCCATCGTAATCCTCTAAATAATCTTGATAGACACGTATATGCCTAACTTCAAATCTCAATTTTAAGGGTCCCATACCAATGATCTCCACTTCATTGTGAACGGTCGATACCTCTGCTGAATGGACTTGGAATTCCTCTACCACACGGGCCCAACGAATAATTACATCTCTATGCCTCTTAGAGGCATACAACTATTAATCTATAGACACAGCTTCAGCCTCCGGTAGGTCCTCAAACTATGTGATGTTTTTTATGATAAACATAGACGATTATAGTAGTTAGTCACTTTCGTAGATGGTTTTAAGAATATATTATACAACCATGTCAGGGATTATGATACTTCGTACGACCCTTCACTTGTTTTCCTGATGGTTAAATCATAAAATGTTTTCTAATCCTGACCATGGTCTTATTCATCCAGCTCCTACTCCAACATGACTTCCAAGGTGACATTTTATTTTCCCAACTCGATTAGATTTGTTATTTCTTTTTGTATCCAAAAGTTCTAGACTTTTCATCTTCTTTTGTCGTGTGTCAACTGGATATTGACTCATTGGTTCTCTTTACCTTCTATATATTGTTCATCGCTTCATAATTTTACTTTTACATTTATTCAAAACTTTTCTCACTAAATTGTTTTACTTTCTCTTTTTAGATTTTAGTTTTTTTTTAATGGAAGTTGGGTTTTTTTCCATGTGAAGTTTTGGTAAAATTTCTGTCTATTAATATTCTAATGATGCCATGATCTACATTATTGCGGATGAACTGGATACTTTCATTAAGGGTTTTAGTAAAAGGGACATCAACAGAATTTGCGCGATTAACATTGGTGTTATTGGTGTTCTTGGTTGCCTTTACTTTTTTTTATTTTTTTACTATGCCTCATTGTCTAATGTGGGTCTATTTATCCAGTGTCTTCAATGTTGTCATGTTCTTGACAGGACGAGGTAACATAGTTAATTTTTTGGGACCGTCATTCTTGGTAATATGATTCGAAGCGATGGTGAAATTTAATTATTTGGTGAAGCTTTACTTGGAGAAGCATTGACAACAGTAGTGTTTTCAAAGTATTTTTTCATTTTATTCTTTAAAAAACGTGTAATGATTTCTTGTTAGCTCACCATCTATAGAAATATGACAAGAGCGCTTTTGGTTGTAACTGGTTTCATGATGTTGCAAATTATTGGTTTATCGCCAGCATTATTATTTCTCCTAATAGGGGCCAAAGTCCAGCTTGGATGAAATTTTTTAGTGTAAAAATTTAATAGAAATCAAACTAATGGATGAGGCGGCCAACAATAAACATAATCTCTAAGGATTTCTCATCAAGTAAAACTTGTTGAAAGTTTTGAGAACTTTGTCTTGAGCTAAAAAATAATTAAAAAAGTGAAGAAGTATGTTATAAAAGTATAACAATATAGAAGATGATAAAATTGAGTTTAGTAGATCATATCTTACATGTTTAAATTCACATTCCTTCTATTTGACCAAATTTATCAGTAAAACTTTTAGATTCTCAAATATCAGTTACACAGATAAACCATATTTTCAAGTATTATCAAAAGAGGGTGGACAGATAATTCGGGTTGAGTCTTTTAAAGTCATATAATAGATTAGAATTTCTTGAAGTTTTCAAATTTTGACACTTGAAAGGAAAAATTAAAGAGGTATAAATGTGTCTATTTTTTTGAATAAATCAGGGATAAAATGATGAAAGGTTAATCGAAGACCTCATTCTAATGGAGCAAGAATAACATCATAGTTTGCCATATTTAGTACGATGGGATAAGTCGCTAACTTTAAAGACGACGAGTTGTTATATAATCAAGGATGCAAATATTCAAACCTAAGGTCGCTACTGGTATATGCCTAATCCCTAAAGTAAATAATCCTACAAGTTGGCATCAATATAGACATATAAGCTTGTGTACAATTCTAAACAGGATTATGTCCAAACTTTTAAAAAACAGAATATCTCCCCTTTTACTTAAACTAATATCTAAAGTTCATGGAGCATTTGTTAAATATAAATTAATCCAGGATAATATCATAATAGCTAAAGAATTAGTACACAACCTAAATAGAAAAACTAAAGCAGGCAACATTATTATAAAGGTAGATATGTCAAAGGCCTTCGATAACCTTTCACATTACTTTATTATCAAAGTGCTTAAAGCCTATGGTTTTAACCAGAAGGTAATAATTAACAACCTAATAAGGTTAGTCTATGTTTCCATAATCATTAATGGAAAATCTGTTGGTTTTTTCAAAACAGTTAAGGACATAAGACACGGGGATCCTTTTGTCCCCAAGTCTTTTTATCCTAGCTGAAGAGATCCTTTTAAGAGGCTTAAATCAACTATTTACTACTAATAAACTCTAATTTACTCTAACAAAAGTAAAATTATAATACCATGCTTATCTTTTACGGATGAACTACTTATATTCACTAATGGCCTAGCTTCATCTATGGAGAAAATTTTCAAATTTTTGCAGGACTATCAATCAATATCTAGACAGTTACTCAACAAGGACAAAACAATTATCATTACACCTACTAAGCTCCCTTATGATATGATCAAATCCTTAACAATTCAATCAAGCTTCAAAACAAGTTACTTAGCAACAACCTACTTGGGAATCACCCTAAGTCCTCATAACAAGTCAGTAAATTTTGTTTCTCTCTTGTAGAAAATCAGAGATATCTCTGATTAGAAAGATATAAAACTATCCTATAGTTGAAGGCTTATCCTAATAAGGTTTGTTCTAATGTCAATACCATCATATTGGCTCCTAAGTTTTTGGCTCCTAAAATCTATAATAACTAAGATTGAAAGGCTTTTCAGCTGGTTTTTATGGGTTCATCATGGGAATCTAGCCAAATCCATTGGTCAAATTGTGCTACAATTTGCAGACCCCTGGGTAGTGGTGGATTAAACCTTAGAAGTTTACAGGATATCCAAGCTGCATTTTCCTGTAAACTTTGAATTATGTTTAGAGAGAATAAATCTCTCTTGACTAGACTACTTCACAGTATATACTGTAAGTCTCGTCACCCTTTACAATTAAATTACTAAAAAGGGGTCTCAAACATGGAATAGGTTGACAAAAGTTAAAGAATTTGCTGAGGAAAACATGAGATGGATCCTAGGAAAGGGCAATGTAGATATATGGCTAGATAACTGGATAGATAAGCCTCCCATTATATCTCTAAACTCTAGTCATAATAACTCATGGTCTAAAGGCTTAAAAGTTAAGTCTTTATAGAATGATAATGCTTAGAACATGGAAGCTAAAGCCTTTACTGTCTGATACTAATATTAATCTGGTATTTAAACTAAGTATTATTGATATGGTGGATGACTCCATCAACTGGATTCCCTCAGAAGGAGGAAAGTTTAACATTAAGAAAACCTTGGATTTTATAAATCTTAACCCTAACAGGTCTTCTCTATATGAGAAAATTTGAAACTCTATTACTCCTACTAAGTGTTCTTTCCTAGTATAAAGGTTAATACAGAACAAACTACCAATTGACTCTATTATGCAGAGCAGTTTCCTATTCAGCTATGGATACTATTAACTACATTACAAATATTTCATCTAGTATGGATCACTCTAATAGGTTTAAACAGAAACACTGGAAAAACATGGAAGACGTAGCAATCAAGTTGGGCTGTATAAACCATCTAAAAATAAAGAGAAGATCGCATACCTTTCTTGGGTTCCTCCTCCACCAGGTTGAATGAAGCTCAACACAAACGCGAGCTTCTAGCCGACTAGGAACTTAGAATTCTCACATATATAATAAAAAGTTACAACTTTAAGAAACAAGGGAAACTCATCATCCACCCTCAGATTTGTATTCACTGGTTTGTCCAGCAGTTGTTTTGCCATCATCTTTAAGATTCTTCGGTTGTTGATCATTCTTGAAAATTCTATTTTTGAGATTCCTAATCCTCATACTCGGCATCTCCATTCTCTGAATCTAGTGTTGCCTTTAGCTCATCTTTGAATGAAATTCCTGCAAAACATTCACCCTCAGATTTGTATTCACTGGTTTGGCCAGCAGTTGCTTTTTTCAATGGGATGGAAAAAAAAGTAAAACCAGATAAAGAAAGCTTAAATTTCAGGATGAAGTATAAATTGAAGAGAGGTTTAGCTCTGTTAAACTTAACTAGATAGTAGAGTCCTCCAAAAAGTTTATAAAACTAAAAAAATTTAGTTAAGGCAATTCATATTTCTTTTTTAAGTTTTTTTTGTGTTTCAAATTATTTTAAAAATCAATTCAGAAAACTGTAATATTAGAGCTCATGTCCGGTTTCAGCTATAATATTACAGTTTTCTCAATTGATTTTCAAAATATTTAGAAATAAAAAAAACTCAAAAATAAATATGAAATGCCCTAACTAACTTTTTTAGTTTTATGAACTTTTTGGCGGACTCTACTAATTGGTTAGTTGTAGCAGAGCTAAACCTCAATTCAAATACTTCTTTTGAAACTTTGAATAGATATCTCGCCCTTTCTTCAACAACTTGCCGAATTTTTCAGCATTTCGAGTGAGTTCGTTAACAGATATCGAGATATCTTCGTGGCTCTGAATTTTCTATAATTTCAAGTATATATAATTAAAATTAAAAAAATACAAGATGTATACAACTCTATTTTGTTTATTAAATGTTACCGTGCTATTTATAGGTATACTACATCACTTATCTATCTTCGCTCATTAAATTATTTTACGACATTCGTAATAGGCGAGAGCGGAGATAAATAAATTACGTAGTATACCTATAATTACCACTCTAGCATTCAATATACTTTGAAATTTAAAAGGGAAAAATATCTTTTGGCCAAACCTATTACTATCTAGTACCCAAAAATGGGTTAATGCTCACTTAATACCCATCGCATTAAACATATCCACTTCTAATACCTTTTCTTTTATTAATACCATGATTACCCTCAACCTAGTATATAAGGTTCAATTTGTGAAAAAGAGACCCTTTTGGGTACAAATGACTTTTTGAATTTTGAATTTTGAATTTATTAGCCCCTCTCTCTCCTCTCTCTTCTAACATAACAAATAACCCATTTTTCAAAAAGTCTCTTCTTTCAAAAAACGGCGACGTGATTACACTCATTCCGGCGATTACGTACTAACCACCGGCGAAGACATACTAACCACCGGCGAGGACATACGCTTTCACCAGCGCTCCGATTAATCACCGACGAATTCCGAAATAACCACAATGGAACCTGTTACTTCCGTTCACTGTCAGCCGTGATTCGACCACCTCTGTAATCGGAGCAAAACGTACCAGCTCCACCGGTGCTCTGTAATCGGAGGAAAGATAAAGTACCGGCTCGACGTCGCCGTTGATAGCAGCTCCGACGTCTGGTTTCAACTGAACGTTATCGTGACTCGGCTTTAACTGCAGTTTTATTTTCCATTTTCGACTTTGATATTAGAAACTCCGACGATAGTAGCTCCGACGACGTCCCCGTTGATAGCAGCTCCGACGATAGCAGCTCCTGTTTCTGGTCGATTCAAACCATCCATACCGGCGCCGATTACATTCCTGTAAGAATTTTCAGTTTTCCACCTTTGTTATATCTGCTTGCGATTTGTGTTATGTTCTGTGCGTAAAAGGCTGCGATTTTGCTGTGACTGTATACCCTGATATTTTAGCTATGATAGGTTGCTAGATGTGTTCAACAATATAACATGACCGCTTATAACCTGATATTTTAGCTATGATAGGTTGCTAGATGTGTTCAAACATATACCCTTACTGCATATACCCTGATATTTTAGCTATGATAGGTTGCTAGATGTGTTGAGAAATAGACCATGACTCCGTATACCCTGATAGTTTAGTTATGACAGGTTGCTAGATGTGTTCAACCATATCACCTGAACACATACACCCTGATATTTTAGCTATCATAGGTTGCTAGATGTGTTCAACCATATCCCCTAAACGCATACACCCTGATATTTTAGCTATAATAGGTAGCTAGATGCGTTGAGAAATAGACCATGACTCCATATACCTTGATAGTTTAGTTATGACATGTTGTTAGATGGGTTCAACCATATCCCATGACTGCATACACCTTGATTTTAGCTATAATAGGTTGCTAGATGGGTTCAAACATATCCCATGACTGCATACACCCTGATATTTTAGCTATAATAGGTTGCTAGATGTGTTGATAAATAGACCATGACTCCGTATACCCTGATAGTTTAGATATGACAGGTTGCTAGATATGTTGAAAAACAGACCACGAATGCATATACCCTGATATTTTAGTTATGAGATATTGCTAGATGTGTTCAACCATTTACCATTTAGACATGTACTTATATCAGTAACACATTCAGCTGTTGTACGCTGCCCTACAACAAACTAACCAAAACTCCTACAATTCAGGGTACACAATGTCGAAACCAAAATTTTGCATTTTCAAATTTGGTACCGAAACAGCTATTGGTTCGTTGTCCGAATTTGAAAACTTCGAGTCTTTTCAACAGTACGTTGAGGAGACATGGCAAGGGCTTGTTAGAGGCAACTACAGCATTACGTACTATTGCGGTGCTCAGAATAATTGTATGTTTAATAAGGAGACCGATTTTATTGGGTTGGAATGTTACCTTAATGTTGAGTATCTGAAGAGTGTTAGTTTTTTTTATCAAAGAACATGTTGCTGATAAAGGCTCCGCCATTAAACGTAAACAACCTGTTCAACTGTTCGAAGAATCCTCTCATATTCAACGAACTAGCGGTGAAAACAGTAGCTGTTTGGCCATTTCAACCCCCCAAAAAAGGAATCTAGCTACAACTCGATGGGCACAAGCTATCATCGATGTTGGACAGTCTTTTCCAGATGGTGCTCAAGGTCTGAGGTTATCCTTATCCTGTTATGCATTAGAGAACGGTTTTACGTTTAGGTACATGCACAATACCTTTAGCAAGATCACCGTTTATTGTGTAAACAAAGATTCAGACAGCTGCAAATGGAGGCTTTATGCTTCTGTTGATTCTAAGAAAGGTTTGATGACAATTAAAAGATTTGTCAGTACCCATACGTGCAGTCCCGTATTCACAAAGAACAAAAGCAGGCATCTGTCGTCGGATTTGATTGCTGATGAAATTCACGATTCTCTTAGGAACTGCCAATCCGTAACAGCTAAGACTATACAGTCCACCATCAAGCAAGACTACGGTTTAGACATTTCATATCGTCTATCTTGGATTGCGTTAGAGAAGGCCCGTCGTGTTGTATTTGGAGATAGTAATACCTCATTCGGATTGCTAAAATCATACTTCAAGAGACTAAAGAGTCGTGACATTACTATGGACTGCCACCTGGATTTGGCTCCCGGTAATGTTTTCCGTCGTTGTTTTATAGCGTTTGGGGCGTGTCTTCAAGGTTTCCATTCGTGCCGCCCTCTACTGTACGTTGACGGAACCCACCTAACAGGGAAGTATGGTGGCATGTTGCTTTCAGCAGTGGCAAAAGATGGAAACAACGGTCAGTCAATGTTTCAATACACTTTTCGTTTGCTAGATAGGTTGACGTAGATTGCTAGATTAATTTTAGATTGATTTCCTTATTCTGATAGATAGGTTCTGTTTTTTTTTGTCGTTGCGATTTTAGATAGGACTGATATATAGTCGTTGCGACTTACTTGCACTGATTGATAGATTAGGTTACACACCCTGTTGTTTTAGTTATTATAGATTGCTAGCTTAGTTATGTTATCACTGCGATTTATGCATTGTTTACTGTGCTACGTTGATTATTGCACAGGCTTCCTTAGTCTGATAGATATGTTATATATACATTGTGATTTGAGCCATTCACCATTGTCAAGGTCGTACTGTTTTGAACTTGTATCGTTTCCGTTTTAGGTCACTTCCCGGTAGCTTTTGGTATATTTGGTAATGAAGACTCACATAACTGGTTTTGGTTTTTGGAAAGTTTAAAAGCTCATTTGTTAGGGCGCCAAATAACTTTCATCTCAGACCGTCATGCTGGTATTATTAGCGTTGTCGCAACTCTTTATCCTACTGACTACCACGCTTATTGTATCTTCCATCTGATCCAGAACTTGACTAAAGCTCTTGAACACACTAACATAGTCTACAAAAACAATATGCTAATCATGTTTAGGAGGTGTGCTTATGCTCCGACGGTGGAACTTTTTAATAAACGTTATGGTCCGTTTCTGCGCCAAGGCGGTGAGCGTATTGGCAACTTTGTAAGAAATTTGCCACAAGAAAAATGGGCTCAGGCATATGTCAAAGGCAAACGATATGGGGCGATGACATCAACCGCTGTTGAATCGTTCAATTCCCAGATTAAAAAGCTGTGCCATCTGCCTATAGTGGAACTGGTCGACCGGATTAGAGATCTTTTTATGACTCAAATGTCTTGACGTTTAGGAGAGGGCCTAAGTTGGAACACACATTTATGCCCCGAGTTTGACAAGATGTTCAAAGAGAATGTACAATGCAGTCGGACTTGGTTAGTTCGCAAGTCTTCTGTCGCTTTTTTGAGGTTTTATCGGAACCAGTCATGGTGGTCAACATACTTCATTTCAAATGCACATACGGTTCTTGGCAGCAAGAATGTTTCCCATGCGCTCATGCATTGGCTGCAATTGCATCTATAAACGAAGATCCGATGACATTAGTAGAGCCGTTTTTCAGTGCTGCGAATTACCGGTCCAGCTATTCTTTTAATATACAGGCTATAACAGAGTTTGGTGAATCTAGTACCGAAAATTATGATGGAGAGCCTGTGGTGATGCCCCCTAACGTTAAAAAACGACCTGGGCGGCCGAGGAAAAAGCGTATTCCATCAAGAGGTGAAATTTCCAGCAGCCAGTCCCGTTGTGGTCGATGTTTCAAATCGGGGCATAATAGGAGGTCATGTGATGCTCCGTTCTAAAAAAATTTTACCAATTTTTTAGTAATATTTTACATCTCATAGATAAGCACTCCTTATCTTACGACTTATGTTTTAAAATACTTTAAACATTTGTATGTACCATGTCTGTTTGTTTCATACTCTGATAGATATTCAGTTCTACATTGCTAGATACTCTGCGATAACAACGATAGATACTCGTTAACTGCTTCCAATACTTTGCTGAATGTATGTATAATAGGTTGCTATATGTGTTGAAAATAGACCATGACTCCATATACCCTGATAGTTTAGCTATGATAGGTTGCTAGATGTGTTGAAAAAATATACCACGACCGCATATACACTGATATTTTAGCTATGATAGGTTGCGAGATGTGATCACCCATATACTCTGGCTGCATATACCCTGATAGTTTAGTTATGGGAGATTTCTAGATGTGTTCAAGCAATTACCATTTAGATGGGTGAAGTAGATACATCAATTTATGTGTTCTGTTTTAGTCTACATCCAACTGATATCTTACTTGCATTTGTTCAAGAGCTCCTTTAAATCTCCCCTGCCTGATTCATCTTGTTATTTAATAGATGTTGGGATTCACGGATAATATAGCCACATAGATTGATGACATAAATATCACATCTATATTTATAGATTTGTTAAACACTAGTTGATAGGTTAAATTGCATGTGATAGGTTAGTTTACATACCATGCGATTGTGGATTATAACTGCAATTAAAATTGTTTCAGTCAACTGCTTCATATCAGATTTTAACTTGTTGCATTCAAAAATTAACACAAGATTTTAAGATACAGAACACAAAATGCAATAAAACCTTAACATTACTAGAAAATCAGTCAATGCTACACATCTTCCGAATACACCAACCCTGTCAAAAAATGAGACTGCTGCACAGGGTTGGTGAAAGTTACAGTCCAACAGAGCATAAACAAAACATTAGAAACAACAAAATAGAAAGATAATGAAATGAAACTGCATGAACATGTTTAAACTTAATCAGAATCCTCTTCATGAGATCCCTCCTCCTCTTCTTCTTCTTCTTCTTCCACTTCTTTGTCTTCAGACTTCTCATCGTCTGCCTCCTCCGAATCATCATCCTCTCCTTTCTCCGACTCCCAACGGTCCCTACGTCTCTTCCGTTTTGGAAGTATTTCATCGTCAGACTCATAACTGTCGTCAAACGACCATGAGTCTCATAAACCGTAGGGGTCTTCTTGGTCCTCAGACCAAACAGACTAGTCGTCTTCGTCGTCGGAGGAGTACTCCGATGTTGTGGTTCGCTTGTAAGCCTTGTTGTCTACGTAGTGGTCAGTTGACCATCCGTCGTCGCTGGAGTTCATTGGTGAGAATTGTGAGGAAGGTGCCATTATCGATGGTGGTTTGGTTTCAACTTAGGCTAGAGTTTCTGGTGGTTTTTTGCTATACAGAGAAGTGTGAGATGAATATGTTCAACTATCACCCTCTATTTATAGCAAAACACAATGCCCAAGGCGAAGTCCCATCTAGCACACGTCTATTTAATGCATGTAATCATTCAAGTCCATCTACCTTTGTCTTTTCAACTTTCAATCTAACCAATAGGTTTAATACATTTACTTCTAATGAGTGATAGGTGTAGTTAAAAGTCATTTCGAAAAATTAAATTTACTCATCTACCAATAACCATATCCTCCAGTCCTAATATATAGTTGGTCCATCACTAATATGTGATATTTGATTTACGCCTAATCTACAATGCTAGATAAATAATATTTATAATTTAAAACCTATCTGCGCTAGATAATTAGTCTGACAGATATGTAAAAGTGTACTATATGGTTCGTAACAAAGCTGTTTTGACATGTGGACATCCATAGATACTAGATAATTAGTCTGACAGATATGTAATTCGTACTATGATAGATGCTTGATTATAACTCTGATAGACATTGCTATGCATTTCGGTATAAGTATGATAGATGATTGATTAAATGTCTGATAAATAGGAATGTAGACATTGCAATATACTTTACTATTACTCTGATAGATATAGAACATATAAAATACTATATATATCTGCCAAGGTATGAAATTTATTCATGCAACAAAGGCATCATCTGCCAAGGTAGTTTAGAGAAACATATCCCTTCATATTTACTTGAGTTTAAGTCTGATAGATACGAATTTTGTATATTGCTACATACAACACTTGTTTAGGATTCTGATAGATTTGAAAATAGATATTGCTAGAGTAGTTAGACTAAGTATTAATAGTCTGATAGATACGACTATCTAACTACGCTAGATATCGCACTATGTAGTTGCTAGATCTGATAAAAAGTGGTCTGATAGAAACATTATATAACATTGCTAGATGTTTAATTCACGTCTCATAGGTAATAATAAAAACTTTGATATTAACTTGATAACTACTCTGACAGATACAACATATCTAAATTACTAGATTCAACATTGAAGGATGTAACAGTGATGTCAAAAGAACTGTTTACACGAGAGTTTTCTAATAATTTCATATTAATTGTCTACTTCACCCATCCGAATATAACCGAATCATAAAAGCGGGTACCAAATAATGAATTACATTCTACCAACGTTTGTTTGTGTTTTGATCATTCATGAAATGCTTAAATATTGAAGCTCTTGTTTCGGCCGTCATTTCCTTTCCATATTCCCGCTAGAAACATACCCTCTCGTAATGATGTCTTCTGCGTACTTACAAATAAAAACACCGCAGTCAAGGATATCCTTCTTTTGGTGTGGGATATTTAACACAGTCTCTATTTTGTATCCACCTTTTACATAATGTATGTATTTTTTCTTCATGCAATAGGACAGCTGCAAAATCAAGTAATCCATAGTAACTATGCGATTTACGAGTAGTATTCATTGTTATGTACTACTGTATGCATTGATAGATATAGTATGCGACATTGCTAGATAGGCAACCAAGATATATCCTTAGCATTTAAAGTCCATACCAGAGCATTAACTGTGTTTTTCATCTTATCGGCAATGTGTTTGCTCCACGGCAACAGTGGGTTGTAGCTTATGGCAGCTCCATTCTCCATGTCTATAACCAGGAGCGTCCAGTGGTTCACGCCGGACGTGTTTACGGTACAAAGGGGAACAAGTGCAACATATGTGTCTGGTTTCATTGTTTCAAAAACCTTGTCCACAATGACAGACAAATCTCCCTTGATAGCCAGTGTTCCCTGTAAATTAAAGTCATTACTACAGCAAGTAGATGTTTCCAATATAACACAAAGAATTCCCTGGGAACTTACAGTTGCAATTCCAGTTATTTGAATGGCGCTGACAGGAAATGAATACTTATCATCAAACCCTTTCAGAGGGACTTTCCAATCTGAATCCTTTAACAACTTATATATCCAAACATCTATTACCTATCAAAACACAATTACAAGCTCAAATATGTTGAATGACAGTTACTGAAAAGAATAACCAACGGTTTATAGGTTGACAACTAAGACTTTAACTTCAATGAGACACATTGCTAGATGCTGCATATTAATGTTGCTAGACGTACATAGACACATTGCTAGAATTACAAATTAACTATGATAGATGCAACCTGAAACCTTATTACCTTGAAGTCAACTTGAGTTTCGTTAGGCAGTTCCATTATCTCACTCACACTAATGGAAAGCCTGTAGGAGAACTCCATTGTTGGCAAGTACCATACTTCTGGATCTTCTTGTTTTTCTTCCTCGACAAGTTTCAGCACCTTCTCGTACTCACTAAAATTGATCAGTTTTGTTGTCGATGTCGGGAACGACCAATCTACGACTGCAGTCTGCTGTTTTGTAACCTACGTCGCAGTAAGTAAGTTGAACCCAGGCATTTCATCAACGGGCACCTAAAATAAAGCATCAGAGTAAACTATTAACGTTACTTTTTGAAGGTTTATTGATAATACAATATATCTACTTACGTCAACGTCTGTTTGTTTTTTCCTCGATGGAGTCCAGCGTACGTCTCTTCTCGTTTGAATTTTCAACAGCCTTGTCAACTTCCGCGTAAAATGATTGAGTGCAGTCTACAAAGTTATCGTCAGCCAACGGTGTAACCAATCGGACAATCAGATCGTTAGATGTTGCTTTATGTTGTTGTGGTGTTGCGTACGAAGATTACTCGACCTGTGACACTTTTTCGATCTTCTCTGCGGATCGCTCTTCTCCGTTGGTAATTGGAATCACCTTAAATGGAGATACAGCTTGCGATAGTTGTTCGCACTTTGCTGCTTTTGGACTCCCAGTGTATGCTAAGGTCTTTACATTAGACTGTCGTGTGTCTTCAGTCGCTGCTGTTTCCACTTCCTAATAACATCACATTACAATATTGGAAAACATACATTGCGATATCAGCACAACTATCATTGCTAGATGCGTTCCAAGTTGAACGATGATATTTACGCCTATTATACATTGTGATTTATTTGCAGTCAAAACAGTATTCTACAGATTTTTAATCTATCAGACTATATACTTATTGCGTTTACGATTTATCAAACATGCATCAACTAATACTCATGAGACAATCATTGAAATCATGTCTTACACTACACAGATACTGTTAAACCAACTTTTTTATACAAAAAACAACCCATATACTATAAACCAACCTAGAGTTTGAACATTTCAAAACAAGACAAAACATAATTACTGAACATTTATGAATCTTAAGGATTTTAATATCCACTTACATTTTCAGCCACATTCTCCACCACATTCTCGGAGACAGGTTTTAGACCCTGTAGTTCTGGACCCTGTAGTTCTGTGGCTGCGTTCTCCAGCACGGTAGTTGCTACTGTGTCAGCTTCTCCTTTGTCGCGACCTTTCTCCGCATTCTGTCCATCATCTACGGTTTCCGACGAGTCCTCCAACTGTTGTTTCAGTTTTTTCGTTCCTTCGTTGGAACCTTCCTCCAACAAATCAATTCTGTCCTCTGATACTTCCTTTTCTTTTTCCTCAGCTGTCTCAAGCTCCTGTTGTTCTTCTGTTGTTGTCTCCCCCTGAACATCCTCTTCTGTTGCTTTTTTGGTTTCACAAACTCCTTGGTTCCTCTTGGGAACAAATCCATGCCTCCGAGATTTGTAAACCAGTGTTTCCTTAACAACCTTCTCGGTAATGTTTCCATCCTCTGTTTCAACATCGTCCTCATCAATACGGCAAAATGGCATTGATAAGGTGTTCAGCAGATGTTCATCGTCACCATCCACTCTTTCATCTTCCACCTCCAGCTTCTGTTTCAGCCCGTTCAAGTCTTTCTTTAATTTTTCAACCTGAATCAAACGAGCATACAAAATACTTAGACAGCTGCCATTGCGAGATACAACATCTAAACATTTCCTATGTTCAGTTTAACCAACATCTAAAGCTTATTAGTACGTAAAAAACATGGTAACACTAACCTCTTCGTTTCTTTCCTCAAGCGACGTTTTCAACCGTTTGTTTTCAACTTTCAACCGGTGCAACCGGCTTCTTTTTTCCAGCTTGTTGTTGTCACGCAACACCGACTGCGACAGCCCTCCAAATCTTGGAATACTAGACCTACGTTTGTTTTTGTTTTTCAGCCTCTCCCCTTTTGTTTTACCAACTCTTGACTTCCTCTCCACAATGAATTCCCCCAATGTAACATCGTCATCTACCTCAGTGTTCGAACTTCTTCTCTACTTAGTTCCAGCTCCGTCATCTACCTGTTTCAGCTTCCTTCTTGTACTTCTGTTCGTAACATATTTCTTTCTTTTCCTACTCCTCTGTTCACTTGTTTCTCCAACAGCTTCGTACTTCATCCGCAAATCATTTTCTCCATAAACAAAACGTTCAGACGCTGTCAACAGTAACTCATCCGCCACAACCTAAGAAATAAAGTATAATATACATTCAGCAACACAATTTTGTTGAAGTTATGATGCTATGCTACAGGGTATGCGATTTGTTTAATATTCTTATCGATAGATATGTTTATTTCTTGTGGTTCTAATATTGATGGCTGTGATTTGTTTGTAGGATTCGTGGATATGAGATTTGTTCGATTTTACAAAATGGACATTGATAGATATGTTACATACCTGGTCGTCCCTGAGCTGACTGACCATCTGGATCATTTCGAATGTCGACTCCTTGCCCTCTAGTCCCCACCACTTGTAACATCTAGGGATTATGTTTGGCCTTGGTACGTCGACGTTCATCGAAATATGCTCCATCACAAATGGCTGCACAGAATATAACTCAACATTAAAAAAAAGGTTTCGTAACAAGCATGCTGATCATAATCCATTGTACTTACAAACAGCAGAGCAACACATCCGATCACTCTTGCAGGCTTCCCGGCTCTAAATACATTTGTCCAGTGATTTGTGAAGCTTCTCCAAGATGGCTCCAGACCAGTCATAGTCGTTTATTTTTTCAAGATTCTCCACGTAAAATATTGTTGTCCACCCGACGACGTTGCCAGACACTGAAAAAAACAGTGTCCAGCATATGAAAAGTATCAGCAGCCGAGCAACATCCTTCGCTGGGTAAAAAACACCAGTCATCCTCCACGTTTGCCGATTGTAACAAGTTAGTCCCTGTCCTTTGAGGCCGTAATAAAGGGGTCCTTGTCTTTGTATTGGGTAGAACAAAACCATCATTTTCGAGTCCAGCCCAACATTTCTCCCCATTATACCCTTTGACCAGCCACATCAGCTATCCACGTAGGACGCTGATGTGGCAACAGTAAAAAAGTAAAAGCAGTTTTTACTTTAACCCAACCCTTTAACCCTACTTCCAACCCTAAATCCCGACCCGTTAGCCCTAAACCCATCTAAAACCCAGCCCAACCCATCTAAATCATCATCATTTATTACTTTTCTTTTTAATTCGTCTTCCTCCTCTTTCCTCGTTGCTTCCTCTCTCTCTCTCTCATCTTTTCTCCATATATTATTTCTTTCAGATTCTCCATTTTACTTGTTTCCCAATTCTCTGAATCTTCTCTTCACCTCCTCTTATATTCTTCATTTCCTTTTCTTTTCCTGTTTGGTTGCCAGGATAATCGTAAGAAAACTTTTCAATTCTCTCTTATCATATATATATATATATATATATATATATATATATATATATATATTGATTTTGATCTGGCTGTAACCGTTTATATTCATTTTGCAGAAGTTCAAGAAACATATTGCTTAATTGAGAAGTCGGAAAAAAGCTAGGAAGAGATCTGATCGAATAGGGCTGAGGAACACAGATGCGAAGCACCAGAAGGACACCGTCTCTGCCCTAACAACTGCAGATTTTTCGGAAGCTCAGCCACCATGAATCTATGTTCTAAGTGCTACGGAGATCTCCGTCTTCAACAACAACAACAAGCCTCCATCAAATCCACCGCAGAATCATCTCTCTCCGCCGTTTCCTCCTCATCTTCGTCTCCTCCGATCGAGCTTCCTTCTTCTCCCGCCGTATCAATTACCGTGGAAGTTAGATCTCCGGTGACTGCAGATGCGGAGGAGGAGAAACCGGTGGTGACGACGGCGAAACCGCAGCAGAATCAGTGCTTTTCGTGTAGGAAACGGGTCGGTTGACCGGGTTCAAGTGTAGATGTGGGACGACGTTTTGTGGGATCCAAGGGAGAATCTGAAAGAAATAATATGTGGAGAAAAGATGAGAGCGAGAGAGGAAGCAACGAGGAAAGAGGAGGAAGACGAATTAAAAAGAAAAGTAGTAAATGATGATGATTTAGATCGGTTGGGCTGGGTTTTAGATGGGTTTAGGGCTAACGGGTCGGGTTTTAGGGTTGGAAGTAGGGTTAAAGGGTTGGGTTAAAGTAAAAACTACTTTTATTTTTTTTACTGTTGCCACATCAACGTCCTATGTGGATAGCTGATGTGGCTGGTCAAAGGGTATAATGGGGAGAAATGTTGGGCTGGACTCGAAAATGATGGTTTTGTTCTACCCAATACAACGACAAGGACCCCTTTATTACGACCTCAAAGGACAGGGACTAACTTGTTACAATCAGCAAACGTGGAGGATGACTGTGTTTTTTACCCTCCTTCGCTTCATCCTCCCCTCCTTCACTTACTGCTTTCTTGATCGCTTCCTACAAAATCAACAACATCATACCAAGAATACAGCAATAACAATTAAAGGCAGTTACCCCTAATACGACATTGATAGATATGAACCAAGACATTGCTACATGCATATTCTCAAACACCAACGTAATATTATACAGCTAACACACTACTAGATATGGTATACTACTATGCTAGATACCAGCATACACATGCAGGTTTTTTATCATCGTCATACGCCTGCAGCATAAACTAAAAACAACTACATTTTAGCATACTAGATTTACCTTTATTAACGCATTAGAAACTGATTTGTCGTTTGTTGGCCCGCTCCTCATCGTCCTTGGGCTCAAAAAATATTTCTGCATCAGAATCGAATCTAACTCAGCTCCATCAGCATACCGAGGGATAAATGCGCCTGATTTGCTCATCAGCATCTCTTCGTTACCGTGTTGCAGGCCAAAAATAGCCTTCACATCTTTCCTCGTCAGCCTTACGTGCTTCCGTCCAATCTGGAAAGACTTCCATCTAACATCGTATAAACCACAAATCGCCTCGATGAAGTAGTAGAACTTTTTAAGCTTCAGAACCTCGTTCCTTAAGTTGAACGATGGTTTCAGGAAGGTATAGAACGGTGTTCCTCTAGCAGCCGCGATGTGTTCAGCTTTAATGATATCCCGTCTGAGTACGTTGATTATGCTTACTAACCCGGACCTGTAGAATACTCCTGTTTTTGTCATGTTTACCTGTTAACATTCAAATCTCAAGCTACTTAGTAATCCCATTGTAACTAAAACAATAAAACTAAGCAGCCAGTATATACGTTAACTCTTCGAGACAGCAAGTGTCCAACTAACTCCACAATATTGTATATCTCACTACAGTGCAACAGTGCTAAGCGTGACCAAATTCATATACTACTCTGCTAGACGTGCAACATGACGTCTAAACTCACTGCAATGCAACAGTGCAACAGTGCTATACGTGCTAGACTCTGCTAGACGTGCTATACTACTCCGCTAGATACGGCCAAGCTACATTGCTATATCACTAACCCCCATACGTAAACTAACACCACTTACACCAGCAACTCTATAGGTCTGATAGACGTCGGTACACGTTCAGGTTTCATCCATGGCAGGTTCCAACGACTGTTTCTCGACGGCGTCGGAAGACACTATCAACAAAACTATCAACTAACATCGAGCGGTGGATGAACACTAAAAAATACACATACTGACTCGACACCATCGACTATCACTGTAAAAGAACGGAGTATTATAACTACCGGAGTATTAAACGTATTCTGGCGAAGCTTATACATCGACGCACATACCTGGAAGACAGACAATGGTTGAGGAATACCTGCTCTGGTTCGACGGCGTAAGAATACTTCGACGCAGTAGAAGGCTCGACAACGTAGGTGCTGAATGGTGATTGATTGATCGATCGGAACTGAAAGCCGGTTAGTTGTCGCCGGTTAGTTGTCGACCGGAACCGAAAGGTTCTAGTTTCAAACGTGTCTTTTGGGTTCCCTCTCGTTTCACGTGTTTATCTCTCTTCAAATTTAGAAATGTGGAATTGGAGGGAATCGGAACCTAAACGTCAGATTAGAAGGTGTAAAAAAGTGGGTTTCAACCAAACAACCCTTTTTATACCCTAGAGGGTATAATTGTCCCAAATATGGCTCTAGGTATTTTATGAAACTAATCCAAAAGCGGATACCATTTTGGTATTTGATAGTTGAGTGAGTATTTAGGGGTACTTTTCTCAATTTAAGATTACGAAATTAATTTATTATTTAAAAATTATTAATATTAGTTAATTAATTATTATAACGGATTATTGATAATTATTTGTTAATATAAATTCTAAAAATTAGACGTTGTTATTTTTCCTTCAAAACTATTAACATTAACCAATTAATTACAAAACTATTAACATTAATCAATTAATTACAATAACATCTTAAATTATAATGAAACTGACTCGATAAAGTTATTTTTAGTATAATTTTGTTTTATTCAATTTATTTTTGTCATAATTTGTTACTAGAAATTCAAAAAATAACGTTATCCATTGTTATTTTTCCTCAATTTTTATTACATAATTATTAATATTATTTGTTTATTTATAATAACGAATTAATTAATAATGAAACGACTAAAACATGACTGATAATTATTTTTGTAATATTATTTTGTTTTACTCTATTATTTTTTATATATTTTATAACGTTAATATTAAAAATGACATAATTCATGCTATTTTTCTTTTAAGACATTTTTTATTCAAAACTATTAAATTAGTCAAATAACTATAATAACATCTTAATTTAAAATATAAGAATGGCGGATCCAGGAATAAAATTGAAGGTATGCCCAAAGATGTTATGGAAAATTTCATTATAATATAAATATTCGAGTATTGCATAATAAAAATATGTAAATATTCTAGTTACAATTCAAAATGAAAATATATTCTAGTCCAAAAGTAAATGCATTCTTCTCTCACTCATGCTTTGAAAGCGTTGGATGATATCTAGATCATCAACCGTAGAAAACACTTCTTTCTCCACAAATGTCACTAAACAATCATTAAGCCATGAATCGTGAATTGACAATTCTATTTCTTAACTCATTCTTCACCAATTTCATACGAGAAAATACTCGCTCAAAACTTGCGGTAGCAACCAATAAGGACAAAACTCGCTTCAAAAGTCTGTACACAAATCCAAATATCTAGTGTTTTTTTGTACAAATAAAAGTCTTACATAGATCCGAGATAATTTTCTTATAGAAAGGAAAACTAGGGTTTGAAAATTCCCAATTTTTTTGGTGATTTGTTGAATCAAAATTGAAGTAAAACCAAATGGAAAATTTTATTGCTTTGTTGAATGAAAATCGAAGTAAACTTCAACTAAGGAAAAATCTTACAATTTAGCAGGTGGACAAGATATTACATCAACCATTTGCAAATCTTCGTGTTTCATACGAGAAAATACTCGCTCAAAACTTGCGGTAGCAACCAATAAGGACAAAACTCGCTTCAAAAGTCTGTACACAAATCCAAATATCTAGTGTTTTTTTGTACAAATAAAAGTCTTACATAGATCCGAGATAATTTTCTTATAGAAAGGAAAACTAGGGTTTGAAAATTCCCAATTTTTTTGGTGATTTGTTGAATCAAAATTGAAGTAAAACCAAATGGAAAATTTTATTGCTTTGTTGAATGAAAATCGAAGTAAACTTCAACTAAGGAAAAATCTTACAATTTAGCAGGTGGACAAGATATTACATCAACCATTTGCAAATCTTCGTGTTTATTAATCATTAACCTGCAATGAAATATGCAATCAATTTGGAATGAATGATTAACAACCATGCATATCATATAATTTTATTATAGAAAGAAAAACTAGGGTTTGAAAATCCCCAATTTTTCAATGATTTGTTGAATCAAAGTTGAAGTAAAACCCAATATCAAATTTTACTTCTTAGTAAATCGAAGTAAACTCCAATGGAAAATTCATTAACTGAATCGACTTAATATTTTATTATAGAAGAAGTGGGTATCCAATAGGTGTTGAACCCAAGACCTCAAGTATACTACTTGAGAAGTTAACCACTATACTAAACTTACTTTTCTGATTTAAGATTGTCCCGGGCATACCTATCTCCCCCTAAATCCGCCCCTGATATTAATTGTTTTTGTAGTATAATTTTGTTTTACTTTATGTACTTTTTTCGATGATTTGTTAATAAAAATTCTAAAAATGACGCCATATATTGTTATTTTTTCTTTAAGGCTATAATAATTTTTTATCCAAAATTATCAATATTAGTCAATTAATGACTAAATCATTGATAATTATTATGTTTAGTATAATTTTGTTGTACTTTATGTATTTTTGCGATAATTTGTTAATAAAAGTTTAAAAAATAACGTCATTTTTTTTCAAAACTATTAACATTAATCAATTAATTATAATAATGTCTTAAATTATAATAAAACCCACTCGATCATGATTGAAAGTTATTTTTGGAGTATAATTTTGTTTTACTTAATGTATTTTGTATTTTGTGGTAATTTGTTAATAGAAATTCAAAACATGACGTGGATTATTATTTTTTCTATTTGTTTTATTCAAAATTATTAACATTAGGTAATTAGTTTTAATAACGTCTTAGTTTACAATAAAACCAAGTGGATCATCAATAGTATAATTTTGTTATTTTATGTATTTTTGTGATAATTTGTTAATACTAAAAATGAAGTCATTCATTGTTATTTTTTCATTCACGACTGGTAATTTTTTATTCAAAACTATCAACATTAGTAAGTAATTATAATAACATCTATAATTTTGTTTTACTATATATTTTTTTAATGTAGAAAACAATGTTTCGATTCCGGATAATCTCTGAAGTCTTGTAAACAATTTCTTATTAAAATATTTTTGGGGTTCTCCAAAAAAATTTCTATGGGATAAAATCAGAGATATTCTATTGAACAGAGAGGATGAAAATGATTTGACTTTCTTTTTCAACAGAACCCATTTTTTAATCAATTCGACCAACCAAAAAACAGTTTGGATGTTAGTGTAGTTAAGGGTAGTCAGCTCGACCCCAGCCAGGGGCTCTGCCCCTTGGACCTCGCCAGGGGCTCCGCCCCTTGACCCCATTAATCATGATCTAATCTAACAAGCGTGTACTCCACACTCTACGACTTGTTTGATAATGTATCATGATTAAATTGGTCGACTAGTCGATCCAATTACACTAAAATAAGTAACATTCTTCCCCTATTTTAGTGTAATTCATGATCCAGTAAACACAATCATATCAAATATCAAATTTATGCATAAATGAAATATCTTAACGATTGAATTTCACATTAGTATATTACACATTCCAAATATTCGAATATCAAGGTATCACTAAGGATTGAACCTTTACTATTCACAATGAATACATGAAGATAATATACACATAAATTTACATTCTAACTTGTTCTTACTTGACACTATATTTTACTAGCCTTGCATCCTTATCCTTCTTAGGCATATCAAAGCCAAGTCCTAACTTCTTGAAGCGGCTAATATTCATGTTCAAATAGGTAGTTCTTTTCATCTTGCACCTCCATATGCAATTTTTCAAAAGAGCTATCAAGATGATAATCTTCAACCTTCACAACTTGCAGGTCTGAACACATACCTCGGGATGATATAAAAATGTGTTCCAATCTCTTGATGTTAAGCTTGCCACATTGAATTTAACACCTAATATCATATTAGATTGGAATTGGGTATCTCAACATGAGAGATTTTAGATGGACTTTAATCTCATCCCAATAGCTGATTTGTGCACAAGATCTCTACTCAACCCTTTGGTTAAATGATCGGCTAAGTTATATTGAGTTCTCACAAACTCTATTGAAATAACATCATGCGTGATACGCTCACGAATCATACAGTGTCTAACACCTAACTGTCTAGACCTGCCTTTATAAACTTGTCTATAAATATTGGCCAAGGTAGCCTCACTATCACATCTGATAGATATAGGTGATATCGGTTTGGGCTACAACGGAATTTCGTACATTAAATTTCTTAGTCACTCAACTTCTTTACTCGCTGCTGCTAATGCCACAAACTCTGATTCCATTGTTGAATCAGTAATACCAGTAACTCGCATCTGAATATCCTTCAAGTACAGAAGTAAATCCAGTCTAAGTTAAACCATAATTCATGGTTGCTTTCAAATAATTAATACTTGATTTAAAGCTTGTCAATTATGTGAACTAGGATTGCTAGTATACCTACTAAGTTTTCCAACAGCAAAAGCAATATCTGGCCTAATGCTTGTCATGGCATACATAAGACATCTGATGGCTCTCGAGTATTCAAGTTGAAATACAGAAGCACCTTTATTAGGTAGAAGCTTTAGACTAGGATCTATAGAAGAGCTTACTGGAGAACAATCTTTAAAATTAAATTTATTCAGTATCTTCTCAATATAGTGAGATTGAGAAATCGATATATTATTGTTCTTTCGATTGATTCGTATACAAAGAATAATTTTAGCTTCCCCCAAATCCTTCATCTCAAACTTAGATGATAAAAAATTCTTCGTTTTATTAACTTGATTTTGGTCAGTACCAAAAATCCACATATCATCCACATATAGACAAATCATAACTCATTTACCAGAATTATCAAATTTGTTATATACACACTTGTCTGCTTGGTTAAGAATAAATCTATTAGACAATATCGCATTATCAAAATTTTGATGCCAATCTTTTGGTGCTTGTTTCAAACCATACAAATATTTTTTCAACTTGCATACCTTGTTTTCACAACTAGGAATGAAATACCCTTCCGGCTGTTTCATATAAATCTCCTCATCCAAATCATCATTCAAGAATGCAGTTTTAACATCTATTTGATAAATTACAAGATTGTATACAGATGCAAGTGCAATCAACAATCTAATAGTGGAAATCCTAGCAACCGGAGCATAAGTATCAAAGAAGTCAATTCCTTCTCTTTGTCTAAATCCCTAGATAATCAATCTAGCTTTATACCTTTCAATAGTACCATCTACTTTCATTTTTAGTTTAAAGATCCATCTATTTCCTAATGATTTGCACCCAGGAGGTAAATCAGCCAAGTCCCATGTATTATTATGCATGATAGACTCTATCTCATCCTTGATAGCTTCTTTCCATAATGAAGCATCCCTTGATGTCATAGCATCACTAAAAGTCCTTGGACCATCTTCAATAAAAAAAGTATTCATATTGATAGTCAATCTTATCTCTTGACCCTTCAACTAAATATAGTTGAAAATCAGATCCGTACAACCTAGCTTTTCTGGCTCTAGTACTTCTATTTGGCTCAGAAGGTTCAGGTACACAACTAGTACCACTTGATGTTGTATTTTTAATTTGACTTGAGTTCTTATTCAAAGAGTTTTGAATCAAATCTGTAGGTCTAGGTGTAGAAGTAAATCTCTCTTCATCAAATATTGCATCTCTTTACTCGATAACCGTGTTCACCGAGACATAATCATTGGATTCTAATACATATAACTATATGAAACAGAATGCTCAACATATCTAATAAAGATACAATCTATACCTCTTTCACCTAAATTTTTCGTTTTGGGTTCGGTGAGCCTTACAACTGCTCTACAACCCCAAACTCTCAGATAATTCAATGTTGGAGGCTTCTTAAACCAAAGCTCGTACAAGGTCATCTTATTCCTTTTAGTAGGAATACAATTCAATAAATAACAAGTTGTTAACATAGCCTCACCAAAGAATCCTTCACTCAAACCTGAATAGGACAACATGGAATTGACTATTTCTTTTAAAGTCCTATTCTTCCTTTCAGCTATACCATATTGTTGTGGTGTATAAGGAGCCGTGGTTTGATGAATTATACCCGTAGACTGAAAATATATTTGCCTCACGAATGATTGCAGTCCCCAATGGGGTAGCCGAGTTGGTTGAGTATGACATGCTTGTGACCAAAAGTCATGAGTTCGAGTCCTTCTACATACGCTTTCTCGGCTGAGTTTGTCATCTTGTGTGGTTTACCTTTTGGTGTTGGTTTACAGGCTATCGCGTCAAGGGTTTACCCTGTGCACACTCATTGCACTCTGAGTAGCAGCTGCGGGTTCCCTCCGGAAAAAAAAACATGCATTGGTCTGAATACAAAAAGATTGGGTTATATTGAAAAACGACTCTATTCGAACAAATATCTCTCATTTTACCCAATTAGAATTTTTAGAGAATTCCAAAAATATTTGGATTAAAAATTGTATGAAATTAAATCATATTTCCTGCATAGACAATACATAACTTATAAAAAAATTTGATGTCGAAGTGGTCTAGATAATTTGGTTTAGCGCAAATCCAATCGTTTTTATATTTGTATAAACTATGCAAGCAAAAAAAATGCTTTCCATACTACCGAAATAGTTTTTAAATCCACGTCGCTCTTGAACTTGCAGGGAATAATTATCAATGATTCCGTCAGTAATTGATTAATGTTAATAGTCTTGAATAAAAAAACTACTATAATCTTGAAGGAAAAATAACAATGAATGGCGATATTTTTGCAACTTATATTAACAAGTTATTAGAAAATTACACAAAGTAAAACAAAATTATGCTACAAAAATAATTATCAATGATAATCAAGTCGCTTAAAATTTTATTATAATTAATTAATTATTTTTGTAATCTCAAATTTAAAAAAATATATTATTAAATTTAAAAACAATACAAGAGGTGTTCGAAGCCAAACACATTGAAATTATGAAATAATCTATACAACTCTATTTGGTTTATTGAATGTCACAACGCTACTAATTTATCTTGCCTATTAATAATTTTGTAAAATAATTTTATTTTGTTTGTTTTTATTTCAGGGCTCTAGACCGTCAGGTTTACTTTTCGAAGATGTTACAAGGGGAATAATTTCATTTGGGCCCTTTATGTATTTCATTGTACCCCTTAAGTAATAAACACGATTGGTCTTGAGAAAGAGTTCTATGTTACTATAATATATGTTAAGTGTTTTAGATCTGAGAGGCTGACCTTTTAGAATAACTTAAATCAAATATCTAAAGATATCAAAGAATGGATTGTGTTTGGAGATTTCAATGTAATATTGAATTCTCATGAACATCTACTATGTTATACTCTTTATAGTAGAAGCATGGATGAATTTGGTGGGTATTAATGGATTGCAATTTATAGGATGGTGGTGTTATTTCTAATTTCACATGGACCAATAAAAGAAAACTGAAAAGACTAAATAAAGTTGTTTACAACTCTACTTGGTCTGATTACTTCACAAAAAAAAATCATTCATCTTTCCAAACCATGTTTTGACCACTCTCCATTAAGTATTTATTTAAATTATGACCAAATGAAGCATAAAACTTCGTTAAAATTTCAAAATAGGTGGTCTTCACTCTAATTTCCTAAAAGTGGTGGAAGAGAAATGGATTGAATCTATAAGAGTTCATCTATTTTGGAATAAGTTAAAGAAATGGAATATGGAAGAATTTGTGAACACTTTTGAAGCTATTAAATAGTGTAACGAATAGTTAAAATATAAAGAAATTTGTTTTGAAAAGACCCGGGCTTTAAAAGATAAAGTTTTTCAACCAAAATCTCAAGCAACTTTGCTTCAACCTTTGGCTAAAGAAGATAAATAATATACTAAAAAATTAATATTAATTGGGTCAAAGATCGTGACAGGAAGTCAAAATGCTTACAAAATTATTATTTTTTTGGAGGGAACCCGCAGCCGCTACTCAGAGTGCAATGAGTGCGCACAGGGTAAACCCTCAGTCTGACGCGATAGCCTGCAAACCAACGCCAGAAGGTAAACCACACAAGGTGACAGGCTCAGCCGAGAAAGCGTATATAGAGGGACTCGAACTCATGACCTTTTGGTCATAAGAATGCCATACTAAACCAACTCGACTACCCCCTTGGGGCAAAATGCTTACAAAATTATGTTAAAAGGAAGAGAAGGAGAAATATTGACAACTAACAAAAAGACTAGTACGAAAACTTACATTAACTTTTTTAAATCTTTATTAGCTAGTAATCCTATTCATATAGATAATAAAGATATATCTGTCATAATTCCTAAGATAATAATTGAAAAAAATAACAAGAAGTTAGTTAAAATAACTTCTAAGCATGAGATTTATAATGTTATTCAGACCTTCACTTCTACCAGCGCTGCTGGTGTTGATGGCTATAATGGCAAATTCTATTAATATTGTTGGATGATAACAAAAAATGATCTATGCAATGTTCTTAGTGCATTCTACAAAGGATAAATAGCTCCTCAAGGTGTATTTACTTCTGCCATTTGCCTCATCCCCAAAGTGCAGGCCCTAAATATTGGAAAGAATTCGGACCGATTAGTTTGTGTATCTTGTTAAATAAGATCATAACTAAAATCATAAATAACAGATTAGTTTTATTACTTCATAAGCTAATCTCTCTTGAACAAGGAGGATTTGTCAAAGGGAAAAAATCAAGACAATACCATTTTTGCTCAAGATTAGCTTATGGTCTAAAAAAATAAGGGCACTAATATTCTATAAAAATGTATATATGTCTAAAGCCTTTGACATTCCATCCTATAGATTCTTAATGAAGGTTTTAAAAAGATTTGGTTTCAATGCCAACAGTTTAAATCTAATCTTGATGTATAAACAATATCTCATTTTATATTATTATAAATGGTGAAGTTCAAGGATACTTTAAAGGTATTAAAGGTCTTAAACAAGAGGATCCTCTATCCCCAAGTGTATCCATAATTGCATAAGAATTTCTTATTAGAGGCTTAATAAAACTGTATACAAAACAAAGACCTAATATACAATTTTAGGAGTCAATTAGACATACCATGTTTGGTATATGCTTTTGACTTCATTGTTTTCACCAATGGCTCCATTGTAAATCTCAAACCTCAACTCATTCTTGTTATATTACCAAAACATCTCTGGTCACATTATAAACAATGAAAAAATAAAGTTTATTTCTTCAACTAAAATACCAAGAAATAGAATTAAAGTTTTAGAAACAACTAATGGTTTCTCTCATAGTTTTCTTCAAATTACTTATTTAGGTATCTCAATTCACACAAAATACAATAAATTAATATTTGAGGAAATTAATTCTAAAATTTCAGACTAGGATGGTAACTTTGTTCAATTAATTTTTCTAACAATTCGTAACTATTACTTTCGAAGTATAATTATTCCTTGAAAGATTATTAATGGAATTGAAGGATATTGCAATAAATTCCTTTAAGGCTCTAATAATCTTATAAAAACATCATTTAGTCTAATAAGAAGCATTTATATAATTTTTTTTATGAAGGTGGTCTTAATATAAGAAAGATAAGTGATATTGAGACAACTTACTATAGTAAGCGCTGGTTTAGATTCAAAGAAAAACAATCACTATGGGCCAAGTTTTCGTAAAATCCATATACTATCCTAATATTAATCTAATTGCCTATTGAAAACGAAAAGTGATCTAAAACTTTGTAAAGGTTGCTAAATATAAAAAATTTAGCTGATAAGTATATGTCTTGGACTATTGGCCATGAGGACATAGACTTTTGGCTTGGAAAATGGGGTAATACCAGGCTCCTAGTCTCATTATCTAGCAATGGAGATAATTTGTGGTATGTGAAAGAAAAAATGAATCAGTTTTAGAGAACTGATCACTGGAACCTGAATGTCCTTATAAGGAAAGTCCTTCCATATGACATAATCAAAATTGAAAAATTTAAAATTAATATGGAAATTAAGGAAAATCTCAAATGGTCTATATCTAATATTAGACGTTTTAGTACCAAAGAAACCTTAGACACAATCAGATACAAAGGTAATAGATCTATGAAGTACAATTGTTTTTGGAATTCTACAACATCTAAGAAATACTCTTTCATATTATGTAAGGTTCTAAAAAACTGGATACATACTTATTCTATCATTCAAAGAAGAAATTTCTCTATGGCATGAAAATTCCAATTTTGCTTTTGAGCCTAGCCAACACCTATTTATTCAGTGTGATGTGGTGCGTGAAGTATGTAAATATATCACAAGACTGTTTGGCATCTTAATTTACAAGGATATAACTTACCCAGCTATGATAAGATCCTGGTTTAGTTTTACAACAAAAAATGTTCATATAAGAAGAATTATACATAGTATTCTAAGTTGGGTTTTATGGAAAATTAGCAACAAAAAGAAGCATGGAAATCTCAGTCCTAACTTTAAATCTATTATGAATTATATAAAACATATTATATTCAAGTTAGACCAAACTGAACTTTTTAAAAGGGCATACTAGTCTCATGATTCGGAGACTGCTTTCGATCTAGAATGTGTTTACCATTTAGACAGACCTAGGATATGTCTTAATCTTAATTGGCTTCTCCTTAAAATAAATTATTTTAAGCTAAATATGGATGGATCCTGTAATAAATTTGGTGAAGGTGAGGGGGTGGTATATTAGAGAATGATAAATGTGACTTAGTCTTTGGGTTTGGTAAATATTTTGGAAGGCTTGACCCTCTAACTTGTGAGATAAAAACTCTACTAGATGGACTTATCCTATTTAAAACCTATAACATACAAGAGGCTGAAATTGATACTGACTCTAGGATTATAGTTGAGATGTTGGCCAAAGATAAGTACCCATGGTACATTTCATATATTCTTAACTCTTGCAGGAATCTATTAAAATCTAGGATAACTCTTAGATATATATACAGAGATAAAATAGTGCATCTGATTGGTTAGCTAAACAAACTCTTATATTTAAAGAGGATAGTAATATTGTTCAGTCCCACATCCCAAACTTTCTTCGAGCCACTTTTTTGTTAGAAAGCTTGAGGACAAGATTCACTCGATCTTAAAACTAAACCTAATACATTCTTAATTGGTTATTACACTACCATTTCATAGCAAGTTTTTCTCACTACAAAAATATTTCAGGTAGAACAAAACAACATGCAAAAGGAATTTTCAAAAATAATAAGAAGAAAGTAGTAATTGTTAAGAAGAACAATACAAGTTCTGACTAGCAGTATAATGCTTTGGGTTCAACATCTTCTAAGTTAATCTCAAATATTTCATCGAATCACTTCAATTGGAGGATGAACTCGTGATTCTTTGTCTTCCTCTTCTTATTTCTTGTCTTTAAGTATGATTAGACGGGAACAAAATGAGAAGTTGGTTTTACTAAGAAGAATCAGCGAGCCTTGTTTTTCATAGGTGGTTAGTGTTACAAAATCTGTCTATGTTGATTGTTTCAAGATGAGTATAAATATGTGGACTAATGTTTGTATTAGGTCATAATTCAATTGGGTCATGACCCTTTAAACTGATCTAAATTATGTTGGATTAAATTGGATAATTCATGATAATAAAATAGTATATGTATATATGCATATCAATTTAAATTAAAAAAAATACAATCATAGTTCTTTTTGCTTCATAATAAACATATTCTCTTTTAATATCTGGTTTAGATTTTTAGATTTTAAAATGCATGTAACTATTTATATATAACCTATTTTAATTTTTATAAAAAAGCCACCAACCATAAACTAATTATAATATTTTAAAATTTATTAAAAGAAAAATATCAAAACTATTTCGATTAATAAATTTCAATAAACCTTAAATAAAATAGCATGGTTAAAGATTGATCCTAATTTAACCAAAGAAAATATTGAAAATGAGGAAGATTAGAGTCCAAAATCAAGCGAGTGAAGATAGCAAATATGCTAAGGGAATGTGGCTACAAATAACATAAACAATAAATTTAAGTTAGAAGTTATAGGGATTGAATTGGCCAGAAAATTTTGGTACAAATAAACTTAAACCGAAGGTTATAAAGCATGTTATGTGATACCGCATAAAACATGATAAAAGGAGAGCTAAAAATTCTAGCATTTCTTTCCCATTAGAGGTGGTAAAAAACCGCACCAAAATAGGAACACCAAAGATGTCCTAAAATGGGGGAAGACACGTTGAATACTTATTGAATCTAGAAGACTCAATTAATATTGTTTCTTAAAGAGAATCAAATCTTGCAACATGCAAAACTCTGAGTTAAACTATAGTCATAGATGATATGATTAATATCTTTGAAGTCGTGGTTGCATAAGATACAATTTGGAGAGTATTTATGTAAGGAATATGGGTACCGCATATTTCGCTTCCGTATATAAGTAAGAACAATTGATCTCTACACTAGTATGATATTGTCCAATTTGGCACCCGAAGGCCCGTACGAGTTTGTTTTTTGTCCACTTCCAAAAGGCAACATAATAGTTGAGACATGTTCTTACTTATATACCACTGATCCTTCCCATATTTAACTGATGTAGGATGTGGGACTTTGATCGCCACTCTAACAAATCCTCTTCTCGAACAAAGTACCACTTTAGCCTTCTCTCAATTGACTTTCATCCACCTGCTCTAATCAGGTTGAGGCTACCTAAACCATCTGAGAATTCTTAATTGGCTAGTTGTGAATGGCCCCAGAACTATGGTACAAAGGATTATCCCGGACCTACATTGAGGTACTGACCAAATAACCGAGCCAGATCTGGTGTATCATAATGGATTTTCCTTTTCTATTGATTTCTATGGATTGGATCAAAGATAATTCTTGAATGAGGTATTCAACTCTAGGGATGAATCGAAAAAAAATCTTTATTAGTTCTACCTCCTATTTTTTACGAAGAAAATAAATTTCTAATCGAAGGATAAAAAAGAAAAAGGGCCGGATCTTTTGCGGAAATGATTTGGAAGATCCAAAACAAAAATAGTGGTATTTGCTAAAACAAATACCACTATTAGAATTTCTATTAAACAAATTATTACAAATATATATAAAGTAAAACAAAATTATATTACAAAAATAATTATCGATATGATTCAGTCAGTTTCATAACAAATTAAGACGTTATTATAACTAATTAAGTAATGCTAATAATTTTGAATAAAAAATTACTATAGTCTTGAAGGAAAAATAACAATGGATGACGTCATATTTGGAATTTCTATTAACAAATTACCACAAAAATACATAAAATAAAACAAAATTATACTGGAAAAATAATTATTAGTTAGTTTCTCTTAAAAATGAAAAATCAAGAACTGAAGGATTCCATTACGGCCGAACAAAACAAGGTTGAGACTTTGACCAAAGATAAGAAAAAACTTAGTGATGATTTAGAGCAAGCTAAATCTGATCGTGAAAAGTCTCAAACTGATTACACCGAACTAGAATTCTGCCACTTCCAAAGAGATAAATTCTTTAAAGTAACAGCTGACCAAGTATAAAGTTGCTATCAACCAATTATCTGATGAGAAAAAACAGTTGGAAGATCGTCTTAAAAAGAAAGAAGATGAGATTACTTCTTTGAAAGAGAACAAAGCGCAAGATATAACAGTTGTGGTGGATAAATATGTTGCTCAGGTGTTGAAGTCTATGAATCAGAGAGAATAATCTGTTAAATCAGATATGGTTTTTCTGTTTCATGAAACCTTTCCCAAAATATGCCTGGAGAAGTTGTGGAAATTTGTGCCATATGAGGAAATTATTTTTCACACTATGGTACATGGTTATAAATATAGTGTTTCTTCACATGATTCTGAGTCTAACAGTGATGCTGAAGAAGATTCGGATAACGGTGAACAATCCGAAAATAAGGAAGAAGGATAAATTGAGAAGGAGACCGAAGGGAACTAGCCCTAAGGTCGATCATTTCATATTAAGTGCATATTTAGAACCAAAGTCCTTGAAATGTGGAAGACATTTTTTTATAATCGGATCAAATTTTCTGGTAACCCAGTTTATGTAAGTCATTCCACACAAGGCATTTTTATAATGTAGATCCGATTTACTTTTATCCATTTTATATCTTGGTTTATTTTTCTTTATACTTTCTATTAATCTTCTATCTCATTTAAAGATATCAACACTTAAAATAAAATATTAAGTCATATCAAAAGGTTTAAAGGTATTTTATTTAAAAATAATAAGTGTTAAATAAGTCGTTCAAATGTAATCCATTTGAAGGCAATAAGTGTTTAATAGGTTTTTAATTCATCTGAGCCATTCAAAGATAATCCATTTGAAGGAAATAAGTATTTAATAGGTCTTTATTCCATACAAACCATTCAAAGATAATCCATATTAAGGCAATAATTGTTTAATAGGTCTTTAATCCATCCGATCACAACCAATTTTAAAGGTAATATATAGTATATTGATTAAGATTCGGATACCTCATTAAAACATCTCCGCGCCACCAGGGTAGGAAAGAGTATGCCCAAAATATTTATATTGAAGTAAATCAAAGTAAATATTTACAGAACGAATCTATTCTAAGTATAACTGAGATGCTCAATATTCTAAGGTGGCTTCAACACATCCTTCCCAATTTCATATACGACGTATAGTCTTTCCTAATTCGGAGCCAACTTTCCGAACTAATTCTCATTAGTCTGCAAGAAAATTTTCCTTAACACTTTATCTCCTACTTGAAAATGTATATTTTTTCTTTAAATCCAAACTTGCTCCTCATCAAGCCTTGGTAATATGTAGTTCTTAAATATGCTTTTACTATTTTTTCTTCAATTAAATCCAACTGAGTCATCATAGCTATGTTATTATTTTTTTCGGAATATTTTTGGACTCTAAATAAAAGAAGAGTAGCTTCTATAGGTGTGATTTCATCCATCCCATAAACAAGAGAAAATAAAGACTCTTTAGTAGCTGTATGAGGAGTGGTTCGATATGCCCATAATACCTCTTGTAAGTAGCTTGGCCATTTCCATACTGCTCCTTCTAAATTATTTTTAAAACCTATCAAAATTGTTCGGTTAGCCACTTAAACTTGTCCATTAGCTTGAGGTGCCGCTTAAAGTTGTCCATTAGATATTGTTTCAGATAAAGGTGCCGCTTTTATCCATTTAGAGAAATAATTGCCATAATTATAGTACGACAACCTCCAAAAGCCATTGGAAGGGGTCCAACAAAATCAAGTCCCCATCTATCAATTGGTATAGGTTCGGATACTGATTCTATGAATACTATTGCCACATGGATTGTATTTCCATATCTTTGACAAGTATCACATCTTCTCACCAGATCCTTAGCATCTACTATTATAGTGGGCCAATAATATCATACTAACAAGACTCTTTTAGTCAAAACTTTATAGCCACAATTTGATAATCCCCTCATGCAATTTGAATAGAACATTTTGAGACTTATCAGATCCAAGGAAACGCAGGAAAGGCCTATTGCAATATTTTTCTTAGCTAAAAGCATGTCTCAATGTAGAACTTCATTAGCGATTAATTCTTGGATTTAATATCTCCAATATTTAGAAAGGACACATGATATGTGCATGCTTTCTCCAACTTCACCCTCATTTCCTATGATTGTATTTATAAAAGGACATCCATGTATAAGGATCCAAGGGTGTGCTTTGGAGTAAGCTATGGTCGTTAGAGAATCTGCCATGGTATTTTTCGATCTGGGAACATGCTCATGTTTGATGTGTTTAAACCCAATGGTGACTTCTTTCAACACTTGTAAATATTGTATCAATTGATCTTTTCTAGCTTCAGACAGTCCTTGAACTTAATGAGTGAGTAATTGTGTATCACTTATCAACCACACTCTTTTAGCCCCACATATTGTGGGCCAACCTCAAAGCAGCTATGACTGCTTCATAGTCTGACTCATTATTGGATGCTCTGAAGCTAAAACATATATCCAAGTACATGGTATCTCCATATAGGTTAGAAAAATTCGAGCTCCACATCCCATTGTACTAGACCCACCATCCATTCGGATTACCCATTATTTTTTTACCCATTATTTTTTAAACATAGTCATTTGTGTTTCTTTAATCAGCCACAACTTTAGCTTTTATTGTTGTATGAGGCGCAAAATCAATGTCATAATCTCCAAGCTCAAATGACCACTTAGTTATTCTTCCCGATATGCCAGCCTTTTGTAACATATTTTTTAGTTGAAAAAAAAGTTCAAACTGTGACAGAATGTACCTGAAAGTAAGGTGTCATATTTCTAGCAGCTATCACTAATGTTAAAGCTAACTTTTCCAATTTCAAATATCTTTTCGCAGCTTCCAACAAACTCTTGCTTATATAGTAAACTAGGCGGGGGTAATTATCCACTTCATGTACCAGTACATCACTTATAGTATACTCTGATACGGCTAAATACATATTGAGTCTTTCTTCATCAACAAGTTTGAATAATGTCTTGGGTGAGGAAAATCGTCTTAATTTCAAGGAAATCTTGATCATAGTTAGGAGACCAATTGAAATTCTTAGCATTTCTTAAGACTTGGAAAAACTGAGTATATTTGTCTGATGACCTTGAAATAAACCGGTTTAAAGCTGCCAATCTTCCAGTCAACATCTAGAATTCTATAGTATTCAGAAGTGGGTCCATGGCCAACAAAGCATTTAATTGATCCGGGTCAACCTGAATCTCTTTCTCACTTATAATATAGCCCAGAAATTTACTTGATCGGAATCTAAAGGTGCATTTCTCTCGATTTAATTTTAAATTGATGGCCTCTAAGTTAGAAAGAGTTTCATGGAGATCAGATATATGATCTTCTTCTTTAGGACTCTTAACCATCATGTCATTAATATAGACTTTCATATTTTTTTGATATGATTAGCAAAGGTTTTATTCCCCAGTCGTTGATAGGTGGCTCCATCATTCTTTAACCTAAATGACATTACCTTATAACAATGAATCCCCCTATCGGTAATAAAATTATTGTGTTCTTGATCATTAGGATTCATTTGTATTTGATTATACCTAGAAAAAACATCCATAAAGGACAACAGTTTGTTGCCTGACGTATAATCCACTAGTTGATCTATCCGGTAACTAGAAATGGATATTTAGGGCCAGCTCTATTGAGATATGTGAATTCAATAAACATACACCATTTTCCATTCGTTTTCTTAACCAAAACTGGGTTAGCTATCCTAAGAAAGTATTGGGATTCTTTGATATGCCCCCTTTTGGTCAGCCTTTCTACTTCTTAGACAATTACTTCGGATTTTTCCTTCGAAAAGAATCTTCTTTTTTATACTACTGGCCCAACATCGGATCAGACAAAGTGTTCGTGATTGATAACACTGGTTGGCACTCCAGTCACATCTTCTTTACACCATGCAAACACATGCAAATTATTAGCCAAAAAAATATAATAACTTTTGTTTTAACGTCAATTGTAGTTTAGATCGTATCCTCACACTTTTACCTTCTGTCTGACAAGGAATTTTAACTTATTTAACTGGGATTATAGCACTAGAAGCCTCCCTCAGATCATCTATCTTATTTTATTTGACAGAAAGATCCAGTAGTTGCTATTTTTTATCAACCTTTACTACTTCTAATGATTTAGAAGCAAGAGCAATGATATAACATTTATGAACTACTTTTGGGCTACTTCGGACAACACCCACTTGACCTCCCACAATATATTCCAAAAATTGATGGACAGTGGAAGCTACTGCATGCATCCTAGATCGGCCGAATATGGCATTGTAAGATATTGGACAATCAACTACCACAAACAACACCATCACCATCTTTTTAAATGGTCCTTTCCTTTTCCCACCAAGACCTCTTCTTCAAATTCTCTAATTACATCGACTAGGTGCATAGTAAATCCTACTATGGTCCTATTCGAGCATTGGATGATTGAATGGTTCTTTATTTTCTTATAAGTAGAAGGAAATAATATGTTTTCCAAACTGCATGTTTTAATCAAGATTCGACGTATACCATTGCCCCCAATAGATGCTCCTATCACCATAACATCTTCATGTGGGCCTACAATATCTCTTAAATCATCTTCATCAAAGACAATGAACAAAGCATGACTTTCATAATAATGTGTACATATTTTCCTCTTAATAAAGTTCTTAGATTGTTAACATCTTTTTTCTTGAACAGCCTGAGGGTGCAGTCATAGTGTCTCCCCCAACTTGATTTTGATCTGGATCACGATCCAGATATTATAATACCACATAAAACTGTTTCATAATCATCATGGTATCTTCTTGTCTAAATGCACCCATACTTTACCCTAGACCAGCTGATGATGTTGTTCGAGTCGTATTTGCAATAGGCTGAGAGTGAGTATTGACTTGCCTATTGCCCATTTTATTTTTAACAAAAGCACCCACCTTTCCTTTCTCATTCATATTCTGTACTTCTTATTTTAAAGCGATATAATCCTGGGTATCATGACCCACATCATTGTGATATTTACAAAAACGAGTATTCATATTCTTTGTAAGAGATTGAATTAGGGCTTGTCTTCTAAAATCTAGAGAATTCTTAGTTTTGTCATAAATAGTAGCCACACTTTCACCCAGTTCGGCAAACCATTCAGGTTGAACCCACTGCCCCTCTTGGGTTTTACATGTTGGCTTTGATTTGATTGATTTTGTTTGGGCCGATGTGACCCCTGCCTGGATTTTTTTGGCCTATAATTAACAGTGGCGTGCTAGCTTATAAGATTGATGTTGTAAGAGCATACCTATTCCGGTGGGGCACTCTAGATTTTTTAGTTTCGTTCACCGTAATCTATTTTCCGACCTGATTTAATAACCCTTCCCATGTCATTTCTTTTTTATGAGTCACCAAATCAGCCAACTCACTTGGATTCACAATTGTTACAAAACTGACATTTAGAGGCTAAAGAAATGCCTCTTTTTTGAATGATAGAATCAACAGCTACAAAGTTATGAATAATTTTCCAATGCATGAAAGAGCTTTTAACAGGAGTTAGATGATTCCATATCTTTTGAAATACATAATAGCTATTGTATTTAGTGCTAATACCTTCCCAAGTGTCTTTCAAATTATACTTACCATTTTTAGCTAAGCTCCAAATCATTAAGTCATCTTTGTTATTGTCAATAGTAAGGCTGTGAATGCAATCAATAATATCAGGCTGAGTAATGTTGGAAAAAGATGTTAAATCCCAACCATTACTAGACCAGTACTTGTTTACATTTTCAGCAATGAACCATAAGTTATTGTCATTGTCATTAAGAGTTAAGATAAGATTAGAATAAGTCCAGTTATCTAACCATAAATCAACAAGACTATTACCCAACTTCCATTTGATATAGTTTTCAGCCCGGTCACGAACTTTGGTCATTCTTTTCCAAACCATTGAGCCAGCTTTGAAAGGACTAATCTGCAAAGGATGATGGTTGGGGTAGTATATACTATGCATAATGTTAGACCAGTAGGAATTGTTCTTTCTAAAGGCAGCCCATAGATTGAAAGAAATAGTAGTTTGAATATCTTCCATTTTTCTAACATTGAGACCACCTTCTTTATGGGTTTTACATAAAGTATCCCATTTACACCAATTAACCATCTTATCAGTCAAGTTAGAACCCCAAATGAATCTATTCAAGATGATTTCAAGTTTAGAAATAATGCCTTTAGGAAGAACACTACACTGCATCCAATATCGAATGATATTCATCAAAATAGACTTGACTAAAGTAAGCCTACCAGCAAAGGAATGGTAAGAAATATTCCACTCATTAATCTTACTACTAATCTTACATATTAATTTGTTGTAGTTGCTGATTCTATTGTTGGTATTGATTGTGACCCCAAGATAATCTGTAGGTAAGTAACTAGAGGAGAAACCAGAATTGTTAGAAATGATATCAATATTAGATAAGCTAATACCATTAGCCAACAAAATCTTAGTTTTCTCTTTATTAACAACCTGACCAGAAATAGTTTGATACTTTTCAAGAAAGTTACACAAGTTATTGAAGGTAGTGTCTTTGCAATTAGTAAACAATAAGATATCATCAGCAAAAACAAGACTGTTAATACTAATGTTGCTTCTACTTTTATATTTCATGAATCCGTTTATATTAAAAAGAGAATTGATACCTATGATAAACATCTCCTCAGCAATGATGAAACGATAAAGAGATATAGGGTCACCTTGACGTAAACCTTTTGTAGTTTTAAAGAAGCCAAACACTTCACCATTAACAAGCATAGAAGCATTAACAACATTTATCATTTTCTTAATAAGGCAAGTAAATCAAGAAGAAAAGCCAAAACTTCTTCATAACATTTAGAATAAAATAGTGAGTTAGCTTGTCAAAGGCCTTAGACATATCAAGTTGAATCAAAATATTACTGTCTTTAACCTTTCGATTCATATCATATATTAATTCTTTACAGATCAGAATATTTTCTTGAATACTCTTACTAGGAACAAAGCCACCTTTATTAGGAGAAATGATGTTGGGCAAGATAAGAGCCAACCTATTACCAATGATTTTAGACATGATACGATTGAGCAAATAACATAAATTGATCGGTCTATAGTCTTTCCAACATGTAGAATTAGTTAGCTTAGGTATTAAACAAATACTAGTAGAAAACATTCCTCTAGGGATATTATTACCATGCAAGAAATCTTTCATACCATTAATCATATCAAATTTGATGATATGCCAGCAATGCTTAAAGAAACTGTGAGTATAACCATCCATACCTAGGGCACTCGTAGGGTTCGTGTGATTGATAATGTTCCAAATTTCATTCTCATCAGGATCTTTAAGCAACCTTCTATTATCATCTTCAGTAACAATGCTAGGGATGTTATTAAACAAATCATCATTCATAAAACTAGCTTCCTCGATATTATTAGCATAGGGATACTCAGCAAGAGTATGCTTGAAGAATTCAACAGCAGAAAGGCCAATATCCTTTGAATCAGTGATCCAAATATCTCAACTCTTAATGTCTTTAATGTTGTTTCTCCTTCTCTTCTTTTGAACAAAACTATGATGGAATCTAGTACATGGTATTTAATGTCTTTAAAGTTGTTTCTCCTTCTCTCCTTCTCAAAGCAGTTATGATTGCTTCATAGTCTGACTCATTATTGGATGCTCTGAAGCTAAAACATATATCCAAGTACATGGTATCTCCATATAGGTTAGAAAAATTCGAGCTCCACATCCCATTGTACTAGACCCACCATCCATTCGGATTACCCATTATTTTTTTACCCATTATTTTTTAAACATAGTCATTTGTGTTTCTTTAATCAGCCACAACTTTAGCTTTTATTGTTGTATGAGGCGCAAAATCAATGTCATAATCTCCAAGCTCAAATGACCACTTAGTTATTCTTCCCGATATGTCAGCCTTTTGTAACATATTTTTTAGTTGAAAAAGAAGTTCAAACTGTGACAGAATGTACCTGAAAGTAAGGTGTCATATTTCTAGCAGCTATCACTAATGTTAAAACTAACTTTTCCAATTTCAAATATCTTTTTGCAGCTTCCAACAAACTCTTGCTTATATAGTAAACTAGGCGGGGGTAATTATCCACTTCATGTACCAGTACATCACTTATAGTATACTCTGATACGGCTAAATACATATTGAGTCTTTCTTCATCAACAAGTTTGAATAATGTCTTGGGTGAGGAAAATCGTCTTAATTTCAAGGAAATCTTGATCATAGTTAGGAGACCAATTGAAATTCTTAGCATTTCTTAAGACTTGGAAAAACTGAGTATATTTGTCTGATGACCTTGAAATAAACCGGTTTAAAGCTGCCAATCTTCCAGTCAACGCATAGAATTCTATAGTATTCAGAAGTGGGTCCATGGCCAACAAAGCATTTAATTGATCCGGGTCAACCTGAATCTTTTTCTCACTTATAATATAGCCCAGAAATTTACTTGATCGGACTCTAAAGGTGCATTTCTCTCGATTTAATTTTAAATTGATGGCCTCTAAGTTAGAAAGAGTTTCATGGAGATCAGATATATGATCTTCTTCTTTAGGACTCTTAACCATCATGTCATTAATATAGACTTTCATATTTTTTTGATATGATTAGCAAAGGTTTTATTCCCCAGTCGTTGATAGGTGGCTCCATCATTCTTCAACCTAAATGACATTACCTTATAACAATGAATCCCCCTATCGGTAATAAAATTAGTGTGGTCTTGATCATTAGGATTCATTTGTATTTGATTATACCTAGAAAAAACATCCATAAAGGACAACAGTTTGTTGCCTAACGTATAATCCACTAGTTGATCTATCCGGTAACTAGAAAATGATATTTAGAGCCAGCTCTATTGAGATATGTGAATTCAATAAACATACACCATTTTCCATTCGTTTTCTTAACCAAAACTGGGTTAGCTATCCTAAGAAAGTATTGGGATTCTTTGATATGCCCCCTTTTGGTCAGCCTTTCTACTTCTTAGACAATTACTTCGGATTTTTCCTTCGAAAAGAATCTTCTTTTTTATACTACTGGCCCAACATCGGATCAGACAGAGTGTTCGTGATTGATAACACTGGTTGGCACTCCAGTCACATCTTCTTTACAACATGCAAACACATGCAAATTATTAGCCAAAAAATATAATAACTTTTGTTTTAACGTCAATTGTAGTTTAGATCGTATCCTCACACTTTTACTTTCTGTCTGACAAGGAATTTTAACTTATTTAACTGGGATTATAGCACTAGAAGCCTCCCTCAGATCATTTATCTTATTTTATTTGACAGAAAGATCCAGTAGTTGCTATTTTTTATCAACCTTTACTGCTTCTAATGATTTAGAAGCAAGAGCAATGATATAACATTTATGAACTACTTTTGGGCTACTTCGGACAACGCCCACTTGACCTCCCACAATATATTCCAAAAATTGATGGACAGTGGAAGCTACTGCATGCATCCTAGATCGGCCGAATATGGCATTGTAAGATATTGGACAATCAACTACCACAAACAACACCATCACCATCTTTTTAAATGGTCCTTTCCTTTTCCCACCAAGACCTCTTCTTCAAATTCTCTAATTACATCGACTAGGTGCATAGTAAATCCTACTATGGTCCTATTCGAGCATTGGATGATTGAATGGTTCTTTATTTTCTTATAAGTAGAAGGAAATAATATGTTTTCCAAACTGCATGTTTTAATCAAGATTCGACGTATACCATTGCCCCCAATAGATGCTCCTATCACCATAACATCTTCATGTGGGCCTACTATATCTCTTAAATCATCTTCATCAAAGACAATGAACAAAGCATGACTTTCATAATAATGTGTACATATTTTCCTCTTAACAAAGTTCTTAGATTGTTAACATCTTTTTTCTTGAACAACCTGAGGGTGCAGTCATAGTGTCTCCCCCAAAAATAGTTAAAGACAAAAAAACAATACATAGATTGGATATTGTTGTAGTCTTCTCTACTATCATCCCAACTTGATTTTGATCTGGATCACGATCCAGATATTATGATACCACATAAAACTGTTCTATAATCATCATGGTATCTTCTTGTCTAAATGCACTCATACTTTACCCTAGACCAGCTGATGATGTTGTTCGGGTTGTATTTGCAATAGGCTGAGAGTGAGTATTGACTTGCCTATTGCCCATTTTATTTTTAACAAAAGCACCCATCTTTCCTTTCTCATTCATATTCTGTACTTCTTATTTTAAAGCGATATAATCCTGGGTATCATGACCCACATCATTGTGATATTTACAAAAACGAGTATTCATATTCTCTGTAAGAGATTGAATTAGGGCTTGTCTTCTAAAATTTATAGAATTCTTAGTTTTGTCATAAATAGTAGCCACACTTTCACCCAGTTCGGCAAACCATTCAGGTTGAACCCACTGCCCCTCTTGGGTTTTACATGTTGGCTTTGATTTGATTGATTTTGTTTGGGCCGATGTGACCCCTGCCTGGATTTTTTTGGCCTATAATTAACAGTGGCGTGCTAGCTTATAGGATTGATGTTGTAAGAGCATACCTATTCCGGTGGGGCAATCTAGATTTTTTAGTTTCGTTCACCGTAATCTATTTTCCGACCTGATTTAATAACCCTTCCCATGTCATTTCTTTTTTATGAGTCACCAAATCAGCCAACTCACTTGGATTTAATCATTACCTTAAAGAAGCAATAACATTTGACTCATTCTTCGTACTCACAAAACGGCAGATGCATTCCTTTAATGACTCATTTGACTCTTGGGCACAATGGATAATCGTGTCACAATTCCCTATTAGCTCCTTAATCCTTATGAACTGTCTCTAGAATGCCATCCAAAAACATCAAAAAAAATTATAGATCCGTGTGGTAAACTATTATACCATTCTAAAGCCCTCCCTTTAAAAATTTCTAAGAAAACCCAGCACAAGAGTTTGTCATGATCATCAAGATTTATCATAAAGTTTTTGTATTGCTCTTGTTAGTTATCAGGATATTTTCTCTACTTTTCATGTTTTATATTTCACTTCTCATTTACATTATGCTTATATGTCTTATGATACAATAAAAAGCAATGTTAAAACTGGAAGAGAGTAAGTTGTAGTTTTTAAGGATGCTATATTGGTTATATTAGTATGCTTAAAAATTGTTCTTAGCATGATTAGACGAGGACTAAAAAAGAAGTTTATGAATTAAATACAAATTATCACAAAAATATATAAAATAAAAAATAATTATAGTATAAAAATAATATAACTATTTGATTAATGTTAATAGTTCTGAATAAAAAAATACTATAGTTTTGAAGGAAAAATAAAAATGGATGGGTCATTTTTAAAATTTCTATTAACAAATTATCACAAAAATATTAAAATAAATTTATACTAAAAAAATAATTATCAATGATTCAGTCAGTTTCATTATAAATTAGGACGTAATGTTAATATTTTTAATAATAAATTATTATAATCTTAAGGTAAAATAACAATAATAATGGTTGACACCATTTTTAAAATTTCTATTAATAAATTATGACAAATATACATAAACTAAATCCAAATTATGCTAAAAAAATATTTATCAAATCACTCAGTTATAAATTAAAAGCGTTATTATAATTAATTGACTAATGTTAATAGTTTTGAATAATAAATTACTATAGTCTTCAAAGAAAAATAACAATGAATGACATTATTTTTAAAAATTTTATTAACAAATTATCAGAAAAATAAATAAAGTACAACAAAATTGTACTAAAAAAATAATTATCAATGATTATCCGTCAGTTTTATTTTAAATTAAGATGTAATTATAATAATAAAAACTACTCTAGTCTTGAATGAAAAATAACAATGGATTAGGTCATTTTTTGAAAATCTATTAACAGATTATCACAAAAATATATAAAATAAAACAAAATTATACTAAAATATAATTATCAATGATCCAGTAGGTTTCATTATAAAATAAGACGTTATTATAATTAATTGATCAATGTTAATAATTTTGAAAGAAAAAAAAAACCATATTGGCGTTGTTTTTAGAATTTATATTAATAAATAATTATCCACGGTCAGTTAAAATGTTATTATAATTAATTAACTAATAATAATAGCTTTTGAATAATAAATGAATTTTCGTAATCTCAAAAAAAAAAAACTATATTGAACGCCACAGCTGGGGTAAAAAACACCGGTCATCCTCCACGTTTGCAGCTTGTAACAAGTTAGTCCCTGTTCTTTGAGGCCGTAATAAAGGAGTCCTTATCGTTTTATTGAGTAGAATAAAACCATCCTTTTCGAGTGCAGCCCAACATTTGTCCCCATAATACCCTTTGACCAGCCACATCAGTGATCCACGTAGGACGCTGATGTGGCAACCCTAAAACTTAAACCCGGCCCAACAACCAATCCTAACCTAATAACCCAGCCCAACAACCAATCCTAACCCAATAACCCAGCCCAACATTTGACCAGCATCCACTCCACCAACTTCGTCTCCACCGTCACCTCCATCTCCCGCAACTCTATCTTCGCCATCGCCGAAAACGCCATCTTTGCCGTCTGGAACAAACTCTGTACAAAAATAAAGCTCTTCCATTTCTTCCATTCACAAAACGCCTCTCTCTCTCTCTTTCTCTCTCCTGTAACATTCCCATTTTCTTTTCCCCAAAAACCAAGAGACAGAGACTGAATTGAAGTTACGATTTTGATTTCGTTTTTCAAATTCACTCATGTCGTCTCCGCCGTCGCCGAGCGCAACTCCGTCTCCCACATCCCCTCCTCCGGCGACTAACTCCACTTCTCCACCACCACAAACCCCCGCCGCAAGACCAAATCTACTTGTCAGTTTCAAATTTACTTGTCACCTAACCATCAACTTTCAATCCTTAAAAGCAAAGTAATTTTCTTTTAGGACAGTTTTCAGTTTCAGACAACTCAGCTCGTAATTTAAAATTATATACATGTAAATCTGGGAATCGCAAGAACAAATCTAAGAAAATTTTAAAAATTTCAAATCCATTGATCAAAGGAGGACCTCGAGAGAGGAAAAAAACTCACGTTTCGGGTGAGGAGGTGGTGGCGGAGGATAATAACCGGATGCATCATCTCTTCTCCTTCTTTTCTTGCAAAGCAGAAACAACAAACTGAACACTATAAGCAACACTACACCACTATAAGCAACACTACACCACCGACCGCAACCCCTACCACCAGTGTCATCGAAACGCCATTCGATTGCAAATCGGACGAGGTAGGCGGATTCTTGGCTGACAGACTCCCTGAAGTCGGAGGAGGCGGCGACGGCCTTGTTCCAGACGACGAAGATGGCATTTTCGGCGATGGCGGAGATAGAGTTGCGGGAGATGGAGGTGACGGTGGAGACGAAGTTGGTGGAGTGGATGCTGGTCAAATGTTGGGCTGGGTTATTGGGTTAGGATTGGTTGTTGGGTCGGGTTTAAGTTTTAGGGTTGCCACATCAGCGTCCTACATGGATTGCTGATGTGGCTGGTCAAAGGGTATTATGGGGACAAATGTTGGGCTGGACTCGAAAAGGATGGTTTTATTCTACCCAATAAAACGATAAGGACCCCTTTATTACGGCCTCAAAGAACAGGGACTAACTTGTTACAAGCTGCAAACGTGGAGGATGACTGGTGTTTTTTACCTCCACAGCTGTATTCATAGGTATCCTACGCTCACTTAGGTTTCTATATTCGTACAACACTTTTATATATATATATATATATATATATAAAAGTTCACCTATTAGGAATGTTGTAAAATAATTTGTTTGTTTTTATTTCAGGGCTCTCTCCCTCTGCATTTTCTTAATTTTAATTATATATATTTTAAATTATAAAAAATTGCAAGCCCAGCATTGGGAGAGCCATGAAGAAGAAATCGTGATGCTTGTTGACGAACTTGAGAAACTGAAAAAAATCGGCAAAATACTTGAAAAAAAGGGGAGGGAACTGCTCAAAATTCAAGAAGTACAAAGGCAATTGAGGTTTATAGTTCTGCTATAACTAACCAATTAGTATGGTCCAGTCAAAATTGAACACGTATCTACATACAAAATTGAACATATGCCTTCGAGAGTCGAATCCAACCATGGAAATTGTAAGGAACTGTCAAATTTACGGCGCTCTACATACAAAATACAAAAACAAACAAGTATAGGGCGCTCTAACTCTGAAAATAATCAGATGCTTTGGACAGTCCAATCCAACCATGGAAATGGAAAAAGAACTGTCAAATTTGCAGCCCTTTACCTACGTATAGAGAGGAGTGGAATCGTTACATGATTCGAGTGAGAGTGAGTGTGAGCCTGAACTTGACGGCTAGGGTGGCTAGGGTTTTATAAGCGCACAGATTACACCGATATAATTTCTTTTATTATATTTTAAAATATTAAATAAATTGTTGTATCCGATTAAAAACACTATTGCCAAAATTTAAATTATTTATTTAATATTTTAAAATATAATAAAATAAATATATGGGTGTAAAAGCCCAACTAAGGATATCCCTAATTTCTACTAAAATCCAAAAAAAAAAAGAGGTTAAAAGCCCAAATCAAACTGGTCACTTATAAAAACCCTAGCCGCTTGTGCTCAAAGTCAGCTCTCTCACGGTCGCGGCGCTCACTCGAATCCCGTAACGATCCCTTTCTGTTTTCGTGATTCAATTCACTTTCTATACCTAGGTAAAGAGCCGCAAATTTGACAGTTCTTTTTCATTTTTATGGTTGGATTGGACTGTCGAAGGAATCTGTTATGTTCATAGTTAGAGCGTCCTATACTTGTTCGTTTTTTTTTAGTTGTTCAATTTTGTATGTTAGTTGTTCAATTTTGTATGTAGAGCGTCGTGTTCAATGTTTTTTTTTTGCATAGTTAGAGTGCAGTATACGTGTTCAATTTACTGCGCTCTACATACAAAATTGAACACGAATATATTGAACATATGCCTTCGACAGTCCAATCCAACCATGAAAATGGTAAAGAACTGTCAAATTTACGGCCTTGTACATACAAAAATGAACAAGTATAGGGCGCTCTAACTATGCAAATAAACAGATGCCTTCGACAGTCCAATCCAAACATAGAAATGGAAAAAGAACTGTCAAATTTGCGGCATTTTACATAGGTATAGAGAGGGCGCTACAACTAACAAAATAAATTGAATAACCAAAATAGAGAGGAATCGTTACAGCGAGAGTGAGCGTGAGCCTGAAGCGTGAGAGAGTTTTAGCGACGAGTGTGAGCGGCTAGGGTTATTATAAGTGCCGAGCTTCGGTTTGGCCTTTTAACTTTTTTTTTGGGCTTTTAGTAGAAATTAGGATACTGTTTTTTTACTTTTAGGTATAGGAGAACGTGTTACACCTATATAATTTCTTTCATCATCTCCATGTTAGGGCGAAACAACGGGACAAGCTTTTAAAGAGACAGGAAGATGTCAATGCACTTTACGCCCTTTTGAATGAATCGTTCAAAATGCTGGTGAAGTCCAAGGTTTGTGGTTAATTTTATTTTTATCGTCTTTTGTAATTTCAAGTATATACCATTAAAATTTATAAAATGCAAGAGGCTTTGGAAGCGAAACGCGATGATATAATGGACCAATTGTATACCACTCTATTTGGTTTATCGATTGCTCTTACCGCAAGCGTACGGAATTGTTATATTATTGTACAATAATATAACAATTTCGTTCGTTTTATTTCAGGGCCCTGGGCCATTTGGGTATACTTCCGGGAGATGTCCCACGGTGGATAAACACATTTACTGTATTCATTATTGAACTTAATACAACCATTTTTTTTTCACAATATAGATAAAATAAAATTACATACCTGATATAGGCTGCCTCCATCTTTTAGGATGTTTCAACCAGTTTAGAAATTACATACCTTAACTATTTCGTATTTACATACCTTAACTATTTCGTATTTAGTTATTCATTCATTCAATTGATCTGATGTGTTTTCTTATCTGATGTGTTTTCTTTTGGGTTGAATGTCTTTATAAATTCAACCACTATACGCGAACCGAGTGAGACAAACTACGAACTCAACCATTCGCGAGACAAACTACGAACTCAAGCGTACGGAATTTTTTTTATTTGGATAGAAAAAGAAGAATCCACAAACTGATAAAGTTACGTTTATAATATATATAGCACTCATAATCATACTATAGAAAAAGAAGAATTTGCAAAATGATCTATTGATTTCTGAAGTGATCTATAGAAAAAGAAAAATCTTATATAATTAGTCTCCAAGAATAATTTCAGTTTCATATCATTAAATATTAGTTTATTTAGTAATAATAATAATATGAATTATATTTAGTCTTTTCGTATATTATTATTATTATTATTTTTTCGGAGGGAACCCGCAGCCGCTGCTCAGAGTGCAATGAGTGCGCACAGGGTAAACCCTCAGTCTGACGCGATAGCCTGCAAACCAACGCCAGAAGGTAAACCACACAAGGTGACAGGCTCAGCCGAGAAAACGTATGCAGAGGGATTCGAACTCATGACCTTCTGGTTATAAGAATGACATGCTCAACCAACTCGGCTACCCCTTAGGGGCGTCTTTTCGTATATTATATTTCGTCTACCTCTTGTTAATTTGAAAATTATGAAGTTTCAAAATCTAATTCTAAGACTAGACAGTGAAAGTGAGCTGAAAAAGTAATAATAATAATAATAACTATCTTAGTTATTATTTATTAACATTATAAAATTTATATATAAATTTATATTACTCTCTTTTGAATTAATTAATCTATTTATATTATATATATATATATATATATATATATATTTATAAATAAATAATATATGTGATATTATATAATCCTTCCATTCTTTAATAAATAACATTTTAGAAAAAAAAAAAACAATTCTAAATTAAGTTTCGCTCACTATTTATTTTTTTATACAAAATAGAAGTAATAATTATTTTCCTTAATACGTCCTCTTTAAATCTATTATAATTTTTTCAACTTGACTAAAATCTATTTATTATTCTTTAATACCAAATATATTATATACATAGTGGCAATTAGTTCCACTATACTAAAATATATTATTAATCTTTAATAGTAAATACATTATTTACATAAAAGAGTGGGTTCATAGGCCCCACAAGAACAACATGGTTAAACAAAATTTAACATGGTTAAACAAAATTTTATAAAATTCATTCAATTGACTACGCTATTTTTTTTAAGTAAAAATGATTTGATTATCAATTATAAATTATCATTTTAAAAAAACTTAACTCTTTGTATACCACTACTTTAAGATATTTTTTTATATTTCTTAATATATTATTTATTACTTATAAAAAATAATATTTAACCATAAATATTTATGTGTCTTAATATATTATTTTAAAATATATTTAAAAATAAAATATAACATCAAATTTATTATATCAAAATGTGACGTACATGATTTTAACTTCAAAAGATGTTTTAAAATGAAAATTAAACTTCAAAACCAAATGATTATATGTATACGGACGGTTGTCTGATAAATCTCGATAAAAAAATTAAATAATAAATCATAGATAACAACTCCATATAGATTTTAAATAAAAGTTAACTTGTGAATAAATAGTCCATAACCACCTCTGTTATTAATATATATTAAAGAACTAAATTATGTTTTTAAAAATTAGGCCCAAGTGTTCATAGCCCAACCCGAATAAATCAAAGACAGACCCATTGAAACAAAAACCCTATAAGCCCTTTCTGTCCAGCAGAATCAGAAAACCCTAAAGATAAATACAAAGCCGCCGTTTGCTAATCCATCCAGAAGCTCTCCTTCGTAATCAAGTGCTTACCCCTACAGCAGCAACTTCTTTGTTGCTCTCTTCATTCCATAACAGTTGCCCACACCGACTTTGCTGCTGAAGCGATTTCTGGACGAGGAAGATGACCATCCACAAAGGGAACCCACATTATCTTCGGCATCCAGTAAAGAAGTTGCGTCAGGTATTAAGATAGACTCCCTTATCCTTTGGAAGGGCATGTGAAGAAAACCTTATTTAGATCAGGTGTCTCATTGTCGATTAGGACTCGTGGCTATGGTGAAAGACTTTTCTAAACACTAATTCAATTGGACTATGCATTATCCTCGTTGCCTTTGATGATATTGAATGTTTTATTTAATATTTTCGTCACATGTTTATATCAAATGAATGCTTTAAGAGGCTATGGTTAAAATTCGAAATAACTTATTTTGCGTGACCAAATGAAAAGATAATGAATATTATGTTATCGAACAGTTGGCAGCAGTCAAAAAATAGGAAAAGAATGTTATGGAACAGCTTTGGCCCCTAAATAGACAAAAGGGGTTGAATCAAAGAAAGAATAGCAATCAGTGAGGCTTCCCTTAAGATCTGATTATACTCCTGGTAAACCTGAGCATATTGTAAATTGATTTCTCTACTTTGTTCTCTCTAAATTTTTAGTTTTTTTATTATAATTTCCTAAAATTTTACCAAAGTGTGTAGTTTTAAAAGTATGCTTTTTATACTAAACCATTCGCTATATTTTAAATTATAACTATAACTAAGGCAGTAATTATAACTATATCTAAGGTTTTATAATAATGATATAAACCTTCCAATATTCTATAGTATACAAGGTCCCCATTCTTAGTTGTATACTATAGAATATCCTATGTTATGCAAATAGATATAAAAACTTTATTTTTAAAAATAAGTTAAGGTAAAATTTCTAAACTTATATATAATTTTTTAATCAAAATTTGAAAGTAAAATTTATTCGGTTTTATAATTATTTCTTCTCATAAATATTAATTAGAGGATGTCTAAGATTTTAAAAAACCAGGACATTTTTCAGCATGAATCAAATTTTGAAATGCAACCTGTCCGGATTCTCGGGAACGAACCGAATGGTTAAAAAATAGTAGAGTCGTTCCGTCGCACATATGCTAACAAGCTAACAAATTATGTGAAACAATAAAAATCTCACATAATTATCATTCCCCATTAAATACAAAACATGCTAGCTATTTTATCCAACTTACTTTATTATTTTTTGATGAAAGTCTTACATATGAAAATACAAGGTTAGTCAAATATTATTCGATTTATTCCTTAAAATACAGTACAAGTGATAGAATTGTGTTATGATATGATAGAAACAAACTACGATGTTTATGTAAAACTTAAGCTTTGGAATTATCATTGGATAGTCTTCTATCATCTTGTTGTAAGCTTTTGTCGCCCCTCTAAAGATAATGGCCACAATAGTTATCATGAACACAATAGCTGTAAATCCTATGTTTTATTTTTGTTGGAATTGGTTAGGAAGTAGATTGATTTTATAGTGTTTTTTCTGGTTCGGTTTTATTTTTTTTATTAATTAAATTATAAATATTTGACTTTTTAGATTAAGTAAAATTGCATAAAAAGTCCCTACAAATTTTATAAAACTTTATTTTATAAAATTATTAATATTTAGAATAAGTAGATTGCATAAAAAGTCCCTATATATTCATATAACTTTATTTTTAAGGTAAAATTTCTAAACTTGTATATAATTTTTTAATCAAAATTTGAAGGTAAACTTTATTCGGTTTTATAATTATTTCTTCTCATAAATATTAATTAGAGGATTTCTAAGATTTTAAAAAACCATATAAAAAAGGAACGGACCAGCTTATGAAGGGAATCAAATTCGGGCGGTTTTTATTTTTCAGCATGAATCAAATTTTGAAAGGCAACCTGTCCGGATTCTCTGGAAGGAACCGAATGGTTAAAAAATAGTAGAGTCGTTCCGAAATAACAATGTTTAAATGTTTCACAGAATCACAACATATTGTAACTGAAAGGACCATTTGATTCCTTTCATAAGCTGGTCCGTTCTTTTTTATATGGTTTTTTAAAATCTTAGAAATCCTCTAATTAATATTTATGAGAAGAAATAATTATAAAACCGAATAAAGTTTACCTTCAAATTTTGATTAAAAAATTATATACAAGTTTAGAAATTTTACCTTAAACTTATTTTTAAAAAATAAAGTTTTATAAAATTTGTAGGGACCTTTTATGGAATTTTACTTAATCTAAAAAGTCAAATATTTATAATTTAATTAATGAAAAAAATAAAACCGAAACAGAAAAAACACTATAAAATCAATCTACTTCCTAACCTATTCCAACAAAAATAAAACATGGGATTTACAGCTATTTTGTTCATGATAACTATTGTGGCATTATCTTTAGAGGGGCGACAAAAGCTTACAACAAGATGATAGAAGACTATCCAATGATAATTCCAAAGCTTAAGTTTTACATAAACATCGTAGTTTGTTTCTATCATATCATAACACAATTCTATCACTTGTACTGTATTTTAAGGAATAAATCGAATAATATTTGACCAACCTTGTATTTTCATATGTAAGACTTTCATCAAAAAATAATAAAGTGAGTTGGATAAAATAGCTAGCGTGTTTTGTATTTAATGGGGAATGATAATTATGATAGTAGAGTCGTTCCGAAATAACAATGTTTACGATTACAAAATTTTACTCGCCATCCTTCCTAAATGTGAAGCTGAGGTAGAGATACGTGAGGCTATGATTAGCATTTTCTCGTTGAAAAGAGGTACTTGGCGAAGCTTTTTAGATAACAAATACCTTAATAACAATTGTTATTTGGATTGCTCAGGGACTTTTTTAAATAATGCTATCCATTGAGTTTTTAAAGAACTTTTACCAAATGGAGTGACTTGGATAGTTTCGTTTGGGTTAGCTGATGAGAGTTTTAGTATAATTCATGTTCCAGACTTTTGTCAAAAAGGTCAGCATCTAAGTGTTTTAGTATAATTCATCATTTCCTGTGAAGATTAAATCATCAACATAAAAAATAACAATAATAATCTTGTTACCTCCATCAGTTTTCACGAATAGTGTGTACTCATGCTCACACCTTTGAAATCCTTCTCTAACAAAGTATGCCTCAATTTTACTGTACCAAGGTCTTGGGGCTTGTTTTAAACCATATAAAGCCTTCACCAACTTGTAAACCTTGTGTTCTTCTCCTTCCTTTATGTATCCTTGCGGTTGATCTACAAACACATCTTTTGTTAGTTCGCCGTAAAGAAACGCACTCTTTACGTCTGACTGATAAATACACCAATTCTTTTGAGCTGCTAAAGCTAGCATCGTACGAATAGTATCCCAACGCGCCACAAGAGCAAAGAATTCACTGTAATCTACTACTTCTTGCGCATAGCCTTTGACCACCAATCGAGCTTTGTATTTTTCAACCTCTCCCTTCTCGCTGAGCTTGGTTTTATAAAGCCATTTAACACCAATTCTCTTTGCTCCACTGTATGTTACAGGATCATCGCTTGACATAAACATTAACCCATTTTTCTTCCGTAATAGCTTCATTGTATGTTACAGGATCATCGCTTGACATAAACATTACAAGACCCGAAACTTCTTCTTCTTCCTCCCATCCAGTCTCGTAATCCTGCAAATAAGCTGGTCTTCTTCTGATTCTCTAAGGCCTAAGAGATTCTGATGGATTCAAAACTTCTTCTTCTTTATTTATTTGCTATGTTTCAGGCTCATGAGTCACTTCTTCAACATTCTCCTCAACTTCGGTTTCTCTATGCTCAGATTAATTGCTCAGCCTCTAATTGCTTTGTTTTATGTCCCCAATCCCAGCTTTTCTCTTCTTCAAAAATCACATCCCTACTTGTAATGACCTTTTTTGTTTTTGGGTTGTATATGCGATAACCCTTGGATTTGCTGCTTACTCCAATAAGCACACATATGTTGTTTTTATCATCAAGTTTTTCTCTTTTCTGATCTGGAACATGGACATGAGCGATACAACCAAAAATTCTAAAGTAATCAACTCTAGGCTTTATTCCATTCCACGGTTCTTCAGGTGTTTTTCCTTGTGTCACAGAAGTTGGACTTCGATTCAAGACATGTATAGCCCATTTTGATGCTTCCGCCCAAAAATGTTTAATAACTCCTTTATCATTCAGAATACACCGCACCATATTCATTATTTTTCCGGTTCTTGAGCTCAGCAATTCCGTTTTGTTGCGGAGTGAAAACTGTAGTGAGTTTTCTGCTAATTCTGACTTCTTCACAAAAATCAGTGAACTCATTTGAAGTGAATTCACCGCCTTTGTCCGTTCATAGACATGCTAACATTTCTCGACTCTCTTTCTCTACCTGGATCTTGAATCGAGTAAAGAATATAAAAGCTTCCGACTTTAATGACAAAAAATATATCCATACCTTTCTGCTAAAGTCATCGATAAAAGTAAGGATATATCTCTTGTCGGAGTTCAATGCTGGAGAAATTGGCCCACATATATCAGAATGTACCAGCTGCAACCTCCTTGACGAACGCTACAAACTTTGTTTAGGGATACTCTCACGATGTTGTTTACCAACAAAACAGCTAACACATTTCTCTACTTCGTTGGTGCTCAGATGTGGTATCCCTTTGCCCATATTATGATATTTGAGAGTTCTTAAACCTTTGTAACTTAAGTGCCCATACCTTTGATGCCCAAGTTTAAGCTCATCCATTGCTGTTATTTTCAAATATTTCTCAGCCCTAAACAAGTTACCTTTTGAAGCCAAAATTTTGAACAATTTATTTTCCGTCATTTTTGCTTGCATAACCAGCCATAACTCCGGATGATAAAGCTTGCATACTTCATGATGTATCAAAATCTTGCAGCCCTTTTGTACAAGTTGTCCCAAGCTTACCAAGTTACTCGTTAATTCTGGTACTAGATATACATCTGAAATGACATGAGTCCTTCCATTGACACGTATAGTTACATCACCTTTTCCAATTACAGAAAGAATAGAATTGTTACCGAGTTTTACTGAGGATTGAAACTCTTCATCAAGCTTTGAAAACCATGATTTGTCTCATGTCATGTGGTTGGAACAGCCTGAATCAAGATACCATACAAATTTTCTTTCTTCTAGAACTGGTATGTACGCCATTAACAAAACATCACCTTCCTCTTCTCCAATCTCTGCATAGTTCGCCTTCTCTTCCATAGGACATTCGTATGAAAAATGTCCAAGTTTGTGACAACGATAGCATTCTACCGTTTCCTTGGTAAATCTACCTCTTCCTCTTCCTCGGCCAAATTGTCTTCCTCTGCCTCTTCCATTTCAATACTCGTATGAAACTTTGAGTACATGTTCTTCTTCTACTATTCTTGGCTTTCTCATTTTTTGCTCATGAACAAGTAATGGGCTTTGCACGGTATCGACTGATAAACTGTCAATATCTTTCGATTCTTCAATTGAACACACAATGTAGTTGAAGTTTTCAGTCAGAGTTCGCAAGATCTTTTCCATAATTTTGACATCTTGCATATCATCCCCACAGTTTCTCATGTTGTTTGCTACCACTATCACCCCTGTGAAGTAATTGGAGATGGATTCTCCATTTTTCATCTCCAACAATTCAAACATTCTCTTCAAAGTTTGTAACTGCGCACGCTTCACTCTTGCATTTCCGTGATATTTGGTCTTCATAGAATCCCACAACTGCTTTGACGTCTCTTTCAAAGTTATCGTCTTAAGAATTGATTTGTCAATCGCATTGAACTAATAGTTATTTTCCTTCAAATCCTTTAACCTTGCATCAACAAAGGTCTTCTTCTCTGCTTCGGTCAATCCTTCTTTGTTAATTGGTTCATCAATTCCATCTTCCACAACAACAAAATACTCCTTTGACCGAAGAAGATTTTCCATAAGGAGACTCCAATGGTCATAATCTCCATCGAATTTTGGTATACAAGGTTGCCCAAAATTACTCGATTCTCTCATCTTTTCTATGTGTTTCCTCTCTTTCTCTTTTAATTTAATGGCTCCGATACCAAATTTGTTGATTTCAGATGAATAAATCTCAGACAAAAGCTATGAAAATCTTCTACAGTTTTGTTACGCAATATAAATGACTATTAAATAGTCAAAGATTGAGTACAAAAAATGAAAGCAGTAGTTTCAGTTTATCTTCTCGCAAACTCGAAGTTTCTCTCTCAATCGAACAAAAGCTTCCAACTTCAATGGTTTAGTCAATATGTCTGCAACCTGATCATTGGTACCACAATGAACCAATTTTACAATTTCATCTTTGACAAGATCCCTAAAAAAATGGAACCTAACATCCATATGCTTGTTACGACCATGAAGAACATTGTTCTTTGATAGTTTAATTGTTGACTTGTTATCACACATAATCGTAGTGCAACCTGACTGCTTCATATCAATTTTTTTCTAAAATCCTTCTCATCCAAATACATTGACAAGCACAAAATGATGCAGCTATGAACTCAGCTTCAGTGGTGGATAGAGTGACTACCGGTTGTTTCTTTGAAGCCCAAGAAACAACTCCTCCACTCAATAAGAAAGCATATCCACTTTTGCTACGTCTATTACCAATGTCTCCAGCATAATCACTATCATTATAGACACTCAACTCCTCCAACATTTCCTTTTTGTAAAACAGACCGAATCCAGTCGTTCCTCTTATGTACCTTAGCACACGCTTTGCTGCTTGCATATGTTCCTCTCTAGGATCAGACATGTATCTGCTCAATAGACAAACCACAAAGATCATATCAGGCCTTGTCGTCGTGATATACATTAAACTTCTAATGAGTTGTTTATATATTGTGCAATCAACTCTCTTAGCATCACTATCTTTTGATAGCTTCACTCCGGGCACAATAGGATTCTTGACATCATTTCCGTTATGCAGATTAAACCTTTCAAGAATCTCTCCACCATATTTATTTTGATGGATGAAGATTCCATCACCATCCTGTGTCACCTCAACAACCAAAAGATACGAAGAATTATTATATTTCAAAATTATTGGATATTTATTAGAATCAAGAAATATTATCTTTTACCGTTTTTACTCTTTAAACCATTTTCTTCTATTTTAAAATAATTAGATGGAATTATTTTTTTTAATTTTTTTGTTTATACTTATTATCAATTAGATTTTATTTTTATTTTAAATTAAAATGGGCTTTGGTCGCAATTTAGTTCGACCAAAACAAATCTGGTGACATCGTGGGACGAACACCTGCACATAGGCAAACCCTAGATCTATCTAAAAACCACCATTTCCAACGAAGTCGAAGCTAAATCGACGAATTCGCGTGTATCAAACAACTTTACAACAAACAACTCTACAACATTAATTTATGAAAACAAAGCCAAAAATCATGCCAAAATCATACGTTTAAAAACATAATCGATTTTGTGGATTTGGGTTGTGAAATGTTTGTTTTAGGGTATTAAATACTTATGGTTTAGCGTAATTTTTGGGGGTTTTTAGATTCTAAACAATTTGTAGGAGTAAATGGCATGACCCTAATTAGTTAGGGTGAAAATGATAAATTAGGAAATTCAAGCTGGAGTTTAAAAAAAGGAGTAGGGTGAGAGATCTATCAAAATGTGGCTTTTTCATTTTTCTAGCTTTTTTCACCCAACTCTCTCCTCCTTCTTTCTCAACCCAATTTTCTTCTTGATTTTACATGGAAATGATTTAGATAAATTACGTATAAAATAGATGAACTAAACGATTACATATTCCATAGCATTTATTAAGCATTTATTAATAAACATGAAATATTTTGATATTTTTACGTAATTTCATTATCATTATATAATAGTATTATATAGTAAGTCACATGAGAAACAAACAGATTTTACCAAAATTTTGTTATAAAATTAAAGATAAAAGTAAATAAATAACTGAAATGGTTAAAGAACACACTATGCCGTTAGTAATTTAGTACATCTGCCGTTAATAATTTAATACATCTTTTAAAATAAAATCTAAATATAAAAGTAATATTAGAATATAAAAACAAATAATTATTTATTTTGATGAAATTATTCATTAATTATGGAGACAAGATTTGACAATATGTTTAACATTTATTAACTAATAATTAATTATAGAAACAAAATTTAATAATAATAATATTAATGCGATTTTTATTAATTTATTTAAAATAAATACAATAAATAAAATGATTTTTTAGCTTAATTAGGGTTTTGATTTTTATACTTTGGGATTATATACGGGTATAAATCGGCTTTAGAGTTTTATTTATTAACTTAAAAAAGTTAATTATTTTTTATTTTGATTAAACTAATATTAATTATGGAGACAACATTTAACAATATCTTTCACCTTTATTAACTAATAATTAATTATAGAAACAAAATTTAATAATAATGTATAATTTTTATTAATTAATTAAAAAGACAATAACATAAATACAATAAATAAATGATTTCTTACCAAAAGAAATGATTTCATCCTATTTAACTTCAACTTTGATAAAAGAGATAATCTGAATTTCTTAGAGTAGAAAAATCTTTATTGTTCCTCGTAAACCGAGAGTTTTTTTGTTTAATTTGGAAATAATAACATAAACTATTGTACTCCTTTTAATAATACATTGGTTTCTTAACTAATTCATTGGTTGTCACAATTATTAGGCATGCATTAGCTCTTTTATTTTCGCAACTAATTTACTCGTTTTAATAATTATGTTATTCATGATTTATGGGATTTGTTTTTACTATGATATTATGTTAATAATATATGGTTTTTTAATAAATATATAGTTAATAGAAATTGTGAGTTTAATAATACATATGATATTATGAAAAATATGGTTTTATCATGACCTTTATTAACTAGCAATTAATATGGTTTTTTACTATGATATTATTTTTGCAACTAATAATATTGATATTATTTTTGCAACTAATAATATATTTGTATGATTTGTAGAGGATGCGTAATACTTTAAAGAAAGCTTTGTTTCTCGTGTTTATTTTTAGTTACGAAACCATGGGTTCATCTGGGCCAGCCTCATCAGATGAGACCACCCAACATGTATTGTTCGAGTGTAGGAATATATACCAAGAATCCGCGGGTATAGGGAAATTGCAGCTGGAGCTTTTAAAGAAGCAGGAGAGACTTATGGATAAGCTTATCGACGGTTTAATGATGACGATGGAGGATAAAAACATCATTGAAAACAAGTGGCGCAAGATATTGAAAGTAGGAGAAAGGCTTAATAGCTTTACCACAGCTTCTCCGCCTCTCCATTTGGAGCAGGCTCTAAAAGAGACCAGAGTCGCGCGCAGGTTAGTTAATTTTTTGTTTTATTTTTTTAATTATTCTTAATTTGATTTTTGGTTCTTCTTTTAATTATTTTACAAAGTACTGCAGGGCTTTGAGAAGCTTAGTGCAACTAGGCGAAATGCTTGAAAATAGTTTAGCTTCTAAAAACTCTTTGTGCCTCTTTTCTCAAATCAAATTAAGAATAATTAAAAAAAGTAAATGATTCTCAAATCATTTTAGATTCAATTCTCAGTTCGAATTTAACACATGATTCTTACCTTATATCGAACCTTTGATTCTTGATTTGTATTTAACCCATTATTTGTAATGTGCATTTTACCATTGATTCTCAAATTGGAATATCAAATTGGAATTGACACACGTTTCTCAATTCACATTTAATCATTTATTTTTTGTTCATATTTAACATATGAATATCATTTGAGAATTAACCCTTGTTTTTTGAAGGTTGTTGCGTCATCTTCCTGTGAAGCAGAATATATCGCTGCGTGTGCAGCAACATGTCAAGGAATGTGGCTGGGACGATTGTTGGCAAATTTATTTAAAAAGAAGGTTAATCAAGTGGTTCTAAAGATAGATAATTAGTCCGCAATCGCATTGAGCAAGAATTCAGTCCACCATGAGAGAAGCAAGCACATTGATACTCGATTCCACTACATTAGAGACTGTATTGAATCAGGAATGATTGCAATCCAACATGTTTGCACAGAAGATCAACGTGTTGATATTCTCAGAAAGTCGCTATCAAGAAAGAAGTTCCTGGAGATGAGAGAAAAGAGTGGTGTGCAGATGATCAAGTAGAAAAATAACAATTGTGTTCAATCTTAAGGGAGAAAATGTTAGATAATATTGAACACGGTTATTAGAAGTTATTGTGTCAGTTAATTAGATAAGATCGGCTAACTGTTATGTATTAGTCTATTTAAACAAATTTATAGTAATATTTAAAGTGTGGTGAAACAATTCCATTTCAAGTATACTTTTATTTCTTAGGTCTGTCTTGTATTGTCTGCATTTTTGTTTGATTACAGGGACCATAGTTTACAAGGACTCCATTGGTATTGAATCTTTTCATCTTGCGGAAGCGGATACCTAATCTCTTTCTCTTCACCACCTTGTGAGGCCAATTTCTATATTGGAAAAAGAAACAACAGAGAAAAAACAAGGTATTAATCTATTTCCTTATCAGTAGCCCCCTTAGTTCTTATAAAGATAATTTTATGAGAATTATTCAGTCTTCGAACATTACCCCAAGTGAATAAAGCTTCTTTCCTCTAGCCCCTTTATCATGACTGAGCCCAGTGACTTGCAACTTCACTTCGAATGTAAGAATGAGTGCAAATAAGCTCCCCGCTCGCTTCGAATTTATCAACTAGAAATACAACTCTACTTCGACCTCGAATCTTCTGTCTTTAACACTTTTCAACTATCATACCCCTATTTGAAAAATTGATTGGACCCTTCTTGATAGGTCTATGACATGGCAAGCTCATTCCACCCAATTAGAACTGTTTACCATATCCGCCTCTTCCAATTCCCATCGTCGTCTTTTCCCAAGTATAAATACTTAGCTCCATCTTACTAAGAACTTTTTAGTAAAATCATCGTTCCTAAGCTATCTTCATCTGGTTCTTCTTCAACCTTCAACCTCATTAGCTACCTTCACCAGAAACGTCGATTTCTTCAGTCACAAAAAACAATTCCCCAGATTAATGTCTATTGTATGAGAAGATATCCCAAATACAAAAGATCTAAACCCAAAAAACCAAGAAAACCAAAGAAATCTCTCTTCCCTGGTCCTGGTAATCAAGTTTTTGGTGCTTACGACTGGTTCTGTATTGGAGAAAGAGCTGAGGAATACAGAGCTGCTGGATTAATCCACAACGCTTCCCGCTTCTCCTCTACCACCTTCAAATACGGTAACTTCAATTCCAACCTTGTTAATTCGTCTTCGCCCCTAACATCAAACCCAGGATCTAGCCAGCAATCTTCTCCTCCTCAAAATCAATCCACTTTTCCATCACTAAGACCACATCGAAAACCTAAGCCTGTCAATTCTGACAAATCTCCAACTCCTAAAAAACTACAACTTAAATCATCTATCCTACAATCTGAAGCAGTTAAAGCTAAATTTCACAAACACCAACCTTCCTAGCAATGGGTGACGATGCAGAAACCTTCCCTCCTCCCCCACAAGAAATGGTTGACGTTACTCCAGAAAGTAGTCAACCAGTTCTTATGGAAAACGAAAAATCATGCCAAACTGAGACTCAAACTCGCAGTCTTCGCGATGAAGTTACTGATGAAGAAAATGATTCTGAAGCCACTGAATCCAATGCCGAAGCCGAATCCGAGGCGGAAGAAGAAGTAATCCCTTCAAGGAATATTCGAGGAAAGAAAGCTCCTATTACTCTCCCCGAAGATGTTGCCGCCTTGTTTCAGGAAAACCTAAAACTACTTTGTCCTCGGTACATTCTAGCCCTAAAACACGTACCCTACACTTACTACCCCGAATCAGAAAAAGAAAATCTTAAGAAACAATGGGGATTAACAGACAACATCGTTCTTCTTCTACCAATAGAAGGAGAAACACCTTTGAGTTGTCAGAAAAATGAATTGGTAGTTTATCCTGAACTTTTCAATTGGGGACTTCGATTTCCTCTCGATCCAATGATTGTAGAGTACTTCGAAATTCTTGGGTTGTGCCCAACACAAGTCACTCCAAACCAAATGTTCACTTTACTCTCCGTCATTATGGTGTCGAGGCTAGGAGACATCCCCCTCGAAATAGAAGACTTCATTTCACTGACCAAACTCTCAAAGGGGCCAGTTTTACCATTCTACTACCTAACTTTGGAGGATGATCTGAAGATTATCGATGACTTCCTCGAGGCTGACAAGTTTTGGAAGCAAAGGTTTGTTTTTTTATCAGGAGCCTGGGAAAATGGTAAAGAAATTTCCGATGACAACCCCTCAAAACTTACTCTCATCTGGAGAGATAACAGTAAGTAAATCATGGTTATTATTGTTAATACTTTCTTCCCAACTTATTAAACCTAGTCAAACTAACCAGGCCTACTTATCTGATTGTATACTCTTTTCCCAGAAATTTCGAGGCGATTCAAAAGTCGTCAAAAGACTGCAAAGACTATCTTCATGAGAATGGCTGAATGGGCTGAGAAAGCCTGGGGAAATGGCTTTCACTCCGCCTTTCAACCAATCAATTTCGTCAACAGCCATCTCTGGCGCATAACCTTGGGAGCTGACTTCCCTAAAAGCCCGAAGCTCCCCCCAGATCCCATTGACGCGGTCAAAAGAATACTCTTACCAGATGGGAAAACTTACCTTCCCACCAGGAACCGATCTGACAGTCACCTGCCACCAAAAAAGAAGGGAAAACTGGCCCTCAAAAAGTCCAACACAAGTAATCCTAACCCTTCTAAAAATTCGAAGCCTACAAGGAAACGAAAAACGCCTGCATCTCAACTTCCCCCAATATCCGAAGAAGGCGAACCTATCCTTAAAAGGAAAAAGACAGAAGATAATGCTTCAAAGAAGAAAAAGGACAAGTCCACTACCCCGAGGAGTAAGAAAAAGAACGAAGCTGAAATGCTCGAAGAGGTATTGGCTTCCGAGGTCCATGAGAAAACCTTCATTGAAGAAAATCCTCAAGGAGGATTGGCACTAGGAGATAGCCAGGAAAACGAATATCTTAACCTCGACGATTTCAACTCGAGTGGGGATTTTGTAGTCACCTGTGAAGATTCTCAGCCTGCCAACACCATTCCATCATCTTCTACCGGGGCTGCCATAACTTCAACATCTAACGCAATTATTCCTGTCCATCGCCCATCAAACTTGCCCAACCCTGACAGATCCGATGAGGTAACTTCAATCCTTCGACCCTTTACTAATTTAGGTGCTGCAGCCAAAAAATTGTGTGAAGAAGTAAGCAATTCACATACACAATTGGAGCTCCTTGCATAAGAATTAATCAAGAGCAAAAAAGAAAAATAATCTGAAAAAGCTTCGAAAGATAAAGCACTTCAAAATTTCGAAGCTGAAAAAAGAAAACTTCTTAACGAGCATAAAGAAAACATCGAAGCTATGGAGACTTCTCATCGTCTGGCTCTTGAAAATATAAATTCTCAACATTTTATTGCCATTTCTGGTGAAAAGAAAAAATCTACCGAGGCTGAAGAACTTGTTAAGAAAACTCAAGAAAGCCTGAAAAATTGTCAAACTCAATTGACTACGCTTCAAACAAGATTTGAGCAGGAAAAGAAGGACGCCATCAAGAAAGCCGAAGCTGCTGTTGGTTCTTTGATGCTTGATGGTATCAAGAAGGCTCAAACCCAAACAGCTATCGATCTTCTTCGAGAAATTCATGCCGCCTATCCAAGGTTAAATTTAACAGAATTTTGGAAACAAATTCCCGAGGAAGATCGCCCAGACGAAGCATTCGAGGTTGCATCAAACTCTTCAGAAGAAGATGACGTTTCTGAAGGGTCATCAGAAGACGACTAAACAATAGATTATATATGTCATGTGTTTATTGTTGTTGTTTTTTTTACTAAGTAGTTTTCTCCTTTTTGTAACCTTCAAGCTTTATCCGATGAAACAAGCAACTATCTTCATATTTCAAAGTTCTGGTGCACTCATAAAACGTGGCACTCGAAAATTTGATGCGCTCATAAAACGTGGCACCTCGAAAATTTGATGCGCATTTTATTAGTTTCTTCGATGTCGCTCTATTTTGTAAGTGATTGTTTGGAAGAAAGTTTAAAATATTATGCTGGTGGAGAAATGACAGGTTTTGCTTTATTCATGCGGAAATAAATGAGAACATCAGTATATAAATTAAATGAGACTCATCTAATGGTAAAAATAAAATAAATTTCGATAAGTGAATTGAATCATTGAGTAAGTATATAATATAAGATATATGGAGAGTAATAATATATCAAAATTTTATTGAAGAAGTGAATCTTCAATTTATTGAAAAACATAATCTCTTTGGTAATAAATAAGGAAGAGTAAATGCGAATTATAAATTTTTTACACCCAAGAAAGACTTATCTCAAGTCCACCGGATACCCACCTTGGAAAGTGGAAAGGTCTCACATCTGCCTTTCCGCCCCCCTAACAAATAATTACGTATGAAAGTGTAACGGTCTCTTCACCACTTATTCACGTTTTGCCACTAAGAGTCTAATGCGCGGGTCTAACCTTTCCATGAGACATTTACATGAGTGATACTAGGCAAGACTAACGATCTCTGAATCGATGATGATCAATAGTAAAAGCTACTCAACCATAATCGGTTTGGATCAATGAGTACTAATTACCATCCGGAGCTAGAGATGGCAATGAGTCAGGATGGATGCGGGTATTGTTAAATTCCTAACCTATCCTATCTTTATTTTTTTGAAATTCGGCGGATTTGGGTACCCGTTCAGATAAGAGATTTATTTTTTGACGACCAAACCCATTGGAAACGAGTACCCACATGTGGGTACCCATTGGTCATTTATTTATTTATAAATATTTTCTCGTAATTAATTATCCGATGAAAAATTAAAAAAACCAAAAATAATATAATTGGTCATTTATTTATTTATAAATGTTTTCTCGTAATTAATTATCTAATGAAAAATTAGAAAACCAAAAATAATATACTAAAATAATAATAATAATATAAGTAATATGAACTCTTAATTAAGTACCAAATTTTAATACATATTTATTATTTAGAACTCATATTTATTTATTTTTTTATAAATTATATTTGTTTTTTAAATACAGTAGAAAATAATACTCGTTTATTTAATAAACTCTCTAAGATAATATTTTTGGCTTGTCTAAATTTATAATTCGCTAAAATTATAAGATAATAAAATTTATAATTTCTTTAGACCCATATAAAATATAAATTAATAATTCCTTATATATAGCATATTACATGAATGATTTATGAAGGTTTTTGAAAAATGACTGAATTGTCTTTTGTTTTTTTTTTTAAATCAATTTTCTCTTGAATCGTGTCTCTAATTTTCCTTAGAATGGTAAGAACTTCTAGTATTTATATAGAAAATATTTTAATGTCCATAAAGTGATACATTGAACACAAAAAGCATATCAAGGTGGAAGATTAAAGTTTTTTTCAAACTGGGCCCTTCATTTGATATACATGATGCATTGTATATTTTTTTTTATTTTTTTTTAGGTAAATGTGGATTTGTATATATATATATGATGTACAAGGTTACAATCGTTCAGAGAGTTCAAAGATCTCTCTGTAGAGTATAAGTCACTAATGGACTTTACAAATAAAATCAGGAAAACTGAGTACATCAATAAGCCAAAAGAAATCTAACATGCAATCTAACATGCAAGTCGATAATGCGGATATAAGCGGAATAAAGTCTTCAAAGTCGTAAGGGTGATTCGAGTGAAAATGGTGTCTTGAGTCACGATCTCTTCATCAAATACAAGGCGGTTTCGAGCACGCCAAATCTAAAAAACAGTAGCTTGGAATGCAAGGTTGATGGCGCGGGATCGGTAGGATGTGCCCCGGTGCTCTTTCCTAATCCATTTATGTGCACTGTCAAGCGTTGTCATTGCGCGAGTAATCCCCAACCATCCTCTGATACGACCCCATATATCTCCACTGAACCTGCAAGAAAAGAAAATATGTGCACTCGATTCATCAGAATGCCTACAAAAGGGGCAACTGATGTTAGGCAAATCCATGTAGTGAAGTGTGTCTTTTGTGGCCAGACGACGGTTGAATGCAAGCCAGACGGTGAAAGTGTATTTCGGTGGGATGTATCTCTTCCATATCTTCGATAGCATCGGACACAGTTCACCCTTTGTCCTCATGGCTTCATAGACACGGCTTGTGATTAACTTTCTATCCAAAACACAACTTTCAAGACCCCGAATCGCATGGTCTCGGCCCCCAAATATCTGAATCAAAGAATCTCTAATATCAAGAAGCTTTCGAACGAGATGACTGTCTTTATCTCGTCTTTGGTAGTCCCAGATAGTTTGTCCTCGAAGATAATACTCGTGCACCCATTTCACCCATAAAGACTCGGAACCCGAATGAAATAACCATATCGAACGGGTAAGAAGAGCACGATTCCAAACTCTTATATCTTTAAGTCCAAGACCTCCTTCTTCCTTCGGTTTATAAATTTTGTCCCATGAAATCCGAGCTGGTCTACCCCCCCAGAAGAACTTGAGGCAGAGCGAGCGGATGGTATTAAGGACCGCCAAATGCAAAGGAAAAGCGTGGAACCAAAAACATTCTACTCCTTGAAGCACGGATGTGGTCAGTTGAAGTTTTCCCGCGTAAGAAAGTTTCATGTGCTCCCATTTCTCAATGTAACTCGAGATAGCTGCAGTTAAAGGAGCAAAATTAGTAACTGAAACCGTCATTGGAGCGAGAGGTATCCCCAGGTAACGAACAGGGTATGTGTCAACTTCAAATCCGACTCTCTCCATAATTCGATCATAGACAATCTCATTAACTCCGGCTAGATATATTGTGGATTTAGTAGGGTTCAATAAGAGGCCCGATACATCCTCCAGATGTCCCAAACAATCCATAAGGATGTTAACCGATGTCTCGTCCCCTCGTGAGAAAAGCATCAAATCGTGGGCAAAAGAAAGATGGGTGGTGTGCGTGCGGGCACATTTCGGGTAGAATTTAAAGCCCGGTTCACTCGATCTCTTCTTTAATAATCGGGATAGATATTCAAGACAAATGATGAATAAAGTAGGGGACATGTGATCACCATGCCTCAAGCCTTGTTGCCCACGAAAGAAACCATGAAGCTCGCCAATGATGGAAACCGAAAAAGATGCTGTAGTAACGCAAGCAAGAATCCAACCCACAAACTTATGAGGAAAGCCGATACCATGGAGTATTGTCGATACGAAGTCCCATGAGACTGTGTCAAAAGCTTTGCGAATATCTACCATGAGCATACATCGTGGAGAAATTCTTGCACGGTTCGAACTTCTAACCAACTCTTGGGCAAGGAAAACGTTATCAACAAGATTTCGACCACTTACGAAAGCACCTTGTCCTTTGTCAATGAGAGTTGGAAGTAAGGGTGCTATTCGGTTAGCAAAAATTTTGGTAATCACTTTATAAGTAACATTTGTGAGACCAATTGTCCTAAAGTCACCCACCTTAGGATCGTTGTCTTTCTTCGGTATGAGGGAGAGGATGGTGTGGTGTGTTGCGCGAAGTAGACTACCAGTGTCAAAAAATTCACAAACACAATCAATCAAATCTGTGCCCACAATATCCCAATTCTTTTTTAAGAAAGCCGAGGTGTAGCCGTCCAGTCCAGAGGCCTTGTCATTCCCGATATCAAAGAGTGCATTACGGATTTCATCACCTTCCACAGGTTTAAGTAGCTGCTCATAAAACCAATCTTCGACTAGTGGTCCGTGACTCATGACTGTCGGGTCAATGGGGGTGCTTGGCCGGGATGTGCCAAAGAGGTGTGTGTAGAAATCTACAAAGAGGGAGGCGAATTCTATTGGAGATGTGGTGCGGGTGCCGTCATCTCGGACGATGTATGATATGTTCTTTCTTGAATTGTCTCGGTTTATTAAGCTGTGGAAGTATTTCGTACCTCTATCTCTATCAACTAGGTGGGTAGTCCGCATACGCTGTTGGAGAAAACTCTTTTCGGCATCAAGGAGGAAGTTCGCACGAGCCCGTAATCTGTGAACCTCTTCTTTTAAAGAAGTGTTGTCAGGATCATCCATAAGAGAGGTTAAAGCCTCTTTAAATTCTGAATTTGCAGTAGCTGTACGCTCGAGAATACCCCCGTACTCAGCTTTATTCAATTCTCTTAATGGACGTTTTAAGGCTTTTAACTTCTGCGCAAGTATATATTGTTTCGTACCATCAATAAACTGCCCCCATGAACTTTGTACGATACTAGCAAACCTGGGATGTTTAAGCCACATGTTGAAGAATCTGAGTGGCCGACAACCATGCTGAAAGTCTCGAATAACCGATGCAATAACTGGGCTATGGTCGGATACGGGTTCCATCGGAAGGAACGATGCTCTACATATGAGATTCCTGTCACTCCACCCATGATTTATAAGGACTCGATCAAGCTTAGCCCAAACAGTACTATTTGTCCAAGAGAAGAAAGGACCTGTGGAAGGTGCATCGACAAGACCATGAGATATTTGAAAATTATTCAAATCAATTAACTCACTATTTCGAAGAGGAGCAGCCCTAATTCGGTCTCCTGGAGCACATTACGTGTTATAATCTCCCATAATCATCCAAGGTAAACGAATGTTGGCCCCGATGGTGGTTAGGTGCTCCCAAACAACTCTTCTTTGCGGTACTGTATACAAATGGTAAACGAAGGTAACATAAAAAGTTTCTTGGGTGACGTTGCAATGGACTTGAAAGTGGATGTGTTGTCTTCCAATTTCAATCACTGTACAAGCCACCCTACTAGCATCCCAAACAACAATGATGCATCCTCCAGGAATAACATCAAGATTAGAAACATGATTCCATTTTAAGAAACAAGTAGACATAAAGTTGGTTAAACGTTCTTATGAGAATTTCGTTTCTAATAGGCAAAACAGGGGCAAAGAATTTTTTCTTACGAGTTTACAAGCCGTGGAGAGAGAAGCGCCTCGATCTGCAAGCCCACATAGGCCCATGATGTTCCAACTAAGGAGCTTCATTTATCAACGAAGGAGTTTATGGGCACTCCGCGCCTCGCGTTTTTCTTTATCTTTTTGCTTTGCACCTTTTGCCAAGTCTGATCAGAATGCTCGACAGGGCTGTTCGGTAGATGTGTGAAATCATCATTTGTTTGATGTTCAAATGTTGGATCCCGGCCTCGTGTATCTGCCAGGGGATTGCTCAAGGTTGATGGTGGCTCAAATTCATCATCACGTTCCTTGAGGGTGTCAATCATGGTTCCAGTTGTATCGGACTTGTTACCTCCCTTGTCTTGAGGTTTGTTATCAGCTGCCATCTGTTTGTCTTTGGTGCTAGTTTTATGGGATGGTTTTGCTTGTTGGGCAGTTTTCTTCGGCTGTGTGCTAACTGACGGTTTTTTCTGTGGGGTAGCATTTGCATGGGCTTTTCGATGCTCCCGGTGCTCATTTGGTTGTGGATGTTCACCATTTTGTGGCATTCTTTGCCCTTTCATTGCATCCCTTTTTTGTGTGCTGGTATTTGGTCTAGGTGGATAACACAAGTGGTTGTGCCCAAAGCATTGACATATATGGAAAAATAAAGGGTAGTTCTCGTACTCCACCATTTGTTCATAACGCTTCCCGCAAGGCAAATTGACACCAAACTTTGTAATTGGTTCTTTACTCACATCAATCTCAATCAAAACACGTGCGTAGGCCATCCTGGACTTGTCACAAGTAAATTGGTCAGTATATAAGGGCTTACCAACCTTGGAGGCGATCTTGCTAAGGCCAGATTGACTCCAGAAACCCAAGGGGATGTCACGGAGCACAACCCAAGTTGGGATCTTGGTAAAGAGATCGTCTGTGAGCATTGTTCCTCTCTCAATCTGTTTTAATAAGAGTGTATTTCCATAGATGGTATACGGGCCACCTTGAAGGACTTTTAGCAAATCTTGTTCATTAGAGAACTTGAAGACGGTCCACCCTTTGCCATAAGGAAAAACCCTGCATCCAACACCCCAAGATTTCGTTATTGACTCAAGTGAAACAGCCTATGAGGCAGTGTCCCCAAGTCTCAACAATTGGGATTTCGTCCATATGGTCAAGAGTGATGTCTTCATCATTAATAGGAGGAGAAATGAACCGTAACTTCAACCCTTTCGATTCTAAACGGGAGCCTTGAAATAGGTTGGAGAACATTTTAGATAGAGTTTGTGTTGTGCGCGTTGAGGACGTATTCTGATCACTCTTGTATGATGATTGTCGGTTCCATACATTATTAGTTTGAAAAGAAGGAAATGGATTTGTTGTATGCATATTATTACCTTCCTTGTGAATTGAGAGGCCATTACCTTTATTTCGAATATTCAAATCTGTTGAATTAATTCCTTGCACCCGGGTCGAATTCAAATTCAAAATCCCGTTTTTAATTGCAGTTGAGTCCCCGGAATTGAAGTCTTTTCCATTCAAATTTTCTGAATTAAATCCATGTTCGCTGTTCCAATTCAAATTCTCATTCCCGTCTTCAATTGCAGTTGAGTCCCCGAATTTAATACCTTTTCCCTTCAAATTCAAAAATCTTTGTGAAGTAAATTCGGAAGTAAAAGAAATCACATTACCTTCATCAATTGCAGGGAGGGCTTTATTTACTTCGATTGCATTCAGATCCCTGGAAGTACTGTCTTCTCCATTTAAATTAAAAAACCTTTGCGAAGTAAATTCGTGCACAGTATCTTGTGCATGTAAGTTCAAATTTGTTTCTATGAATTTAAATGATTTACTCTCAGTTACGTTGCCTTCTGTTGCTTTATATACAGTATTATGGTGCAAGTTACCCTCCTTTGCATTAAATGCATTAATCCTCTTCACGTTACTATTCTTTGCTTTAATTGTATGGAGGTTACTATTCTTTCTGTTCATTTCCATTTCCGCATATATTTATCTCTCTGTCATTAATGGCAGGACATTTGAATTTGAAATTTTGAATAGGAGAATTAATCTCCTTTCCGTGTACATTTAGATCTATGTCGGCATTATTATCCTTTCCATTAGTAACGGTAGACTTGAATGCAGTCATGGCTTTGGATGAATGATCCCGACTGTTACGCACCCCTCTTGAATGCGTCAGTGACTTTCCATGAACGCCGATAGCAAAATTCCGATCACCGGAAAAAGTATTGTTTGCAGTTTTGGCTACCTCTTGCGGTGGTGGAATCGCCGGAATACTTTTGTTTGCTAAGAACGGTTCCAGAGACAGATACGCCGGAGATATTGGTTTTTTATTTTGCTTCTTTCTATGCCCCGATTTTCCGCAAACTGATTTTTCTCCTTGCTTTAACAATGAAGCATCATGAATGGTAGTCGCCGGAGATGAAAATTCGACTCCTGCAGAAGCTGCAATCTGTTCATCGGAGGCCGTTAATAGAAGTTTATCGGTTTCGCGAACAACAATGATGTCTCGATCTTTATCGGTTTCCTCTTGTTCATCGTTTAGTTCCCGTTCGTCATCGCAAGTATCAACGCCAAACAGCATTTCCCGAGTCACCGATGGATCAAAAGGAATTATATCCTTTGGAGAAGCAAGAGCGCAAATCACATTATTACCATAAACTTTTGACGTATTCCGTTTCCGCTTGTGTATCGGTTTCTTCTCTCCGACTGCAATTTCCTGAACATTCACCTTGGCCAAATCCTCCATTGAAGAAATTAGAGACCGAACTACACTTTTTCCGGTTTTACGGACTAAAACCCCCTGACAATTATCTTCGGTTGAATCTTCCATTTAAACAGAAAATCAGATAATAATCATTCCGGAATAGAAATTGATAAATCTGCAAAAGTAATCTTGCAAAAGTAACAAAACAAAGAGAATAAATCTGCAGGTTCACCAATATATAAATCACCCAAATTAATTAAAATAGTGACAGGGATGGAGATTTAAATCTTTTAGAATGATAAACACAGAGGAGGCGTCGACTTCAATAACAGAACTCCAAAGTACAAATCGTAAAAGAAGATATCCACTGTTGAACGACGGTGGGACCGTTTGCTTTCCAATGTGTGAATCGCCAAAGATAGCTTCCGATACAGTAGTGGATGGTGTAATTTGATATTAAAATATTGAAGAATAAGTAAATGAAAGAGGAAACAGTGGCTTTTGATTGGAAATCGGAAAGAGAAAGAGATGAGAATAGAGAGAGAATGCTTTGAGTAAAAGCGTCTAGAGAGAAGGCAGAGCTTTCTTTCTAGAGAGAGAAACTTCCCTCTAACTTCTACCTTTATATTGTATAATAATTAAGTGGAAGCTTAAAAGTGTTTGTAAACTAAGTATTTTACTATAAATTAATAAAATATTAATTAATATATAAGTTAATAAGTATTAATTTATCTATTAATTAATAACTCTTTTAATTAATAAATTTTGGTGGTCCCAAGTGAATTATTTTATAGATTTTCTACTGTATATGAATTTATTAAAATATTTTAATTTTTTTTTTAAATTTATTTAATATAAATCTTTATATTTGTTAAATATAAGCTAATTTAAAATATATCAAGTATGTATAATTATATCAAAATAAAATAATAAATATAAAAATTATAATAAAAATAATTGAATTACTTTATAAAAAAATTAAATTTAAAAAAAAATAATAATATATCATATTAATTTTTCAATACTAAATTAACTAAAAGATGTAATGTGGATTGGGTTCAGAATTTGCCGTGGGAAATTTCATAAACCTATAACCCACCCTAAACCCGATGGGTAGTAAATTTTTAAACCCATAACCACCTATGAAAATATTAAAACCTATCACTCATCGCATCGCGTCAGCTCAGATTGGGTACTCGTGGGTTCAGAAAAATTGGCATCCCTATTGGAGCGAGTGTACGAATCAAGTCTGAAAAGATGCATGTTTATTCCTCCCGAAGAACGTTCGCAAAGACTAATGTTTGAAGCATGAAGTATATGATCCTACAAAACCTAACCCAACTAATGTTTGCATGAACCCTCAAACAGGTCTTCCTTTTGAGTTTAACCACGATACGTATAGGGAAGAAACAATGATTTATGCAGTCGGTAGTTTACAACCATTTAGTTTTGGGGATTCTTGGAGATACGAAAATTGGATGCAAGCTGGGGTAAACCCACATGCAAAACGCATTCCACGTAGCTCTTTAAAATCGCTAGCCTTTAAATATTATTTACAAAGAAAAAAAAGGCATTATTCAAACTATGCTGACTTTGCCATGGAATGTTTCGATTACTAGTGACATAGCTACTTTTACTGATTTTGATATGGTATGTGTTACCCTTCATTGGATGGATGCCGAATGGGTCCTCCAAAGGATAATTATATGGTTTGAATCAATTGGGAAGCATAACGCACAAATAATTAGGGAGAGTATGATTGAATGCATGAATGTTTATGGCATTAAAAACAAGATTATGTATATTTCGTTGGATAATGCATCTTCTAATGCATCTGCTATAAATTGCTTATAGAAGATTGCAATCCCCCTTTTTCCAAAATTGTTTCACACCAAATGTTTATGCCACGTACTTCAATTAACTGCGAAAGAAGGAATACGTAAGGTTCTCGGTGATTATATTGCCCTTATAAAAAATGGGGTCCTATTTTGCTCGACATCCGCTGCTAAAAAAAGAGCTTTTAAAACACTTGTTACTTCAAATGGGAAAAAGTATAAGAAACTTATATTAGATGTCGAAACTAGATGGAATTATACTTACACAATGCTTGCACGTGCACATGTTTTTAAAGAAGAGATTATGACGCTTTATAATGCATCTTATCGTGAAACACCAATTGAAACCGACCATTGGACATATTGTGCACACATTTTAAGATTTTTAAGACTTTTTAAAGAAAATACTCTAACCTTTTCTTCACAAAATCAACCTAATGCTCATTTTGCCCTTTTCACGATTACTAATCTTGCCATGCATATGAATGAATTTAGATCAAATTATGTATGTGTAGACATGGTGCCCGAAATGGAATATAAGTTCACACAGTATTTTCATCCAATCCCTGATAGTTATTCATTTGCTTGCCTTTTAGATCCTTTTTCACGAAAAGATAAATTTAAATTGCTAGTTAGATGCTTTTATCGATCTGTACGGTTTTCTATAACTAAACCACCGAAGGAACCAGTTGACCCTGAAGGGTATATTACCCGTATATATGAATGTTTGTATAATATCTATAATAAGTATGTTGCAAGATATAGATCAAATACATCTACAAATGTAAAGACTAGTAACAATAGGGGTAGAGGGAGATGTTCTACTAACTATGTTCAATTGGCAATGTTACGAAGCAATGAATTTACAGAAACCCCTCAATCTGATAATGAGTTGTTTAGATATTTGAGCACTAGGTTTGATTTTACGAATTATTCAAACCAAGGTATTGAAGATATCATAAGATGGTGGGGTACCAAAACTGAAGAGTTTCCTATTTCTTTCAGGATTGTTAAAGAGATTTATGCTATACCTATGTCTACAGTTGCAAGTGAGTGTGCTTTCAGCTAAGCGAGGTTGCAATACACGACTAAGAGAACAAGATTGACGGGCAAAGCACTTGAGTGCTTGTGGCAGTTAAGGATTGGACATCGGCAGATAAAAGGATGCAAGAGAAAGAGTTTAGAGACGAAGTGAACATAGACGACATCTTCGAAGATTATCCGGATGATTACGAAGATACACTTGAACAAGAAATTGCGGAAGAAAACGAAGCTGAAGGTGAATCAAGTGAGGACGAAGACGAAGATTTTACTTACGAAGAAGACGAAGCTGGAGATGAATGATGTTTGTAATAATTATTTACTATTTTGTATTGTAATTTGAAAACATTTGTACAACTCCTCGCCCGCAAGAGTATAAACTGTAAACGGCTAAATTATCCAAAAATAACTTTACCTTTTATTATAATAACAACAACTGTATTATGGAATACTTACAACTTCATAAGATCTGATTTTGGTTTAAAAAATAATAACAAACACTTGTAATATTTAAAACCAAATCACAATAGTAATCAAAATGTAATATTAAAATTATAACCATAGAATTAGTAATATTTTAACATGATAAGATATAGTTTTGGTTTGTAATATTAAAATCAACACTACTAATATTAGATCTAAAAACATAATAATAATATTCAAAATGTGATAGTAACATAAGTAATATTTAAAATTTTGGACTATATAATAATTACAACACTTCAAATATTAATAACCAAAACAAATTAATATTAACCAAAATGTAATAATAATTCTATAATAATATGCAATATCTCAATATTTTTTAAATATAACATTTTGGTTATAAAATAAATAAAACATTTATAATATCTACCAATAAACCGCGGTTTTTTACAAATAAACCGTGGTTTCGCAGTCCTGCCGGTTTGCAGTCCTAATGGTTTGCGGTCCTGCCGGTTTGGCGGTCCTAATGTTTTGCGGTCCTGCCGGTTTGCAGTCCTAATGGGCCAGTTTCGCAGTTAAACCGCCAGTTCATAAACAGATTGTCAGCTTTGTACCGCGGTTCCAGAACCATTTGTCACCCCTACTTATAATTAAGTTTATCTCTCTATAGTTCTATAACTTTGTTTGTGATTTATTTTACTTTATTACCCCTCAAATATCTTTGGAAACATCAACCTCATTATTCTTTCTCCCTTCGTGGACACAACTATATCCAGAGCTTATTTGTTCATCTTTTCACATCTCACACTTTAATAAGGTAAGCTTATTTATTTTTTATTTTTTAATGATTTCATTAGTTTATTAATGGAGTTTAGACTCCGTTTTGTTAGTTTTAGAAGTTCAATATCGGAATTTGGTTGAACCAAGGTTTGAAAATATGAAAAATAAATATTTTTTAATTGTGAACTATGTTTTAGTACATTTGTTTGAAAATAAAATGAAAATAAACATATTGTATGTTGTTTTGAGATATCGATTTTGGTTACAGGTTTTGTTTAGTGGTTGAAAGATTAAACTACCACTTCTTTGCATTATGTACTTGAGTTATAAAAATTGTTCCACAATTGATATATACATTGTTTGGCATTATACATATGTATATGTCCTTTAAGCATGTATTTCATATTTTATTGTTATATTAGGAATACATTTTTAATTTCACAATTATGCGATGCATGTATTAGAACTTGTTTCCCATTTAACATTATATACAAATATATGTTTCACTCATAGTATTAACATATGTTTTTCCAAGAAACAGGTCTATAAACTCTATTTAAAAATGAAAACAAGAGGAATAACATAGGATCATATCAAAACAAAAACAAGAATGTCATTCAACAATCTCTTCAAGAGAATATATGACACATAGGACGATAAAAATGCTACTACGAAATAGTATGACTTGATACTAAAAATAATAAAGACCTATGACACAAGAGGAGCTTTCTATTTGGGGTCAAAATTCTTAGAACTTACAAAAATATATATATATATATATATATATATAAAGAATATCATTAGGGTTGAAGAACAATGAAGAGCCAATGTTATTTGCAATCAAAATATATCAACCCGAGATATTCAGAAGAGGGAGAAGAATCATGAATAACAACAATATATTTTGATGGCACGCTTAAATAAAGACAATGAAATAAACGAGCACCATAAATTATGAATAAAAAGCTCAATATATGGATTTTATGTTTCGTAACATGTATTATACATGTTTTAAATTTTGTAACAGATGTCATCGTATTATTCATATTTCACATATTTCAAACTTACTTCATGTTTCGTATTTTACTTCTTATTTACATGATGCAATAAAAATCAGGGGTTTCCACTAATGGATACATAAAAATATAATATTATAAATATGTTACTAAATCCTAATTACCTATATCTACTAAAATAATATATTATTAACATACTAGTCCGAAATTAATTTTTTAAGTTAAAAATACCCTTACCTAATCACCCACAAAAAACTGAAATTCTAAAGATCGAACACGAAACTCTATTCACTTAAAATCTCTTACGAGCATTTTCTTTTTGGGGGTTTCTCACGACGATTAATGACCATTTATAGATCTATATCTCTAACTAAACTATAACTCAATTTCCATAACAAGAAATCACCCCTTTTTCTTATCCCCATCTTAAACCTTAGATTATCATTCTCATCGGATCAAACCGGAGAAGGCTGCAACGCAGTCTATGAACACGCCAACACATTTTGAAGCTCGCTCGTCATATTGAAACAGAGACTGCGGCTAAACTCATTATGCTTAATCAGTATTGTAAATCTTTCTTCTCGGGTTATTAACACCACATATGGTATATTTGGGGCTCAGACCTCACTTCGAGTAAAATAAACCCCGCAAACTTAATCGTAAATTTAGGTGAGAATTTTTGTGCTACACAATCTATAGGAGCTCAGATTTTCATTGTTACTAATTATAATCGATTTTGTTTTATAACTATGTTATAGTTTGGTATATTGATAGTGTATTAATATATACCTCGGACTAGATAATGAGGACTTGTGTAGTGTATTTGAAGCTAAATGATTTCATCTAGTCTCTGGTCGTTTAGCCACTTTCTCTAGACCGGAAGAGTGTGGAAATCACATCATTCACTATAAGGTTCTTAGTTCAAATTGATTCGTTGATGATATTGATGACAATCTTTACTTTGGTGATTTCATGTGTGTTCGTGTCTTCTTTGAAAGGGAAATTTGATTAAAATCATACCAAGAAATTATTCTCGAGTAGTCATTTATAATTAATTATATAAATTGTTTTTAAGGTCAACATTGAAGCCTTTATTTGAATGAAGATACTTATGAAACTTGTGGTTCATTATGTACCTTGGTAGTGTTAAAGTAGAGATTTAAAGTGTAGGGTCTAGAGTAAGGATGAGTTTGTCTTTCCTTCTACTAATAATCATAATTTTCTTATAATATATGTTTTTAGAGCAGCATAATGATATTCACACGACAGATTCCTGCAAGACTACTCGAGCCAAATTTTATGGCTCAGATGAAATTATAACACTCCACTTCCGTAAGCAAATGTTCTATCCTTCTATTAGCTTCAATAATCATGTGAATTGTAATAATTAAAGTTTTCTCATTTTTGTTGTGTTGGGGAGATGTGTCATATTTGAGAAGTCTTCAGTTTCATCGTTAATATCATCTTGCTGAAAGGTGGTTTACATAGGTATGTTGTCATGAAAATTATAAATTATTTTTGTTTCATGATAGAAAAGTATAAACATTGATATCATGAACATGATTCATGTAATACAAAGATCACTAGTAATCATGTACTAGTTTGGTACAATATTTATGGGTTTGAAACATAAAATTTTCAATACATTATATACATGTTAAAGAAACAAACTATGGTGTTTATTTAATGACTATACAAAATTTAGTGAATTCTTCCATTATGATTTCTCTCGTTGGTCAATATATTGAATGCAACTCTTTTGATTCCGAACCTAGCATAACTATCATTCTCTAGTACTCTCAAAGTATATGTTTCCAAGGTGGAAACGTTATTTTGTTGTTTATTGCTGCAACTTTAAAAGAAATCTTTGATGCTAATTGGTTCATTTAATGTCGCTTGATAGATGTTAAAATCATCAAAGAGTTGTCGAACGATGAAGGATATCAATTGACTTCATATTCTGCTCAAGTGGTAAATTAATTCCATTTATTTTTTACACTTATAGATTGTTTATGACATGTTTAATTGTTGAGAAACTATATGAAAGCTTTAAAGGGTTGCATGTTATTTAAGATAAGTACTTACATATATTGAAGGGTAGTATTTATATTATTCGACAAAAATAATAGGACTATTCCTGTTATTATTCGACAGAAATAACAGGAATAGTCATGTTATTATTCGACAAAAATAACAGAACTATTCCTGTTATTATTGGATATATTTTTCCACGTGTTTATTTATAGAAATAAGTCTCGTGTGTTTCATTCTTGCTTTTTCATTGTCTCTTAGTTTTTACAATCAAAGTGATAATTATTCTTCGTGAGAATTATGTTTGATTGGATTCCCAAGGGAGAAAACAGATGACAATAACTGATATTTTTTTAGTTGTGAAATGTTTCTCTTGATGAACTTTTTAACGATGCGTGTTTTGTTTCATATGTAATATACCTTATTCAAACATTGTTTTCTATGGATTACATAAAAAAATGTATCGTATATGTTATGTGTTACGTGTTGCTATAGTAAATGTTGGTATCTTCAACCTTTTGGAAAATTAACTTCATATTTTTACCAATAAAATGAATATATGGATTTATATATGAAATATCATAATTACAACTGAGCATTAACGATTTTGAAACCCGCACTGTCACTCAAGTAAGTACTCCTAAGAAGACCCAATAAATTGAGGTATGTAAGAAATCAAATAGTTTTTTGCTTTGCCAAAAATTTAGAAGGTGGAGGTGAAAAAACTTATGAACGGAATCTCCACCATTACTATAAAGGAAAATAAACCATTATAGATATACTAGTAGATAAATCCATAATATTTGATGAGTGCTTTGCTCTTGTAATTTAAGGTGACTACTTTGCTCTCATAATTTAAGTATTTCTTTAGGTTGTTGTAGATGTAAGTGAAGAATAACTTTTTTGTAACTAAAGACAAAGTTTTTACTCATGACAAAGTTTTTACTCAGAACTTAATTTGGTTGGGCGTGAAAAAGTTACAAAAGGTGAACCAAACTTTGGATAAAGACAAAATCCAGACAATTAAAAGTTAAATAAGCTAGAGATTCTTGAAGATAAAATATTATAAATTGTTTAAAAGTAAATTTTAGTTTTTGGAATACATCATGCTTTAGAAAAATTTAAACAATTAAACTACGTAGTTAAATATGCTGAAATATGATTAAAAATAATACATATGATTGTCTTTTGGGTTATTATATTAAACTTAAAAATCATTGTTCGTCTTTCATGTTTATCTTTGTATCAGACTAATCATTTACTTTCATTTTTGACTCCAACCCATCTTTTTCGTTTGAAAATTTGCACGATTAGTCGCCGCACGTGTAAACTACTTAAAAACTGACACATGACACATCAATCCCAAGTTTTTGTATCACTTTTGATCCCCAAAATGTACGAGGACTAATCGTACAAATTTCTCAAATAAAATGGATGGGTGGGAGATAAAAGTGAAGGTGAGGAGCTAGTTTGATTCGAAGAGTAAAAATGGACACCAATGATTTTTAGCCTCATATTAAATCCCTTCACTAAAGGGAAAACAACCAAATTTAAATATGCTCTTAAATATGTATTGGTTTTTAAAAACCGAACCCAAGTATAAATGTGAGCATCATCCTATTCTAATACTACAGTTTTTGTTATGAAAAATTATCCCCGGAACATATAAAAATATTATTACAAAGATTTGAGTATAAATAATTGTAAAATTTATTATATTTAATGTTAATTCAATTTTTTTATTTAATTTTGAAATTTAAATTAATTTTATTTTAATATTAATAATATGATATATTAAAATTAGCTGGAAATTTAAAATTTAATATAAAAAAATAAACCTTTAATACAATATAAAATCAATTACTATGAATTGTAATTTATTATTTAATTTTGAAATTGTGACTATATTTATTATCTGTAAATTAAATAAGTTAGAAATTAATATTACTTTTTACTCTTGACTTTTAAAAATATTAGAGCCACCAGATCTTCTCGATTAATGTTACTTTAACTCTTGAATTTTAGAAATAGTAGAGCCAGCAGATCTTCTCCCTTCCTATCCTACATTGATTTATATGTCCATTCTGGTTTCTAATTTTACATAATCTCACCAGGAAAACAGTCAAAGCAAAGTTCAAAATCATGTTTTTTTTTGTTCTCTTGTCATTTTCGTTATTATAATTTCTTTATTCGTATCGTTCAGATGTTCGAGATGCTATTATAGGCTGATTGTATTCCTTCTCGGAATTTGATGTCATGATTGTGTTCAACTTCTCTCTTGTGTTTAGAAACAATTTAATTTAGATTAAATAAGAAATTAATGATTAAAAAATGTATATTTATTTTTACTTCATAATGCAGGTTACTAGTTTTAAGATCAATCGGCAGATTCTTGTATTCTTGTATTTCTGTTGTATTTCTGCTAGCTTTAGCTTTAGGTTTGGTTTCACATACATTCGTGTCTAAAGTGGTAGTTAATTTTGGGATATTATGTATTTTTAACGAAAATTTTAATTTAAAATCTTAGGATAATAATTTTTTTAAGGAAAATTTTAATTAAAAATATTTATTAATTTGAAGATTTTACGTTTTTTTTATCCAAAATAGTTTTTTTTTTCTTTTCAATAATTTGTTTCGATTTTATCTGGTTTAACCTTTCTCTCTTAAATTTGATTTAAAAGTTAATGGATCACTCTTTCTCGATAACAGATTTTAATTAAATAAATAAAAAAGCGATAAATTGAAGAAAGATTTTAATTAGAAAAAAAAAGATGAATATTTAGTTAAATAAATTAAACAAGATAGAGAAAACGAAGAATATGGAAATTTTAATAAAATAAATTATAGAATTTGCAGATTTTAATTAAATAAATTAAATCATATAGAGAAATGATGAACATTTATTAAATAACATATCGTTTAAAATATTTTTTAAAGTATATTTTAGAAAACAATTATCATTTTATTATTTTATATTTATTAAAATATTTTTTAATTAGCAATACATTATAATTTTTATTTAAAAAATTATTAATTTTATTTTTAATATGATTACACACGTATTGTTTTTTATTTTTCAATAAAATAATTTATTTATATTATAAATTATGTTTAATACAAATTTGATTTTATTTCCATTTAATTTTCATATTAAAAAATAATTTTATTTTCATATATTTTTAATAAATATGTTTTACATAATAAATTTGATTTTATTTCATCTATTTTCAAAAATATCTTTTATATAATAAATTTTATTTTGTTATATATGATTTTTTAAATATCTTTTACTTAAAGTATTTTAAGAAATATTAAGATTTATGGTTAAATATTATGTTTATATGTAATAAATAATATATTAAGATATATGGGAAATAACTTAAAGTAGTTGTATACAATAAGAGAAACTTGTTTTTTCAATGATAATTTAAAATTGATAATTAAACCATTAAACTACCAAATAATCGTATAAAATGAATTTTATAAAAAAAAAAAATAGCCCCTCATTATTTTGATTGATTCCTGGATCGCCATCGAAACAATTGTAGGATTGTTACGATTTATTGCGGAACTGAATAAAAAATTGTCTACTAGATATTGGACCAATGACTTTCATTCAAAATACATAATGGTTCAATTAGCCCCCAAGGGGGTACCCGAGTTGGTTGAGTATGACATTCTTATAACCAAAAGGTCATGAGTTCGAGTCCCTCTACATACACTTTCTCGGCTGAGCCTGTCACTTTATGTGGTTTACCTTCTGGCGTTGGTTTGCAAGCTATCGCGTCAGACTGAGGGTTTACCCTGTGCGCACTCATTGCACTCTGAGTAGCGGCTGCGGGTTCCCTCCGAGAAAAAAAAGAAAAAATAATGGTTCAATTAGTATCTACACTTTTTATACTTCCAAGAGAATAAATCATTTACAATCTTTGGGAATTGATTAGTAAAAAATAATTAGATTATTATTGATCAAAATAATAAATATATAATTTTATTATTTCAAATCAAACTATATCTATGGGTGGTAATGGGTTATTTATAAGTTTATTAGTAGTACGTAAAGCCCGAAGTAAATAATCATGAAGCCCAAAAGGCCTAAATTAGACGTATATAAACCCTGGTTCTCATACGCAGCTACTCTCAGACGCCGCCGCTCTCTGACGCCGCCGCCGCTCTCTGACGCCGTAAGAACTCTTCCTCTACTCTTGTTTATTTGATAAGTTCTATTCTATTATCGAGGACTTTTAAAATGTGTTTGAAAATTGAGTAAAAACACTTTTTACATATTAAGTTGTTTTCCGATCAACAGTTGGAATATCGAGTTGCTATTTGTACAGATTAGTTTTTTGTGTTGGTGATATTAGCTGGTATAACGGAGTACAATGGTGTTGTTCATTATTTGTAGGCAGAACAACAACATATCCACCAACTTCCACATATTTACCCCGATGGGCCTAGACCAAAAGCCAAAAAAACGGTATCCCTAATTTCTACTAAAAGCCCAAATCGAAGCTGGGCGCTTATAAAAACCCTAGCCGCTCAAACTCAGCTCTCTCTCGCTCAGGGCTCAGGCTCACTCGAATCCTGTAACGATTCCTCTCTCTTTTCACTATTCAATTCATTTTCTTAGTTGTATTGCCCTCTCTATACCTATGTAGAGCGCCCCAAATTTGACATTTCTTTTTCCATTTCCATGGTTAGATTGGACTGTCGAAGACATATGTTTATTGTATGTAGAGCGCCGTAAATTTGACAGTTCTTTACCTATACTTGTTCATTTTAATTTCTAGCTACTTTTAAATATAATGTTTATAAACCTAAAATACTATTTACAGTGTCTATATACGGTAAATTCATGCTATTTACTGTGTCTATATACGGTAAATGCGTTTTCAAAATTGAATGTGGTAAACCCAAATTATTTTAATTATTTAAATAGAATGAGTTTTTGTTTATATTACTGTTTTATTGTGTTTAGGAGATGCCTTTTCGAAATAGAATGTGTTAAAACTAAATTGTTTTTTGTATTACAGGGAAGTTTGGGCAGATTTGGATGGAGCGTTCTGTTCCTATTATTCATTTGGACCTTTTGAAGTTTCTCTTCGGAGCACCTCCAGAAAGAAACTCATTCATCTGTAGCCGATCTATTCAGTCTGTTAAAGGAGTTATTTCAACTATTCTCATATATAAAAAAAAGTTGGAAGCGATATTTTCAAAAAACGAAGATGTTCGGATTTAGTTTGACAAATTCGAATAAAAATTATGGCTTCCAACTTTTTTATATTTGAGAATAGCTGAAATAACTCTTTTAACTGACTGAATAGAACGGCTACAGATGAATGAGTTTTTTTCTGGAGGGGCTCCGAAGATAAACCTCGAGAGGTCCAAATGAATAATAGTAACAGAACACTCCATCAAAATCTGCCCATATTCCATGTAATACAAAAAACAATTTGGGTTTAACACAATCTATTTTGAAAAGGCATCTCCTCAACACAGTAAAACAGTAATATAAACAAAAACCATATTTTGTTTCTTTAACATTTAATAAAATGTATAAAAAATTTGTTTCAAAGAAACACGCGATGAAAACGTTTTATTCTAATGTGATGTTTGGATTATTAAGAAATTTCTCTCTTAAAGAATCCGTTGATGGTTTAGGATAAAAGAAAAGTGTTCTCTCAGTCACCAAGAGAAGAAAAAAAAAGGTCAAATACAACCACTATATCCCAAGTCACACCATTAGAGAAATCGGTTGGATACCTTGTTGATGTTGGCGAAATGATTCATGCTCCTCAATTGATTGAGGAACCAAAGAGATAGAAAAGTGCACCGATATGAGACCAAAATCTAATATTTCCGACCAGGTAAGAGGTGACGTTAAATGGGATACAAAAATCCAAAAGGAAAAACAATAAAGATTCAGATGCCAAAAAATAACAAAGAGGCATAAGTGAAACTACCTTCTACAATAGTCGAGGATGACTGGAAATGGATCCCCTCTTGAACCAAGCGACCATCCCTCGTATGCTTGAGCATAAAAAATTTCAAGCATTTGAAATTAGTTCCTCACTTCCTCCAGAGTTGGATCAACGAGCGACTGATGGTTAAAACCTAGAGCGTAATCTTCAAGAATTTGGTATTCAAACCGAACAATAATATTTTTCAACTCTAGAGGACTTTTAGATAATATTGAACACGGTTATTAGAAGTTATTGTGTCAGTTAATTAGATAAGATTGGCTAACTTTTATGTATTAGTCTATTTAAACAAAATTCTAGTAATATTTAAGTGTGGTGAAAGAATTCCATTTCAAGTATACTTTCATTTCTTAGGTCTGTCTTGTATTATCTGCATTTTTGTTTGATTACAGGGACCATAGTTTACATTTGGTATCAGAGCCTGTGTTTCCAAAGAAATGGATGACATCGATGGAGAACAATCAAAAGCAGTTACAGTCTTCAAATCGACGGCAAGAGGAGCCTTAATACCGATCCAATATCCAACATTAAGCGAAACGAACTACGACATATGGGCTGTAGAGATGAAGATAATCGTGCGTTCGCTAGGAGTATGGTCAGTGATCGAAGGTGAAGACACAGACATCGACAAAGATCAAGGTGCCATGGTAGCCATTTCTCAAGCCGTGCCAGATAACGTGATGATGGCAATCGCCGAAAAGCAGACGACAAAGGAGGCTTGGGTCGCACTCAGGGAGATGCGAGTTGGTGAAGCATAGTCTGTGTTCAAACTGTCACAGCCGTAGTGCGTCATTGCGCACATGATTTTTTATGCGATTTGGTATAATGGCGCGCAGCTTGGTGTGCTAAAGTTCTCCAAAGTACGCAAATTGCGTTCAATTTTAAAATGTAGCTCATTTTTGCGTGCGATTTATGTACAACTTATATGTATTAAGTTCAAATTTTTTTGTATATTCCCTTTATCTATGTTGTAAAATATGGAACAATCAATGTGTATCACGACCGATTACACATATATTTTTACCACCCAAATGTATTACATTGAATCTATTTTAGATGCATTGGTTAAACACAAATTCGTCGATATAAGATTCATTACCATTAGTATTATGGATGTGCAAAGACTTATGAACGGAATCTCCACCATTAGTATAAAGGAAAATAATCCCGTTAGAGAGAAGTTTCTCTCTAGAAAGAAAACACTATGTCTTCTCTCTATACGCTTTTTTCACCCGACTCTCTCCTCCTCCTTTCTCAACCCAATTTTCTTCTTGATTTTACATGGAAATGATTTAGATAAATTACGTATATAATAGATGAACTAAACGATTACATATTCCATAGCATTTATTAATAAACATGAAATATTTTGATATTTTTACGTAATTTCATTATCGTTATATAATAGTATTATATAGTAAGTCACATGAGAAACAAACAGATTTTACCAAAATTTTGTTATAAAATTAGAGATAAAAGTAAATAAATAACTGAAATGGTTAAAGAACACACTATGCCCTTAGTAATTTAGTACATCTTGTTATCTTGTTATGCCCTTAGTAATTTAATACATCTTTTAAAATAAAATCTAAATATAAAAGTAATATTAGAATATAAAAACAAATAATTTATTTTGAACCTGAAAAATAGTTTGTAATAAAGCAATTTATCAAATCATTGTTTATAATTATGATTTGATATTTTTATTTATACCATACATTTCAATTGTTGATAAATTTTTATCAATAAATATAATTAGGATTTTGAAAAATAGTTTAGCTTCTAAAAACTCTTTGTGCCTCTTTTCAAGCATTTCGCCTTGTTTCACTAAGCTTCCAAAAGCCCTGCAGTACGTTGTAAAATAATTAAAAGAAGAACCAAAAATCAAATTAAGAATAATTAAAAAAAGAAAACAAAATATTAACTAACCTGCTCGCGTCTCTGGTCTCTTTTAGAGTCTGCTTCAAATGGAGAGGCGGAGAAGATGTGGTAAAGCTGTTAAGCCTTTCTCCTACTTTCAATATCTTGCGTCACTCGTTTTCAAGGATGTTCCTATCCTCCATCGTCATCATTAAACCGTAGATAAGCTTATCCATAAGTCTCTCGTGCCTCTTTAAAAGCTCCAGCTGCAATTTCCCTATATCCGCGGATTCTTGGTATATATTCCTACACTCGAACAATACATGTTGGGTGGTCTCATCTGATGAGGCTGGCCCAGATGAACCCATTGTTTTGCAACTAAAAACAAACAGGAGAAACAAAGCTTTCTCTAAAGTATTACCCATCCTCTACAAAACAAACAAATATATTATTAGTTACAAAAATATTAGTTAAAAAATAATATCATAATAAAAAACCATATTAATTGCTAGTTAATAAAGGTCCTAGTAAAAATAATAGCATAGTAAAAAACTATATTTTTCATAATATCATATGTATTATTAATGATAATGAACTCATAATTTTTATTAACTATATATTTATTAAAAAACTATATATTATTAGTTGCAAAAACATAATATCATAGTAAAAAGAAATCACGATGGATCCCATATCAAGACTAATAATGACTAATAACAATAATAATAATAAATCTTATGCATGTAGATTAGAACTCATAATCATGGGTTAAATAAATGCGCATTACGAATTAAATAGAAACTGAAAATCATAGGTTAAATTCATGAGAACAAATTATTTTATTTTCTTGATCTCTTTGTTCCATATATATATTAGTATATTATACAGTTTATTCACAGAATAATATATTTTACTAATATAATATTCTTTAAAATATAAAATCTAAATGTAAACATATTTTTTCTAAATTGAATAATATATATAATTATAACTAATGTAATTTTAAAATAAATTATTTCATAACTGTTTTTACCATTTATAAATATGTTTTTATTAATTTATTTTTTATAAATTGTCATAATTTTAGTAATGGCAATTGTATGACTTAAAAATATGGAGTTTAAAAAATTTAATAAAATTACACAATTTTTAAGCCGAAAAAGAATATCTTGGGAATTACCACTTCCCCATTCTTGAAAACCCAAAAAACTAAAGTTAGTGTGTAGAACGATTAAAAATGATGTCAATAATACAGACTCTGGTTGATTCATCAACTAGAATGGTGTGCGTGAATCCTTCGCTTCTCGATATACTCTTTAATCGAGAAACGAGATTGAGATTACATAATCTATCCATGACCCAACTTTCTCGATTCTCTATCGGAGAAGAAAGATTAATACCTACAACAACATCATCTTGAGTCTCTAACTATAACTAGAATAAAAGTGTGACGTAAGGACCAAGTAAAACACTCGGTCTAAACAGATGTTACAAAAACAACTTTTTTTGATATCAGGGATAAACATAAGCAACTTTTTATCCTTGGAATTTTCCATGATTCTGACCTATCAAACAATATTGTACCAAAACCAGAGAGTAAAGGATGTACGCCAATTGAATGTGATTATAGTTGAATGATATAACTAAATCTGTCTTATAACATAGAACTACGTATTCCCTCCGTCCCAAAATATTTGTCGTTTTAGAAAATATTTTTTGTCCCATAATATATGTAGTTCTCATTGATGCAAATTTAAATATTATTTATAATCAACTACCAATAAATCTCTTCTCATGACATTCCTTACGAATCATATCAATGGAATTGTTTCCTCTTACAACAATTTTACACTACACTAATAGAATTGAAAACCTAATTCACCAAATTTGGAAATCAATAAAAAGAAAAAAAAATAATAAGAAACCAAACGTGGAAAAAAGTAGAGAAATAATTTCTTTCAAACTGCTGAGCTCTGCAACCCTAACTCGAGTCGCGCAATGCATGGTTTGTATAATAGGCGGGTAATTGAAAAAACACGTTTTGGGCCCTTGTGTTTGGATCCGACCATCGTGCCACAATTGGAAGCAAATCGTATTAAGATATCTTAGGTTTTGGTTTTTAGCGTTTTAAAATAGTAACTAAGGTTATTTTTATATCAAAATACTTATTTTTGTGATTTTTCTTTTAAATCCATAATTTCGGCCGGGACCACATAAAAAACAATAATCACAGTAAGTGACCATGACTTTTAGCTGATAATATATTAGAGCATCCTTAATGTATAAATATGTTAAATTAACGTGAAATTTTGATAATCTAAATTTTGAGATTACCAAATAATACAATAGACTTTAGATATTTAAGGTAGTTATTTTGTTTCAAAAGTGAAGGAGAAAAAAATAAGAAAGATAAAAAAGGAAAGATTATACCTATTTTGTAAACACAACTACAAATTTACCTAGCGAGGGTGATTTAAGCTAGTAAATATATTCAAGATGCTATTAGTTGTTAAAATATATTCTAAATCTTTATTTAATTTTGATTTTATTATTTTATATATATTTTTTAAAATTCAGCGATGGTTAATATATTTTTAAATAATAAACTTAATTTTATTACCGTATAAAATTTTAAATATTTTGTTCTAAAAGAAATCAAAAACTTTTTTTTCGGAATTTGAGAATACCAAGAAGATGATAAGGACCGGTAGGGAGACGACTTCTGCTTCTGCTTGCACTCTACTGCTCTAAGGTTAGGCAAAGCCGTTCCGTTTTTATATCAAGTATCACCCAATTGTTGGCAAACTGACAGAACTTGGATCATATTTCCTTGCAGGCTGCGAAAGTGAAACAATAATCTATTAATCAGAAGATATTAAAGGAGAAAACAAAACTTGAATGGCAAGAACAAGAAGACATTCAAATATGGCTAAGAAAGAAATATGTGATGCAGTTTCTAACAGCAGTACACAACTTGATGGTGTAAAGAACAGATCCTTGTCAATCATCTATGTGACAAGCTAATGCAAAATTCTATAACTAATAAAGCAGCGTATATAGCATCATAGAGATCATGCCAATACTTAACGGAAAAACACATAAAATATGAATCCAATAACCATAACAAATACATAAAAGAAAAATATGGTAAGACAAGTGAAAACTGTCATAAAAATAGTTGCGAAAATATACAAAAATTATTTGTAATAAAAAAATCGTTGATAAAGCACTAATTATTTAGGCATATTTATTATAACATATATTTATAATTTAAGTAATTATTTTGTACTAAAAATATTATTGTCAAAGAGTAGAAATAACAATAGAATACATAAATGATAGATGACAACAAAATATATATGTTATTGATTTCACATCCACATTGAAGTTCTGCAATTATACACCATTGATTCTTATTTAGAAATCTGAAATTATTCTTTCGGTCTTTTTTGAAAACAAATATTATAATTCAATTGTTTAAGATAAACAATGTATGGTCTCTATACATATTTGTTCTATCAAGCTATGTTAGATAAATATTGAACTTGAACACGTGTTATTATATCAGTTATTAGAGTAGATAGTAAGATACGATTAAACCGTTATTTTATACTCTATATAAGAGACAATGTATTGATGTATGAAGATGAAATGAAAGTTACATTTCCAAACTTGTTGTTTATCTCAGTATATTTATATTTGTTTGTATATGCATCTGGTGTTTTATATTAGGGACTTAAAACCTACATTTGGTACCAGAAGCCACAATGTCGCATACGCTAGGACATGATGATAGTTATGTGAGTGTGGTGAGAGGTAGTGCGAGCATGCAGACAAGATTTTATGGAGGTAGATCTGTCCCGAGAAATAAATCTCTATCCTTCCAGTACCCAAAACTGTCTGATACAAACTACCAAGTATAGGCTATACAGATGAAAAATCTCATGCGAATCCAAGGAGTTTGGGAAGTAGTGGAATTAACAGTTCACACACAAACGAACAAATTTGCACTCGCTGTTCTCTGCCAAGGGTTGAATGAAGAGACGTTATATCAAATTCTTGATAAAGACACCGCAAAAGAAGTGTTGGATGCGTTGAAAGAGACTTACGTTGGAGCATATCGTGTTGTTAAAGTTAGAAATCAAGCGAGAACTAGACAGCATGGACATGCTTGAGAAGGAATTTGTTGATGAGTACACCAAAAATATGACCATGATAGTGGGTAAGATAAGGTCTCTTGGAGAAAACGTTGACAACAATTATGTCCTTTAAAAATTACCAAGATCGGTGTCATCAAAATTCATACAAGTGACCACGACTATTGAAGAGTTTGGTGATATCTCCTTTAAGTCTCTGGAAGAAATCATAGGCTCTTTAAAAGCCTTTGTAGATAAGATGTCAAAGTTTGAGGAAAATAAAGGTGTTGACAAAATCTTGTATGGAAAGACAAATATTCAAAACAGTGATCAAGGCAGTTCGAGTAACAGAGGAAGAGGCCCAAGAAATGGAAGAGGCCAAGACAGGGGTACGAATCGAGGCAAAAATAATTCGTATATGCTTCTGTATATAGCAAATGTTGGATTTTAATCATCAAGAGGAGTGACTTGATTGGAGTGTATCAAGACGGGTGATACTTGATTTGGAAGAGCGTTAAAGAACAAGGGAGCATGGTGATAGGGGTGAGTAAATTGAGATTCGTGGGCATGCTCTATGTGTCAGGTGCGAAAGAAACCTGATTAGAGTGGACGAATGATAAGTCAATTGAGAGGAGGTTAAGTGGTACTTTATTTGAGATGAGGATTGTTAGGGTGGCGACCAAAGTCTCACATCCCACATCGGCTAAACATGAGAATGATGCTCAAGGTGAATGATCTGCAATATACAGCCTATTTCGGAGTGCCCGTGACTCCTTAGATCAAGATGAGGCGGACTTGTAAGGAGTGGCTTTAAGGAAAAATTTGTATGATCAATGGTAAGACCTAGTTGAGAGGAATAGGCAGGGTAGTCAAGTGATCATATAGATCCACTGTAAAATCTCTTGAGGTCAGGTAAGCAAACCCGATTAGAGTGAGCGGATGTAAGTTAATTGAGAGGAGGCTAAAGTTGTACTTTTTTCGAGGAGGATTTGGAAGGATCAGTGGCATATAAGTAAGAACATATCTCCACTAGTTTGAGGCTTTTTGGAAGTGGACCAAAAGCAAATTTGTGTGACCCGGTGGGTCCAAAACGGACAACCTCACACTAGTGTAGAGATTGGATTGTTCTTACTTATATAATTGTATAATTTAAGGGTAGATTTTAGGTCTTATATAAAGAAAATACACCAACATGTAATTAACCCTTTTGTGTAACAATTCTGTTACTAAGTCTTGGTGCCTATATATATTGCCCAAGGCTGAAACTAATGATATGACATTTTCTTAGGTATATAACTCTTCTTCTTCAGTTCTTACTTTATCTTTATAAAATCTATTTCTATGTTTCTCTTAAAAAAAATAGATTTCACTCTTATCAAATTGGCGGCCACAGTAGGAGATTATCGATCGGTACCTTGATTTCGTAATAAAAAACATAAGTAACTGATTTCTTGATATGTTTTAGCTATTCTTAATCCAAAATATGAAGTTTATTTCCCAATAGGTTGAAGCTACCAGCATTTACTATAACAACACGTAACACATAACATATATGATACATTTTTTATGTAATCCATAGTAAACAATGTTTGAAACAGAACCTACATCGTTAATATGGTCATGCTAGAAAAAAGCCACATTTTGATAGATCTCTCACCCTATTCCTTTTTTATATCAAACTTGAATTCCCTAATTTATCCTTTTCACCCTAACTAATTAGGGTCATGCCGTTTAGTCCTTAAAATTGTCTAGAATCTGAAAACCCCCAAAAGTTACCCTAAACCCTAACTATTTAATACCCTAAAACAAACATTTCACAACTCAAATCCACAAAATCGATTATGTTTTTAAAAGTATCATTTTGGCATGATTTTAGGCTTTGTTTTCATAAATTAATATTCTAGAGTTGTAGAGTTGTTTGTTACACTCGGATTTGTGCTTCGATTTCTTTGGAAATGTTGGAAATGGTGGTGTTTGTAGAGTTGTTTGTGCTTGCGACAAAGCCCGTTTTAATTTAAAAAAAATAAAATCTAATTGGATAATAAGTAGAAAGAAAAAAATGGAAGCAAATAATTATATCTAATTATTTTAAAATAGAATAAAATGATTTAAAGACTAAAAACGGTAAAAGATAATATTTCTTGACTCTAAAAAATATCTAATAATTTTAAAATATAATAATTCTTCGTATATATTTATTAACTTATTGACCGTTAAAAATTAATTAAAATTTCAAAATAAAAATTTATACTATATGGTTTACCTTTTCTGTATGTATTAGATATTTTAATATGTTTAAAGTGAGTTAAAATTTCAAAGTTAATTACTGAGTTATAATTAAATATGGTAATAGATTTTATATTATATTATTAATCATTAAAATCAAATTTTTATAATATCTTTTTTATGTTTAAAAAGAAAATCAAAAGTTTTATTATTAATATTTTATGTTAGCAATTATTATGATAAAATATATTTTTAATATTTTCTATTAATTAAAATTTCAAAATTAAGTTTTATTGTAACATAAAATTTCAACCTTTCAAAGTTAATTTGAATTTTCAATAATTTTAAAAGTTGTAGAAAAAGTTATTGGTAACATTAAATATTAATAATAAAACTTTTGATTTAATTAAAATTTCAAAATTAAGTTTTATGGTAACATAAAATTTAAATATTTGAAAGTTAATTTGAATTTTCAATAACTTTAAAAGTCGTAGAAAAAGTGATACGAAAATAGTAAAAAAATATCTTATCAATAATTGCTAATATTAAATATTAATAATAAAACTTTTCTTTTTTTTTAAATATAAAAAAATATTATAAAATTTGATTTTAAATGATTAATAATATAATATAAAATCTATTACCATGTTTTAATGTTAATTATAGTAGATTACTTAACTTTGAAATTATTGGTATTCACCAACATGTATGTTGACATCATGAAAACCTTAACCATGTAATTCATATAACATTTAGATAAATATTTAGATTTACGGATTAGATTTCACTTTCTATCGGTATGGCCAAACAAACATAATTTATTGATCAAGACGTGGTCCATAAATCTGCTAAAAAAAGGGTGAGTTACCTATTTACCTATTCCATAAATTTAGTACTTAGATCCAAAAACAAATTCAACAAACTCTGTACATAAAATCATCAAACACCCCCTTTAAAATTTTAGAATTATTCGTAAATAAAATTCAAAAAATATCATTAGTCTGGTCATATTCGTTATATACTTTATAATGTCTACTTGGAATCTTTAATTCTCGGAATTGTTTTAATCTTTCTAAGTACTTCTTTATCGCTTGTATCGTATCTTGTTTCATATCCTCCACCTCTTGTCTCATATTAGGAGAAGTTATACCTCTTGTTTCGAAGATATCGGCATTAAAACGCCGAGACAAGTCTTTGTATCCATAAATTCGATCAATAATTTTTTTGGATGGAAAAGACAAGAATGAACTCCAGGACTCGGATGTATGTGAAACCAAACCTAAAGCTAAAGCTAGCAGAAATACAAGAAATACAAGCAAATGATTCTCAAATCATATTTAACCTTTGATTCTTAGTTTCTTATATAGCATTTGATTCTCATTTTAGATTCAATTCTCAGTTCGAATTTAACACATGATTCTTACCTTATATCGAACCTTTGATTCTTGATTTGTATTTAACCCATTATTTGTAATGTGCATTTTACCATTGATTCTCAAATTAGAATTCTCAAATTGGAATTGACACACGTTTCTCAATTCACATTTAATCATTGATGTTTTGTTCATATTTAACATATGAATATCATTTGAGAATTAACCCTTGTTTTTTGGTTTGTATTTAACACATGTTTTTTAGTTCGTATATTCAAAGATTGAATTTAATATTATTTAACTTACTAATTTTATTTTATATAGTTTTAAAATTAATTTTAATTTATAAATAATAAATTAAATAATTTTATTTTATATAGTTTTAAAATTAATTTTAATTTATAAATAATAATAATAAATTAAATAGATTTTTTTTTTAAATAAAGTTGAAGCATTGTTTTTTTAAAAAGTTGAATTATCCAAAATATATTCGCTCAAACCAACTAACCCACTCTCTAAAACTCTTAAACTATTAAAAACCATCTCATAATCGACTTCAATCCACAATATCTCAAAAAATACGTATCTAAATGACGAAAACAATGGTTTTAGTTGTAAACAGCGTGATTTTCTTTCTGAAGATAAGCAACCATAAATGGTAGTCTAAACACGATCATGGATGTACATTTCGTGCTTTAATTTCCGTCATCTATATTTTTGCGCGATTTGTGCGTAAATTTGTTTAAAATTTCATAGGAAGCATAGTTTGTGTTCAAACTGTCATAGTCGTAGTGCGTCATTGCGCACATGATTTTTTATGCGATTTGGTATAATGGCGCAGCTTGGTGTGCTTAAGTTCTCCAAAGTACGCAAATTGCGTTTAATTTTAAAATGTAGCTCATTTTTGTGTGCGATTTATGTACAACTTGTATGTATTAAGTTCAAATTGTTATGTATATTCCCTTTATGTATGTTGTAAAATATGGAACAATCAATGTGGTCTACAAACATATTTTTACCACCCGAATGTATTACATTGAATCTATTTTAGATGCATTGATTAAACCTAAATTCGTCGATATAAGATTCATTACCATTAGTATTATGGATATGCAAACACTTATGAACGGAATCTCCACCATTAGTATAAAGGAAAATAATCCCGTAAGAGAGAAGTTTCTCTCTAGAAAGAAAACACTATGTCTTCTCTCTATACGCTTTTTTCACCCGACTCTCTCCTCCTTCTTTCTCAACCCAATTTTCTTCTTGATTTTACATGAAATGATTTAGATAAATTACGTATAAAATAGATGAACTAAACGATTACATATTCCATAGCATTTATTAAGCATTTATTAATAAACATGAAATATTTTGATATTTTTACGTAATTTCATTATCATTATATAATAGTATTATATAGTAAGTCACATGAGAAACAAACAGATTTTACCAAAATTTTGTTATAAAATTAGAGATAAAAGTAAATAAATAACTGAAATGGTTAAAGAACACACTATGCCGTTAGTAATTTAGTACATCTAGTACATCTGCCCTTAATAATTTAATACATCTTTTAAATAAAATCTAAATATAAAAGTAATATTAGAATATAAAAACAAATAATTATTTATTTTGATGAAATTATTCATTAATTATGGAGACAAGACTTAACAATATGTTTAACATTTATTAACTAATAATTAATTATAGAAACAAAATTTAATAATAATGATATTATTAATGCGATTTTTATTAATTTATTTAAAATAAATACAATAAATAAAATGATTTTTTAGCTTAATTAGGGTTTTGATTTTTATAGTTTTGGGATTATATACGGGTATAAATCGGCTTTAGAGTTTTATTTATTAACTTAAAAAAGTTAATTATTTTTTATTTTGATTAAACTAATATTAATTATGGAGACAACATTTAACAATATCTTTCACCTTTATTAACTAATAATTAATTATAGAAACAAAATTTAATAATAATGTATAATTTTTATTAATTAATTAAAAAGGCAACAACATAAATACAATAAATAAATGATTTCTTACCAAAAGAAATGATTTCATCCTATTTAACTTCAACTTTGATAAAATAGATAATCTGAATTTCTTAGAGTAGAAAAATCTTTATTGTTCCTCGTAAACCGAGAGTTTTTTTTTTTAATTTGGAAATAATAACATAAACTATTGTACTCCTTTTAATAATACATTGGTTTCTTAACTAATTCATTGGTTGTCACAATTATTAAGCATGCATTAGCTCTTTTATTTTCGCAACTAATTTACTCGTTTTAATAATTATGTTATTCATGATTTATGATTTATGAGATTTGTTTTTACTATGATATTATGTAAATAATATATGGTTTTTTAATAAATATATAGTTAATAGAAATTATGAGTTTAATAATACATATGATATTATGAAAAATATGGTTTTTTACTATGATATTATTTTTATCATGACCTTTATTAACTAGCAATTAATATGAGTTTTTACTATGATATTATTTTTGCAACTAATAATATTGATATTATTTTTGCAACTAATAATATTGATATTATTTTTGCAACTAATAATATATTTGTATGATTGGTAGACGATGCGTAATACTTTAAAGAAAGCTTTGTTTCTCCTGTTTATTTTTAGTTACGAAACCATGGGTTCATCTAGGCCAGCCTCATCAGATGAGACCACCCAACATGTATTGTTCGAGTGTAGGAATATATACCAAGAATCCGCGGATATAGGGAAATTGCAGCTGGAGCTAGGAGAGACTTATGGATAAGCTTATCGACGGTTTAATAATGACGATGGAGGATAAAAACATCCTTGAAAACAAGTGGCGCAAGATATTGAAAGTAGGAGAAAGGCTTAACAGCTTTACCACATCTTCTCCGCCTCTCCATTTGGAGCAGGCTCTAAAAGAGACTAGAGTCGCGCGCAGGTTAGTTAATTTTTTGTTTTATTTTTTTAATTATTCTTAATTTGATTTTCGGTTCTTCTTTTAATTATTTTACAAAGTACTGCAGGGCTTTGAGAAGCTTAGTGCAACTAGGCGAAATGCTTGAAAATAGTTTAGCTTCTAAAAACTCTTTGTGCCTCTTTTCTCAAATCAAATTAAGAATAATTAAAAAAGCAAATGATTCTCAAATCATTTTAGATTCAATTCTCAGTTCGAATTTAACACATGATTCTTACCTTATATCGAACCTTTGATTCTTGATTTGTATTTAACCCATTATTTGTAATGTGCATTTTACCATTGATTCTCAAATTGGAATATCAAATTGGAATTGACACACGTTTCTTAATTCACATTTAATCATTTATTTTTTGTTCATATTTAACATATGAATATCATTTGAGAATTAACCCTTATTTTTTGAAGGTTGTAGCGTTATCTTCCCGTGAAGCAGAATATATCGCTGCGTGTGCAGCAACATGTCAAGGAGTGTGGCTGGGACGATTGTTGGCAAATTTATTTAAAAAGAAGGTTAATCAAGGGGTTCTAAAGATAGATAATTAGTCCGCAATCGCATTGAGCAAGAATTCAGTCCACCATGAGAGAAGCAAGCACATTGATACTCGATTCCACTACATTAGAGACTGTATTGAATCAGGAATGATTGCAATCCAACATGTTTGCACAGAAGATCAACATGTTGATATTCTCACAAAGTCACTATCAAGAAAGAAGTTCCTAGAGATGAGAGAAAAGAGTGGTGTGCAGATGATCAAGTAGAAAAATAACAATTGTGTTCAATCTTAAGGGAGAAAATGTTAGATAATATTGAACACGGTTATTAGAACTTATTGTGTCAGTTAATTATATACGATCGGCTAACTCTTATGTATTAGTCTATTTAAACAAATTTATAGTAATATTTAAAGTGTGGTGAAACAATTCCATTTCAAGTATACTTTTATTTCTTAGGTCTGTCTTGTGTTGTCTGCATTTTTGTTTGATTACAGGGACCATAGTTTACAAGGACTCCATTGGTATTGAATCTTTTCATCTTGTGGAAGCGGATACCTAATCTCTTTCTCTTCACCACCTTGTGAGGCCAATTTCTATATTGGAAAAAGAAACAACAGAGAAAAAAGAGGTCATAACATATCTTTGGGAAGAAGGTGAATACCATCGGAAAAATACCACATAATAGAGAGACCACGTTGATAACAATGAACATCGGATCAAATTAATCAAAAAAAGTTAGCAGAAAAAAAATTCCTTTTTGAAGCTAAGATTTCCATACTAGAGTCTCATTGGGAAAATCAGACTTGACAGTACCAATAGGCCGGAAAATATCATGACCTTCAATAATACACAATTCACATGCTGTTAGATGAGTAGAAGGCACATACTAAGAAAACTGAGGAGGATTTGTCTGCAATCAAGAAACAAGTCGCAATGCACCAAGAGACTATGGTCGATGCATACGTTGAGGAATGCCTAACTCGTCTAAATAAGCAAAATGCTAAAGTTAAATTTGAATTGATTCTTAGCTTTCACAAAACTTATATGGAGCTAAGTCTTGGATCCTTTTGGGACATGGTCCCAGGGATGAGTGTTTTGCTGGCATTTTATTCGAAGATGAACTAAAGGAAACACAAGATTTTGAGAGCAGAGATGCCGAGTCTGAGGATTAGAATTCTGAAAAAGTGTATTTATAATATTGTTTGATGCAGTTTTCGTATTTGTCGGTCATATATTTTTTGAACTTTCACCCATGAAATATGTTTGCATTGAATCATTTTTGGTCTCTTCTACGTATCGACCTACGAACCTTTCGGCTTTTGTTAAATTCATATCATCTATGTCGTGCCCAAGGCTAAAAATAGATTTTACATCTTCGATCGTTACCTTGAAACATTAACAAAGCGAGTTGTTTGAAAAACTAAAAGATCGAGTTGTTTGAAAAACTAATCACAAGAGTTTAGAAAAAAAAATGAATGTACATCTTACATTCGTGTGAGTTGTTTTAGACTAAAACATATTTACCATGGTCCAACACAAATAAGCGAGTTGTATAATCCAATAACCTAAAAGGATGCGAGTTGTTCAAATGTCTATACAATGAAGATGCGAGTTGTTTCACAGTCTATATGATAACGTTGCGAGTTGTTCGAATATCTATACGATGCAACTATGGCTTGTTTGTAAATTTCACATGCGCGTTGACAGAAACTGGGAAATAAGAACACGACTACTAAACCCATAAACAACTGAATAAACTAGAGCCAATAGGCAACACAATACGTAAAAAAATAAAACAAAGTACCTGCACCTGCAAAATCTAATGTCGATCACAAAATACCCATAATCTTGTATGTGATAAATGATCATAATACCTAATTTTAGTATAACTAAACAACACTGAGTGTAATGAACCACCTACATGCACTTTAAACCCTGTAAAACCACAGCAATGTTTAAGCTTTAGGAGAAATATAGTACATGTATGTCGCGTCTACTGCTCTTTTCACTCGTGTATACTCACTAAGTTCCAATAATTGGTGGCTATTAGCTGGTGTATAGCCTCTTGTTTAATCGTCTGAGGGTATCGACAACGTTCGCCGGGCAGAATTTAGCTTTGACGAAGTAAGGGAATCGACGACGGTAGCAAGAGTCTGTGGGTGGTGGGTATATCAAAGGTAGTCAGAGAATTGGGTGTAAATATGGTTTCTATTTACCAATTAAATGGGTTTAATGGGTCTTAGAGGAGGAAAAAGTGGGTTTGAACCTAAAATGTCACATACGTAGTATTTATGGTATTTTTGTCAACATTTAGGATCAATGCAGCTATTGGTACTATACAAATGTACAGTGTGGTAATGAGACACTTGAGTGAGTATTTTATTAGTACATTTCTCTTTATTTCATTGTTTTATTTTTTAATTAAGTGGTTTGATTGTTTTTAATTGATGTATTTAAATTTGTTTAATTAATTTTTTTGGTTTGTTTAAATGGATTTGTATTTGATTAACTAATTTGTTTGGTTTGTGTGATTTATATAAATTGTTTGAATTTGTTTAATTTTGTTTAATTGATTTGTGTGAAAATATTTAATTGATCTATTTGAATTGGTTCAATTCTTTTGAATTTGTTTAAATGATTTGAATTTGTTAAATTAATTTGCTTAGTTTGTTTGAATTTGTTTAATTGATTTGTTTAGTTTATTTGACTTTTAAAAAATAAATCATTTGACTAGTATGAATTTGTTTAATTGATTTGTTCGATTTGTTTAAATTTGTTGAACTGATTTGTTTGAGTTTGATTGATTGATTTATTTGGATTTTCTGAGTTTGTTTAATTTAGTTGTTTGAATTGTTTGGATATGTTTAATTGATTTGTTTTAATTTTTTTTATAATTTGTTTGTTTGATTTATTTGAATTTGTTTAATTGATTGGCTTGAATTCTTTGAATTTGTGTAAAAGAATTGCAACCATAAAGAATATACGATACATAAATCTCATCAAATTACATGAATTTCGGACTTTGTTGTATATTTTGATTCCAATTACACAATAATCTTAAAGAATCTCAAGGTTTATTGTATATTTTGATTCAATTACACAATAGTATTTAAGATTCTCAAGGGTTTTGTTTTGTATATTTTTATTCCGATTACACAATAGTCTTTAAGAATCTCACAGTTTACCAAAAACAAAAGAGAAAACTTCACAAACCATCGACGAAAACTCGACCAATGCAATACACATATCATACCCAACACCTCTGTCATTCTCATCTCCACCACTTGTTGGGCAACTGGGCAATAAAGAACCCAACTACGTGGTTAATACTCTTCTTCGACTTTGATCCATTCCTTATTCATTGGTTTACATAACTTGATGTTGCGGGTTAATCTTACAACAAAATCCATTGTAGGAGTTCACATATAAGCTAGAAAAGTAAATTTGCTCTCATTGAAACGTGAAACTGAAGTCTTCAAAGTTTTGAGAATAATAAAATATATATGTATGTGAAATAAAAAAGTCAATCTTCTTCGTGAAAAAAGGCTTAAAGTGTGAGAGATAAGTGTGAAAGATGAAAACTATAATTGTTAAGATAATTTCGAATTTAAAAAATTAATTATTAAGAACAAAAACTATAATTGTTTAGTATACCAAAATTTAAATGTTAAAAATTTATACTTATAACATATGTTTACATTATATGTTATAATATAATAAAGATCAAGATTGAGAAAGGATTTAAGTTGAAGATACAATTGGCTTTAAAACACCTGAGCAAGTAGAAATAGTCGAGGCTATTCAAACATTAGCCCTAGGAATAACTGATAATAATAGTTACGTTAATATGGTGTCTGATGGTGATAAATCTCCTAAAGAACATATAGGAAGTCTTCAGCATTCACTTGTTCTTGAGAAGTGGAAAACACATTCTCATGAATTATTTAGAGGAAGTAACCATGAAGATCAAGATAATCAAGATCAAGATAACAATGAAGTTCAAGAGGAACATGAACAAATGGTGAAATATGGGGAAGATACTAGTCAAACTGAGCAACAAAGTATTAGAAAGCAAGTTTTAAGGTGATTTTTGACAAAAAGATAAAGTCAACCAAAGGAAAGACAAAAACAAGAAGCAAGATTATCAAAGCATTGCAATTTAATGGTTCAAGTAAATCAAAATATTCTAACTCTCTTAATGATTAGTATAATAAACTGGAACATTCGTGGTATTAAGGATAAAGCTTCCCTTCGTAGGCTCAAATTTATTGCTAAGAAAAATAAAGCTAAATGATTGTTGTCCATGAGCCTCTTGTGAATGTTAATGCTATCAGTAGTATAGCTGCCAAGTTAGGATTTGAAAACTTTGCTTATAATATCACTAACAAGATATGGATTTTCTGGCAATACGATGTATCTGTTACTATTATAAATGATCTTAGTCAATGCTTAGGATTGAGCTTTGGTACTTTCTCAAAAGCATTGTTAATAATGATATTGTTGGCTGATCTGTGGAGATTTTAATGTTATTAGTTCTATTGAGGAACAGATTGGCTGTAGCACTTTTTATATTAACAGTACTAATGATTTCAATGATATGATTACATGTTGTAATATTGAAGATGTTTGTTATATTGGTTTGAAATATACTTGGTCTAATGGCTCCAAATGGAAGAGATTAGATCGGGTTTTCATCAATAACAAATGGTCTAACTACTTTTCTAGTACTAAGATATATCATCTTGCTAGAACTGGATCTGATCATATGCCCATTATTATTTCTATCTCTAATGATTTTGCTAGAGTTAAGTCTAGATTCAGGTTTCAGGAAATGTGGACCGTGGATGATACATTTATGCCCTTTGTAGAAGACATCTGGAACCTTGAAATGATGGGTGATCCTATGTTTATTCTTTGGAATAAGCTTGAAAGACTTAAGAAAGCATTGAACGTATGGAACAAAAGTAACATTGGTAACATTTTCAGTAAAGTTCAAAGCTTAGAAGATGATGTTTTAGCCAAGGAGCTTAATCATCAGAATCTCCAATCTATTGAATCCAAAGGTGATCTTGCCAAATCTAATGCTTTATTAATTAAGGCTCAAAGAATATAAGAGGTGTATTAGAGGCAGCAATGCTACCGTAATTGGATGTTTGATGGTGATAAAAATACTAGATTCCATCATTTTTTTGTTCAAAAGAAGAGAAGGAGAAACAACATTAAAGACATTAAGAGTTGAGATATTTGGATCAAAGATTCAAAGGATATTGGCCTTTCTGTTGTTGAATTCTTCAAGCATACTCTTGCTGAGTATCCCTATGCTAATAATATCGAGGAAGTTAGTTTTATGAATGATGATTGGTTTAATAACATCCCTAGAATTGTTACCGAAGATGATAATATAAGGTTTCTTAAATATCCTGATGAGAATGAAATTTGGAACATTATCAATCACACGAACCCTACCAGTGCCCCAGGTATGGATGGTTATACTCACAGTTTCTTTAAGCATTGCTGGCATATCATCAAATTTGATATGATTAATGGTATGAAAGATTTTTTGCATGGTAAGAATATCCCTAGAGGAATTTTTGCTACTGGTATTTGTTTAATACCTAAGCTAACTAATTCTACATGTTGGAAAGACTATAGACCGATCAGTTTATGTTCTTTGCTCAATCGTATCATGTCTAAAATCATTGGTAATAGGTTGGCTCTTATCTTGCCCAACATCATTTCTCCTAATCAAGGTGGCTTTGTTCCTAGTAAGAGTATTCAAGAAAATATTCTGATCTGTAAAGAATTAATATATGATATGAATCGAAAGGTTAAAGACAGTAATATTTTGATTCAACTTGATATTTCTAAGGCCTTTGACAAGCTAACTCACTGTTTTATTCTAAATGTTATGAAGAAGTTTGGATTCTCTTATAGATTTACTTGCCTTATTAAGACAATGATAAATGTTGTTAATGCTTCTATGCTTGTTAATGTTGAAGTGTTTGGCTTCTTTAAAACTACAAAAGGTTTACGTCAAGGTGACCCTATATCTCTTTATCGTTTCATCATTGCTGAGGAGATGTTTATCAAAGATATCAATTCTCTTTTTAATACAAACAGATTCATGAAATATAAAAGTAGAAGCAACATTAGTATTAACAGTCTTGTTTTTGCTGATGATATCTTATTGTTTACTAATTGCAAAGACACTACCATCAATAACTTGTGTAACTTTCTTGAAAAGTATCAAACTATTTATGGTCAGGTTGTTAATAAAGAGAAAACTAAGATTTTGTTGGCTAATGGTATTAGCTTATCTAATATTGATTTCATTTCTAACAATTCTGGTTTCTCCTCTAGTTACTTACCTACAGATTATCTTGGGGTCACAATCAATACCAACAATAAAATCAGCAACTACAACAAATTAATATGTAAGATTAGTAGTAAGATTAATGAGTGGAATGTTTCTTACCATTCCTTTGCTGGTAGGCTTACTTTAGTCAAGTCTATTTTGATGAATATCATTCTATATTGGATGCAGTGTAGTGTTCTTCCTAAAGGCATTATTTCTAAACTTGAAATCATCTTGAATAGATTCATTTGGGGTTCTAACTTGACTGATAAGAAGGTCAATTGGTGTAAATGGGATACTTTATGTAAAACCTATAAAGAAGGTGGTCTCAATGTTAGAAAAATGGATGATATTCAAAATGTTATTTCTTTCAATCTATGGGCTGCCTTTAGAAAGAACAACTCCTACTGGTCTAACATTATGCATAGTATATACTACCCCAACCATCATCCTTTGCAGATTAGTCCTTCAAAGCTGGCTAAAGAATGATCAAAGTTCGTGATCAGGCTGAAAACTATATCAAATGGAAGTTCGGTAAGGGTCTTGTTGATTTCTGGTTAGATAACTGGACTTATTCTAATCCTATCTTAACTCTTAATGACAATGACAATAACTTATGGTTAATTGCTGAAAATGTAAACAAGTATTGGTCTAGTAATGGTTGGGATTTAACATCTGTTTCCAACATTACTCAGCCTGATATTATTGATTGCATTCACAGCCTTACTATTGAAAATAACAAAGATGACTTAATGATTTGGAGCTTAGCTAAAAATGGGAAGTATAATTTGAAAGACACTTGGGAAGGTATTAGAACTAAATACAATAGCTATTATGTCTTTCAAAAGATATGGAATCATCTAACTCCTCTTAAAAGCTCTTTCATGCATTGGAAAGTTCTTCATAACTTTGTAGCTGTTGATTCCATCATTCAAAAAAGAGGCATTTCTTTAGCCTCTAAATGTCATTTTTGTAACAATTGTGAATCTATTAACCATATTTTTATATCATGTAAGTTTGCTTGGTCTATATGGATGCATTATGTTGTGATAATCAAATTCCATATATACAAGTATTTTGACATTAATCATCTTTTTATTTTATAGGATTTTTTTAAATCGCTAAAGGAGTCAATAATATATATGAAAACAGACATAAACTACTCTAACTTATCGATGAAGAGAAAACTGATGAACAAACAAAAATGAGAGAGAAGATATGTTTCTTTTTTTAAGACCAATTCACCATTTCTTTTGTGAAAGCCCAATATTGAAGCCCACATAACTCTCGACCCGGTCCGACTCTTTTTTTACTCACCTATACTACTCATCCCCCGTCGATTTCATATTCTCAAACGCTATTTTTTCATAATCTTCACTATACTCCGTTAGCCAGCTTTGATGTAGTTCAAATTCTAATGCATTCTCCTCAAACATACGAGAGTCTCCTTGGTCTGAACTCGTGTTTCTTTGTTTTATACCACATTACACGTTCAAGGGAAATCCTCAACGAAATTCGGTTGATGTTTTTACGAATGTTTGTAGTCAATTAAAGTCAAAGCATAACTAATCCGAAAATTAACTCTTTCTTCATCTTTCTCAAAATACTTCAAAGGAAGACAGTTTCCAACTCATGCCTTATGATACCGCACAGAAGCAACCACATTCGTTGGATTCTTTTCATCAACTGCCATGGAACCATCAAGATGTTACTCCTACACCTCTGTCTCCACAGCTTACTCCAAACCGGATCCGGATCCTCAGACAAATACGACGGTGATGACCGTGTTGGATCGAGTTCCGACTCCAAATTAAATATAGTCATCATCGTTCTAGTAATCACCTTATAGTTATGATGTCATCAAGATATTTTCCAACGTTTCCAATCGAGTAATCGATCCATTCCGAATATCATAGGCAATATAAGGTAATCATGTACGGCGGCGCGTGGTCTAGACGATGCTGTCGTCGAAGGGTTCCCGAAGTTTTTTTACTCCACAGTAAAAGAGGTAAAAATCAGAAAAGGCCAGCTAGATTGAACCTTTTCTTCATTCGATATGTAAGCTCAATAATTGCAATACATCAGTGGTTGATACTATTCCAGGCCACTACCCTGTTATCTTCCACGAAAGCCAACTAGCAGCAGAAATCACAATCATCCCAATAATGAAATTAAACTCGTAAGAGTTCCAGAGAAGAGTCAATTTCTTCTTTTCAGATCGATTCAAGATAGTAAGTGTTTCAAGAAGTCCCAATTTCGGAAAGGTAATAAAATCTTCACCATCGTCTTTATTCTCTTGATTTTCAATGTTGATTAAACTTTCTGTTTATTTTTTCGGGTTTTTTGAGAGAGCTCGCGCTTTCATTGAGCAAGCCAATCGGCTACTCGATTTTGTTCTCTGAAAATGTGATGAAGGATCATTGATGGCTTCATATGGTCTTTTATATTTTCAAAATAATTTTTATGTTTTTTGGGTAATTTTGAGAAGTAGTTAATTGTATTAATGTTTCAGAATCACTTCCAATATCAACTTCCCTTAACCCGTGTATTTTTCAAATTTTCAGGCCATCATGGAGCGCTCGAGCTTCAACTTTTATTTGGGAGATCATGTCATAGGTATTTCCATATGCGTGGATGATGGAGCCTTGGTTGTCCCTAATAATAATGGCTCCACTAACTTCTCCTGAAGGAAGGAAACTCGCGTCTGTATTGAGCTTCATTCAACCTGGTGGAGGAGGAACCCAAGAAAGGTATGTGATTTTCCTCTTTACTTTTAGATGGTTTATACAACCCAACTTGATTGCTGCGTCTTCCATGTTTTTCCAATGTTTGTGTTTAAACCTGTTAGAGTGATCCATACTAGATGCAATGTTTGTAATGTAGTTAATAGTATCCTTAGCTGAATAGGAAACTACTCTTCATAATAGAGTCAATTGGTAGTTTGTTCTGTATTAACCTCTATACTAGGAAAGAACACTTAGTAGGAGTAATAGCGTTCCAAATTTTCTCATATAGAGAAGACATGTTAAGGCTAGGATTTATAAAATCCAAGGTCTTAATGTTAAACTTTCCTCCTTTTGAGGGAGTTCAGTAAATAGAGTCATCCACCATATCAATAATATTTAGTTTAGATACAAGATTAATATTAGTATCAGACAATAAAGGCTTTAGCTTCCATGTTCTAAGCATTATCATTCTATAAAGACTTAACTTTTAAGCCTTTAGACTATGAGTAATTATGACTAGAGTTTAGAGAGGTAATGGGAGGCTTATCTAGCCAGTTATCTAGCCATAGATCTACATTGCCCTTTCCTAGGATCGATCTCATGTTTTTCTCAGCAATTTCTTTAACTTTTGTCAACCTATTCCATGTTTGAGGCCCCTTTTTAGTAATTTAACTGTAAAGGGTGCGAAGACTTACAGTATATATTGTGAAGTAGTCTAGTTAAGAGAGAATAAGTTTGCCGGAAAATGCAGTTTGAATATCATGTAAACTTCTAACGTTTAATCCACCACTACCCAGGGGTCTGTAAATTGTAGTGCAATTTGACCAATGGATTTGGCTAGATTCCCATGATGAACCCATAAAAACCGGTTGAAAAACCTTTCAATCTTAGTTATTATAGATTTTGGGAGCCAAGAACTTTGGAGCCAATATGATGGTATTGACATTAAAACGAACCTTATTAGGATAAGTCTTCCACTATAGGATAGTTTTTTATCTTTCCTATCAGAGATATCTCTGATTTTCTCCAAGATAGAAAGAAATTTACTAACTTGTTATGAGGACTTAGGGTGATTCCCAAGTAGATTGTTGGTAAGTAACTTGTTTTGAAGCTTGATTGAATTGTTAAGGATATGATGATATCATGAGGGAGCTTAGTAGGTGTAATGATAATTGTTTTGTCCTTGTTGAGTAACTGGCTAGATATTGATTGATAGGCCTACGTGAAGCTAAGTAGGTTATTAGTGAATCTAAGTAGGTCATCCGAAAAAGATAAGCATGGTATTATAATTTTACTTCTGTTAGAGTAAATTCTAGTTTTATTAGTAGTAAATAGTTTATTTAAGAGTCTTAAAAGGATCTCTTCAGCTAGGATAAAAAGACTTGGGGACAAAGGATCCCCTTGTCTTATGCCCTTAACTGTTTTGAAAAAACCAACAGATTTTCCATTGATGATTATGGAAACATAGACGGACCTTATTAGGTTGTTAATTATTACATTCTGGTTAAAACCATAGGCTTTAATCACTTTGATAATAAAGTCATGTGAAATGTTATCGAAGGCCTTCGACATATCTACCTTTATAATAATGTTGCATGCTTTAGTTTTTCTATTTAGGCCGTGTACTAATTCTTTAGCTATTATGATATTATCCTGAATTAATTTATCTTTAACAAATGCTCCCTGTGTTACTAGTGCAGGGCTCCATCTAAGAGGTTTGAGGTGGATCATCCTCAAGGTTCAACTCTGGTATTTACACTATTGGTTCGACCTTTGGGTATAACCTAATTTCAATGTATATCTATTTCTTCTTAGATGGGACAGTTTGACTAGTTAAACGTATAATTTTAACATGTATATTTGTGCAGGTCCTAAGTTTCAATAATAAGTTTATAGTTGATAAAAGTGGTTATATTTCATTTGAAAATTTAATTATGAATTACAACATTGTTTAATTTAGTTCTAACATTAGTTTTAAGATTAAAGCCCGTTTTAATTTAAAAAGAATAAAATCTAATTGGATAATAAGTAGAAAGAAAAAAATGGAAGCAAATAATTCTATCTAATTATTTTAAAATAGAAGAAAATGATTTAAAGACTAAAAAACGGTAAAAGATAATATTTCTTGACTCTAAAAAATATCCAATAATTTTAAAATATAATAATTCTTCGTACATATTTATTAACTTATTGACCGTTAAAAATTAATTAAAATTTCAAAATTAAAATTTATACTATATGGTTTATCTTTTCTGTATGTATTAGATATTTTAATATATTTAAAGTTAGTTAAAATTTCAAAGTTAATTACTGAGTTATAATTAAATATGGTAATAGATTTTATATTATATTATTAATCATTAAAATCAAATTTTTATAATATCTTTTTTATATTTAAAAAGAAAATCAAAAGTTTTATTATTAATATTTTATGTTAGCAATTATTATGATAAAATATATTTTTAATATTTTCTATTAATTAAAATTTCAAAATTAAGTTTTATTGTAACATAAAATTTCAACCTTTCAAAGTTAATTTGAATTTTCAATAATTTTAAAAGTTGTAGAAAAAGTTATTGGTAACATTAAATATTAATAATAAAACTTTTGATTTAATTAAAATTTCAAAATTAAGTTTTATGGTAACATAAAATTTAAATATTTAAAAGTTAATTTGAATTTTCAATAACTTTAAAAGTCGTAGAAAAAGTTATACGGAAATAGTAAAAAATATCTTATCGTAATAATTGCTAATACTAAATATTAATAATAAAGGTTTTGATTTTTTTTAAATATAAAAAAATATTATAAAATTTGATTTTAAATGATTAATAATATAATATAAAATCTATTACCATGTTTTAATGTTAATTATAGTAGATTACTTAACTTTGAAATTATTGGTATTCACCAACATGTATGTTGACATCATGAAAACCTTAGCCATGTAATTCATATAACATTTACATAAATATTTAGATTTACGGATTAGATTTCGCTTTCTATCGGTATCGCCAAACAAACATAATTTATTGATCAAGACGTGGTCCATAAATCTGCTAAAAAAAGGGTGAGTTACCTATTTACCTATTCCATAAATTTAGTACTTAGATCCAAAAACAAATTCAACAAACTCTGTACATAAAATCATCAAACACCCCCTTTAAAATTTTAGAATTATTCGTAAATAAAATTCAAAAAATATCATTAGTCTGGTCATATTCGTTATATTCTTTATAATGACTACTTGGAATCTTTAATTCTCGGAATTGTTTTAATCTTTCTAAGTACTTCTTTATCGCTTGTATCGTATCTTGTTTCATATCCTCCACCTCTTGTCTCATATTAGGAGAAGTTATACCTCTTGTTTCGAAGATATCGGCATTAAAACGCCGAGACAAGTCTTTGTATCCATAAATTCGATCAATACTTTTTTTGGATGGAAAAGACAAAAATGAACTCCAGGACTCGGATGTATGTGAAACCAAACCTAAAGCTAAAGCTAGCAGAAATACAAGAAATACAAGCAAATGATTCTCAAATCATATTTAACCTTTGATTCTTAGTTTCTTATTTAGCATTTGATTCTCATTTTAGATTCAATTCTCAGTTCGAATTTAACACATGATTCTTACCTTATATCGAACCTTTGATTCTTGATTTGTATTTAATCCATTATTTGTAATGTGCATTTTACCATTGATTCTCAAATTAGAATTCTCAAATTGGAATTTACACACGTTTCTCAATTCACATTTAATCATTGATTTTTTGTTCATATTTAACATATGAATATCATTTCAGAATTAACCCTTGTTTTTTGGTTTGTATTTAACACATGTTTTTTTAGTTCGTATATTCAAAGATTGAATTTAATATTATTTAACTTACTAATTTTATTTTATATAGTTTTAAAATTAATTTTAATTTATAAATAATAAATTAAATAATTTTATTTTATATAGTTTTAAAATTAATTTTAATTTATAAATAATAATAATAAATTAAATAGAATTTTTTTAAAATAAAGTTGAAGCATTGTTTTTTAAAAAAGTTGAATTATCCAAAATATATTCGCTAAAAACACATAATTCATCTTACAATCCGGAAACCAACTAACCCACTCTCTAAAACTCTTAAACTATTAAAAACCATCTCATAAAAAACATCTGGAAACCAACTAACCCACTCTCTAAAACTCTTAAACTATTAAAAACCATCTCATAAAAAACCATCTCATAATTGACTTCAATCCACAATATCTCAAATATCTCAAAAAATACGTATCTAAATGATGAAAACAATGGTTTTAGTTGTAAACAACGTGATTTTCTTTCTGAAGATAAGGAACCATAAATGGTAGTCTAAACACGATCATGGATGTACATTTCGTGCTTTAATTTCCGTCATCTATATTTTTGCGCGATTTGTGCGTAATTTTTTTTAAAATTTCATAGGAAGCATAGTCTGTGTTCAAACTGTCACAGTCGTAGTGCGTCATTGCGCACATGATTTTTTATGCGATTTGGTATAATGGCGCGCAGCTTGGTGTGCTAAAGCTCTCCAAAGTACGCAAATTGCGTTCAATTTTAAAATGTAGCTCATTTTTGTGTGCGATTTATGTACAACTTGTATGTATTAAGTTCAAATTGTTATGTATATTCCCTTTATGTATGTTGTAAAATATGGAACAATCAATGTGGTCTACACACATATTTTTACCACCCGAATGTATTACATTGAATCTATTTTGGATGCATTGATTAAACCCAAATGCGTCGATATAAGATTCATTACCATTAGTATTATGGATATGCAAAGACTTATGAACGGAATCTCCACCATTAATATAAAGGAAAATAATCCCGTTAGAGAGAAGTTTCTCTCTAGAAAGAAAACACTATGTCTTCTCTCTATAAGCTTTTTTCACCCGACTCTCTCCTCCTTCTTTCACAACCCAATTTTCTTCTTGATTTTACATGGAAATGATTTAGATAAATTACGTATAAAATAGATGAACTAAACGATTACATATTCCATAGCATTTATTAAGCATTTATTAATAAACATGAAATATTTTGATATTTTTACGTAATTTCATTATCATTATATACTAGTATTATATAGTAAGTCACATGAGAAACAAACAGATTTTACCAAAATTTTCTTATAAAATTAGAGATAAAAGTAAATAAATAACTGAAATGGTTAAAGAACACACTATGCCGTTAGTAATTTAGTACATCTGCACTTAAAAATTTAATACATCTTTTAAAATAAAATCTAAATATAAAAGTAATATTAGAATATAAAAACAAATAATTTATTTTAAACCTGAAAAATAGTTTGTAATAAAGCAATTTATCAAATCATTGTTTATAATTATGATTTGATATTTTTATTTATACCATATATTTCAATTGTTAATAAATTTTTATCAATAAATTAATTAGGATTTTGATTTTTATAGTTTTGGAATTATATACCCGTATAAATCTGTTTTAGAGTTTTTTTTTAATTTAAAAAATCTAATAATTTTTTATCTTGATTAAATTAATGATTAATTATAAATAAATAAAAATTAACAATATGTTTGACCTTTATTAACTAATAATTAATTATAGAAACGGAATTTATAATAATAACTGTCTGATTTTTATTAATTTATTAAAAAGGCAAAAAAATAAATACAATAAATAAAATGATTTTTTTACCTTAATTAGGGTTTTGATATTTATATTTTTGGGATTATATACCCGTATAAAGCTGTTTTAGAGTTTTTTTATATTAATTTCAAAAATCTAATAATTATTTATTTTGATGAAATTATTCATTAATTATGGAGAAAGATTTAACAATATGTTTAACATTTATTAACTAATAATTAATTATAGAAACAAAATTTAATAATAATATTGATGCGATTTTTATTAATTTATTTAATACAATAAATAAAATGATTTTTTAGCTTAATTAGGGTTTTGATTTTTATAGTTTTGGGATTATATACGGGTATAAATCGGCTTTAGAGTTTTATTTATTAACTTAAAAAAGTTAATTATTTTTTATTTTGATTAAACTAATATTAATTATGGAGACAACATTTAACAATATCTTTCACCTTTATTAACTAATAATTAATTATAGAAACAAAATTTAATAATAATGTATAATTTTTATTAATTAATTAAAAAGGCAACAACATAAATACAATAAATAAATGATTTCTTACCAAAAGAAATGATTTCATCCTATTTAACTTCAACTTTGATAAAAGAGATAATCTGAATTTTTTAGAGTAGAAAAATCTTTATTGTTCTCGTAAACCGAGAGTTTTTTGTTTAATTTGGAAATAATAACATAAACTATTGTACTCCTTTTAATAATACATTGGTTTCTTAACTAATTCATTGGTTGTCACAATTATTAGGCATGCATTAGCTCTTTTATTTTCGCAACTAATTAACTCGTTTTAATAATTATGTTATTCATGATTTATGGGATTTGTTTTTACTATGATATTATGTTAATAATATATGGTTTTTTAATAAATATATAGTTAATAGAAATTATGAGTTTAATAATACATATGATATTATGAAAAATATGGTTTTTTACTATGATATTATTTTTATCATGACCTTTATTAACTAGCAATTAATATGGTTTTTTACTATGATACTATTTTTGCAACTAATAATATTGATATTATTTTTGCAACTAATAATATATTTGTATGATTTGTAGAGGATGCGTAATACTTTAAAGAAAGCTTTGTTTCTCATGTTTATTTTTAGTTACGAAACCATGGGTTCATCTGGGCCAGCCTCATCAGATGAGACCACCCAACATGTATTGTTCGAGTGTAGGAATATATACCAAGAATCCGCGGATATAGGGAAATTGCAGCTGGAGCTTTTAAAGAAGCAGGAGAGACTTATGGATAAGCTTATCGACGGTTTAATGATGACGATGGAGGATAAAAACATCCTTGAAAACAAGTGGCGCAAGATATTGAAAGTAGGAGAAAGGCTTAACAGCTTTACCACATCTTCTCCGCCTCTCCATTTGGAGCAGACTCTAAAAAAGACCAGAGACGCGCGCAGGTTAGTTAATTTTTTGTTTTATTTTTTTAATTATTCTTAATTTGATTTTTGGTTCTTCTTTTAATTATTTTACAAAGTACTGCAGGGCTTTGAGAAGCTTAGTGCAACTAGGCGAAATGCTTTAAAAATAGTTTAGCTTCTAAAAACTCTTTGTGCCTCTTTTCTCAAATCAAATTAAGAATAATTAAAAAAGCAAATGATTCTCAAATCATTTTAGATTCAATTCTCAGTTCGAATTTAACACATGATTCTTACCTTATATCGAACCTTTGATTCTTGATTTGTATTTAACCCATTATTTGTAATGTGCATTTTACCATTGATTCTCAAATTGGAATATCAAATTGGAATTGACACACATTTCTCAATTCACATTTAATCATTTATTTTTTGTTCATATTTAACATATGAATATCATATGAGAATTAACCCTTGTTTTTTAAAGGTTGTTGCATTATCTTCCTGTGAAGCAGAATATATCGTTGCGTGTGCAGCAACATGTCAAGGAGTGTGGCTGGGACGATTGTTGGCAAATTTATTTAAAAAGAAGGTTAATCAAGTGGTTCTAAAGATAGATAATCAGTCCGCAATCGCATTGAGCAAGAATTCAGTCCACCATGAGAGAAGCAAGCACATTGATACTCGATTCCACTACATTAGAGACTGTATTGAATCAGGAATGATTGCAATCCAACATGTTTGCACAGAAGATCAACATGTTGATATTCTCACAAAGTCACTATCAAGAAAGAAGTTCCTAGAGATGAGAGAAAAGAGTGGTGTGCAGATGATCAAGTAGAAAAATAACAATTGTGTTCAATCTTAAGGGAGAAAATGTTAGATAATATTGAACACGGTTATTAGAAGTTGTTGTGTCAGTTAATTAGATAAGATCGGCTAACTGTTATGTATTAGTCTATTTAAACAAATTTATAGTAATATTTAAAGTGTGGTGAAACAATTCCATTTCAAGTATACTTTCATTTCTTAGGTCTGTCTTGTGTTGTCTGCATTTTTGTTTGATTACAGGGACCATAGTTTACAAGGACTCCATTGGTATTGAATCCTTTCATCTTGTGGAAGCGGATACCTAATCTCTTTCTCTTCACCACCTTGTGAGGCCAATTTCTATATTGGAAAAAGAAACAGCAGAGAAAAAAGAGGTCATAACATATCTTTGGGAAGAAGGTGAATACCATCGGAAAAATACCACAGAATAGAGAGACCACGTTGATAACAATGAACATCGGATCAAATTGATCAAAAAAAGTTAGCAGAAAAAAATACTTTTTTGAAGCTAAGATTTCCATACTAGAGTCTCATTGGGAAAATCAGACTTGACAGTACCAATAGGCCGGAAAATATCATGACCTTCAATAATACACAATTCACAAGCTGTTAGATGAGTAGAAGGCACATACTAAGAAAATTGAGGAGGATTTGTCTGCAATCAAGAAACAAGTCGCAATGCACCAAGAGACTATGGTCGATGCATACGTTGACGAATGCCTAACTCGTCTAAATAAGAAAAATGCTAAAGTTAAATTTGAATTGATTCTTAGCTTTCACAAAACTTATATGGAGCTAAGTCTTGGATCCTTTTGGGACATGGTCCCAGGGATGAATGTTTTGCTGGCATTTTATTCGAAGATGAACTAAAGGAAACACAAGATTTTGAGAGGAGAGATGCCGAGTCTGAGGATTAGAACTCTGAAAAAGTGCATTTATAATATTGTTTGATGCAGTTTTCGTATTTGTCGGTCATATATTTTTTGAACTTTCACCCATGAAATATGTTTGCATTATCCTTGAATCATTTTTCGCCTCGTCTACGTATCGACCTACGAACCTTTCGGCTTTTGTTAAATTCATATCATCTATGTCGTGCCCAAGGCTAAAAATAGATTTTACATCTTCGATCGTTACCTTGAAACATTAATAAAGCGAGTTGTTTGAAAAACTAAAAGAGCGAGTTATGTTAAACATTAACAGAGCTAGTTGTGTTTCAAAAGATCGAGTTGTTTGAAAAACTAATCACAAGAGTTTAGAAAAAAAATGAATGTACATCTTACATTCGTGTGAGTTGTTTTAGACTAAAACATATTTACCATGGTCCAACACAAATAAGCGAGTTGTATAATCCAATAACCTAAAAGGATGCGAGTTGTTCAAATGTATATACAATGAAGATGCGAGTTGTTTCACAGTCTATATGATAACGTTGCGAGTTGTTCGAATATCTATACGATGCAACTATGGCTTGTTTGTAAATTTCACATGCGCGTTGACAGAAACTGGGAAATAAGAACACGACTACTAAACCCATAAACAACTGAATAAACTAGAGCCAATAGACAACACAATACGTAAAAAAATGAAACAAAGTACCCGCACCTGCAAAATCTAATGTCGATCACAAAATACTCATAATCTCATATCTGATAAATGATCATAGTAGCTAATTTTAGTATAACTAAACAACACTGAGTGTAATGAACCACCTACATGCACTTTAAACTCTGTAAAACCACAACAATGTTTAAGCTTTAGGAGAAATATAGTACATGTATGTCGCGTCTACTGCTCTTTTCACTCGTGTATACTCACTAAGTTCCAATAATTTGTGGCTATTCGCTGGTGTATAGCCTCTTGTTTAATCGTCTGAGGGTATCGACAACGTTCGCCGGGCAGAATTTAGCTTTGACGAAGTAAGGGAATCGGCGACGGTAGCAAGAGTCTGTGGGTGGTGGGTATATCAAAGGTAGTCAGAGAATTGGGTGTAAATATGGTTTCTATTTACCAATTAAATGGGTTTAATGGGTCTTAGAGGAGGAAAAAGTGGGTTTGAACCTAAAATGTCATATACATAGTATTTAGGGTATTTTTGTCAACATTTAGGATCAATTCAGCTATTGGTACTATACAAATGTACAGTGTGGTAATGAGACACTTGTGTGAGTATTTATTAGTACATTTCTCTTTATTTCATTGTTTTATTTTTTAATTAAGTGGTTTCATTGTTTTTAATTGATGCATTTAAATTTGTTTAATTAATTTTTTTTGGTTTGTTTAAATGGATTTGTATTTGATTAACTAATTTGTTTGGTTTGTGTGATTTATATAAATTGTTTGAATTTGTTTAATTTTGTTTAATTGATTTGTGTGAAAATATTTAATTGATCTATTTGAATTGGTTGAATTCTTTTGTATTTGTGTAATTGATTTGAATTTGTTAAATTAATTTGCTTGGTTTGTTTGAATTTGTTTAGTTTATTTGACTTTTAGAAAATAAATCATTTCACTATGAATTTGTTTAATTGATTTGTTCGATTTGTTTAAATTTGTTGAACTGATTTGTTTGAGTTTGATTGATTGATTTATTTAGATTTTCTGAGTTTGTTTAATTTAGCTGTTTGAATTGTTTGGATATGTTTAATTGATTTGTTTTAATTTTTTATAATTTGATTGTTTGATTTATTTGAATTTGTTTAATTGATTGGCTTGAATTCTTTGAATTTGTGTAAAAGAATTGCAACCATAAAGAATATACGATACATAAATCTCATCAAATTACATGAATTTCGACTTTGTTGTATATTTTGATTCCAATTACACAATAATCTTAAAGAATCTCAAGGTTTATTGTATATTTTGATTCAATTACACAATAGTATTTAAGATTCTCAAGGGTTTTGTTTTGTATATTTTTATTCCGATTACACAATAGTCTTTAAGAATCTCACAGTTTACCAAAAACAAAAGAGAAAACTTCACAAACCATCGACGAAAACTCAACCAATGCAAAACACATATCATACCCAACACCTCTGTCATTCTCATCTCCACCACTTGTTGGGCAACTGGGCAATAAAGAACCCAACTACGCGGTTAATACTCTTCTTCGACTTTGATCCATTCCTTATTCATTGGTTTACATAACTTGCTCTTGCGGGTTGATGTTGCGGGTTAATCTTACAACAAAATCCATAGGAGTTCACATATAAGCTAGAAAAGTAAATTTGCTCTCATTGAAACTTGAAGCTGAAGTCTCCAAAGTTTTGAGAATAATAAAATATATATGTATGTGAAATAAAAAAGTCAATCTTCTTCGTGAAAAAGGCTTAAAGTGTGAGAGATGAAAACGATTTAAAAACAATAGAGTTTTGAGAAATCAATGACACATATTTTAAAAAAAATTGAAAGATAATTTCAAATTTAAAAAATTAATTATTAAGAACAAAAACTATAATTGTTTAGTATACAAAAATTTAAATGTTAAAAATTTATACTTATAACATATGTTTACATTATATGTTATAATATAATAAAGTTCAAGATTGAGAAATGATTTAAGTTGAAGATACAATTGGCTTTAAAACACCTGAGCAAGGAGAAATAATCGAGGCTATTCAAACATTAGCCCTAGGAATAACTGATAATAATAGTTACGTTAATATGGTGTTAATATGGTGTCTGATGGTGATAAATCTCCTAAAGAACATATAGGAAGTCTTCAGCATTCACCTGGTCTTGAGAAGTGGAAAACACATTCTCCTGAATTATTTAGAGGAATTAACCATGAAGATCAAGATAATCAAGATCAAGATAACAATGAAGTTCAAGAGGAACATGAACAAATGGTGAAATATGGGGAAGATACTAGTCAAACTGAGCAACAAAGTATTAGAAAGCAAGTTTTAAGGTGATTTTTGACAAAAAGATAAAGTCAACCAAAGGAAAGCCAAAAACAAGAAGCAAGATTATGAAAGCATTGCAATTTAATGGTTCAAGTAAATCAAAATATTCTAACTCTATTAATGATTAGTATAATAAACCGGAACATTCGTGGTATTAAGGATAAAGCTTCTCTTCGTAGGCTCAAATTTATTTCTAAGAAAAATAAAGCTAAAATGGTTGTTGTCCATGAGCCTCTTGTGAATGTTAATGCTATTAGTAGTATAGCTGCCAAGTTAGGATTTGAAAACTTTGCTTATAATATCACTAACAAGATATGGATTTTCTGGCAATACGATGTATCTGTTACTATTATAAATGATCTTAGTCAATGCTTAAACTTAAAAGTTAGTCTTATAAATGATAATAACCATGTTATGATTAGAGTTGTTTATGCTAAATGTCAAAGGACCAATAGGATTGAGCTTTGGTACTTTCTCAAAAGCATTGTTAATAATGATATTGTTGGCTGATCTGTGGAGATTTTAATGTTATTAGTTCTATTGAGGAACAGATTGGCTGTAGCACTTTTTATATTAACAGTACTAATGATTTCAATGATATGATTACATGTTGTAATATTGAAGATGTTTGTTATATTGGTTTGAAATATACTTGGTCTAATGGCTCCAAATGGAAGAGATTAGATCGGGTTTTCATCAATAACAAATGGTCTAACTACTTTTCTAGTACTAAGATATATCATCTTGCTAGAACTGGATCTGATCATATGCCCATTATTATTTCTATCTCTAATGATTTTGCTAGAGTTAAGTCTAGATTCAGGTTTCAGGAAATGTGGACCGTGGATGATACATTTATGCCCTTTGTAGAAGACATCTGGAACCTTGAAATGATGGGTGATCCTATGTTTATTCTTTGGAATAAGCTTGAAAGACTTAAGAAAGCATTGAACGTATGGAACAAAAGTAACATTGGTAACATTTTCAGTAAAGTTCAAAGCTTAGAAGATGATGTTTTAGCCAAGGAGCTTAATCATCAGAATCTCCAATCTATTGAATCCAAAGGTGATCTTGCCAAATCTAATGCTTTATTAATTAAGGCTCAAAGAATATAAGAGGTGTATTGGAGACAGCAATGCTACCGTAATTGGATGTTTGATGGTGATAAAAATACTAGATTCCATCATTGTTTTGTTCAAAAGAAGAGAAGGAGAAACAACATTAAAGACATTAAGAGTTGAAATATTTGGATCACAGATTCAAAGGATATTGGCCTTTCTGTTGTTGAATTCTTCAAGCATACTCTTGCTGAGTATCCCTATGCTAATAATATCGATGAAGTTAGTTTTATGAATGATGATTGGTTTAATAACATCCCTAGCATTGTTACCGAAGATGATAATAGAAGGTTTCTTAAATATCCTGATGAGAATGAAATTTGGAACATTATCAATCACACGAACCCTACCAGTGCCCCAGGTATGGATGGTTATACTCACAGTTTCTTTAAGCATTGCTGGCATATCATCAAATTTGATATGATTAATGGTATGAAAGATTTTTTGCATGGTAAGAATATCCCTAGAGGAATTTTTGGTACTGGTATTTGTTTAATACCTAAGCTAACTAATTCTACATGTTGGAAAGACTATAGACCGATCAGTTTATGTTCTTTGCTCAATCGTATCATGTCTAAAATCATTGGTAATAGGTTGGCTCTTATCTTGCCCAACATCATTTCTCCTAATCAAGGTGGCTTTGTTCCTAGTAAGAGTATTCAAGAAATTATTCTGATCTGTAAAGAATTAATATATGATATGAATCGAAAGGTTAAAGACAGTAATATTTTGATTCAACTTGATATTTCCAAGGCCTTTGACAAGCTAACTCACTGTTTTATTCTAAATGTTATGAAGAAGTTTGGATTCTCTTCTAGATTTACTTGCCTTATTAAGAAAATGATAAATGTTGTTAATGCTTCTATGCTTGTTAATGTTGAAGTGTTTAGCTTCTTTAAAACTACAAAAGGTTTACGTCAAGGTGACCCTATATCTCTTTATCGTTTCATCATTGCTGAGGAGATGTTTATCAGAGATATCAATTCTCTTTTTAATACAAACACATTCATGAAATATAAAAGTAAAAGCAACATTAGTATTAACAGTCTTGTTTTTGCTGATGATATCTTATTCTTTACTAATTGCAAAGACACTACCATCAATAACTTGTGTAACTTTCTTGAAAAGTATCAAACTATTTATGGTCAGGTTGTTAATAAAGAGAAAACTAAGATTTTGTTGGCTAATGGTATTAGCTTATCTAATATTGATATCATTTCTAACAATTCTGGTTTCTCCTCTAGTTACTTACCTACAAATTATCTTGGGGTCACAATCAATACCAACAATAGAATCAGCAACTACAACAAATTAATATGTAAGATTAATAGTAAGATTAATGAGTGGAATGTTTCTTACCATTCATTTGCTGGTAGGCTTACTTTAGTCAAGTCTATTTTGATGAATATCATTCTATATTGGATGTAGTGTAGTGTTCTTCCTAAATGCATTATTTCTAAACTTGAAATCATCTTGAATAGATTCATTTGGGGTTCTAACTTGACTGATAAGAAGGTTAATTGGTGTAAATGGGATACTTTATGTAAAACCTATAAAGAAGGTGGTCTCAATGTTAGAAAAATGGATGATATTCAAAATGTTATTTCTTTCAATCTATGGGCTGCCTTTAGAAAGAACAACTCCTACGGGTCTAACATTATGCATAGTATATACTACCCCAACCATCATCCTTTGCAGATTAGTCCTTTCAAAGCTGGCTCAATGGTTTGAAAAAGAATGATCAACGTTCGTGATCAGGCTGAAAACTATATCAATTGGAAGTTTGGTAAGGGTCTTGTTGATTTCTGGTTAGATAACTGGACTTATTCTAATCCTATCTTAACTCTTAATGACAATGACAATAACTTATGGTTAATTGTTGAAAATGTAAACAAGTATTGGTCTAGTAATGGTTGGGATTTAACATCTGTTTCCAACATTACTCAGCCTGATATTATTGATTGCATTCACAGCCTTACTATTGAAAATAACAAAGATGACTTAATGATTTGGAGCTTAGCTAAAAATGGGAAGTATAATTTGAAAGACACTTGGGAAGGTATTAGAACTAAATACAATAGCTATTATGTCTTTCAAAAGATATGGAATCATCTAACTCCTCTTAAAAGCTCTTTCATGCATTGGAAAGTTCTTCATAACGTTGTAGCTGTTGATTCTATCATTCAAAAAATAGGCATTTCTTTAGCCTCTAAATGTCATTTTTGTAACAATTGTGAATCTATTAACCATATTTTTATATCATGTAAGTTTGCTTGGTCTATATGGATGCTTTATGTTGTGATAATCAAATTCCATATATACAAGTATTTTGACATTAATCATCTTTTTATTTTATAGGATTTTTTTAAATCGCTAAAGGAGTCAATAATATATATGAAAACAAACATAAACTACTCTAACTTATCGATGAAGAGAAAAGTGATGAACAAAGAAAAATGAGAGAGAAGATATGTTTCTTTTTTTAAGACCAATTCACCATTTCTTTTGTGAAAGCCCAATATTGAAGCCCACATAACTCTCGACCCGGTCCGACTCTTTTTTTACTCACCTATACTACTCATCCTGCGTCGATTTCATATTCTCAAACGCTATTTTTTCATAATCTTCACTATACTCCGTTAGCCAGCTTTGATGTAGTTCAAATTCTAATGCATTCTCCTCAAAGAAACGAGAGTGTCCTTGGTCTGAACTCGTGTTTCTTTGTTTTATACCACATTACACGTTCAAGGGAAATCCTCAACGAAATTCGGTTGATGTTTTTACGAATGTTTGTAGTCAATTAAAGTCAAAGCATAACTAATCCGAAAATTAACTCTTTCTTCATCTTTCTCAAAATACTTCAAAGGAAGACAGTTTCCAACTCATGCCTCATGATACCGCACAGAAGCAACCACATTCGTTGGATTATTTTCATCAACTGCCATGGAACCATCAAGATGTTACTCCTACACCTCTGTCTCCACGGCTTACTCCAAACCGGATCCGGATCCTCAGACAAATACAACGGTGATGACCGTGTTGGATCGAGTTCCGACTCCAAATTAAATATAGTCATCATCGTTCTAGTAATCCCTTATAGTTATGATGTCATCAAGATATTTTCCAACGTTTCCAATGGAGTAATCGATCCATTCCGAATATCATAGGCAATATAAGGCAATCATGTACGGCGGCGCGTGGTCTAGACGATGTTGTCGTCGAAGGGTTTCCGAAGTTTTTTTACTCCACAGTAAAAGAGGTAAAAATCAGAAAAGGCCAGCTAGATTGAACCTTTTCTTCATTCGATATGTAAGCTCAATAATTGCAATACATCAGTGGTTGATACTATTCCAGGCCACTACCCTGTTATCTTCCACGAAAGCCAACTAGCAGCAGAAATCACAATCATCCCAATAATGAAATTAAACTCGTAAGAGTTCCAGAGAAGAGTCAATTTCTTCTTTTCAGATCGATTCAAGATAGTAAGTGTTTCAAGAAGTCCCAATTTCGGAAAGGTAATAAAATCTTTACCATCGTCTTTAGTCTCTTGATTTTCAATGTTGATTAAACTTTCTGTTTATTTTTTCGGGTTTTTTGAGAGAGCTCGCGCTTTCATTGAGCAAGCCAATCGGCTACTCGATTTTGTTCTCTGAAAATGTGATGAAGGATCATTGATGGCTTCATATGGTCTTTTCTATTTTCAAAATAATTTTTATGTTTTTGGGTAATTTCGAGAAGTAGTTAATTGTATTAATGTTTCAGAATCACTTCCAATATCAACTTCCCTTAACCCGTGTATTTTTCAAATTTTCAGGCCATCATGGAGCGCTCGAGCTTCAACTTTTATTTGGGAGATCATGTCATAGGTATTTCCATATGCGTGGATGATGGAGCCTTAGTTGTCCCTAATAATAATGGCTCCACTAACTTCTCCTGAAGGAAAGAAACTCGCGTCTGTATTGAGCTTCATTCAACCTGGTGGAGGAGGAACCCAAGAAAGGTATGTGATCTTCCTCTTTACTTTTAGATGGTTTATACAACCCAACTTGATTGCTGCGTCTTCCATGTTTTTCCAATGTTTGTGTTTAAACCTGTTAGAGTGATCCATACTAGATGCAATGTTTGTAATGTAGTTAATAGTATCCTTAGCTGAATAGGAAACTACTCTCCATAATAGAGTCAATTGGTAGTTTGTTTTGTATTAACCTCTATACTATGAAAGAACACTTAGTAGGAGTAATAGCGTTCCAAATTTTCTCATATAGAGAAGACCTGTTAGGGCTAGGATTTATAAAATCCATGGTCTTAATGTTAAACTTTCCTCCTTTTGATGGAATTCAGTAGATAGAGTCATCCACCATATCAATAATATTTAGTTTAGATACAAGATTAATATTAGTATCAGACAATAAAGGCTTTAGCTTCCATGTTCTAAGCATTATCATTCTATAAAGACTTAACTTTTAAGCCTTTATACCATGAGTAATTATGACTAGAGTTTAGAAAGGTAATGGGAGGCTTATCTAGCCAGTTATCTAGCCATAGATCTACATTGCCCTTTCCTAGGATCCATCTCATGTTTTTCTCAGCAATTTCTTTAACTTTTGTCAACCTATTCCATGTTTGAGGCCCCTTTTTAGTAATTTAACTGTAAAGGGTGCGAAGACTTACAGTATATATTGTGAAGTAGTCTAGTTAAGAGAGAATAAGTTTGCAGGAAAATGCAGTTTGAATATCATGTAAACTTCTAAGGTTTAATCCACCACTACCCAGGGGTCTGTAAATTGTAGTGCAATTTGACCAATGGATTTGGCTAGATTCTCATGATGAACCCATAAAAACCGGTTGAAAAACCTTTCAATCTTAGTTATTATAGATTTTGGGAGCCAAGAACTTTGGAGCCAATATGATGGTATTGACATTAAAACGAACCTTATTAGGATAAGTCTTCCACTATAGGATAGTTTTTTATCTTTCCTATCAGAGATATCTCTGATTTTCTCCAAGATAGAAAGAAATTTACTAACTTGTTATGAGGACTTAGGGTGATTCCCAAGTAGATTGTTGGTAAGTAACTTGTTTTGAAGCTTGATTGAATTGCTAAGGATATGATTATATCATGAGGGAGATTAGTAGGTGTAATGATAATTGTTTTGTCCTTGTTGAGTAACTGGCTAGATATTGATTGATAGTCCTACGTGAATCTAAGTAGGTTATTAGTTAATCTAAGTAGGTCATCCGAAAAAAGATAAGCATGGTATTATAATTTTACTTCTGTTAGAGTAAATTCTAGTTTTATTAGTAGTAAATAGTTTATTTAAGAGTCTTAAAAGGATCTCTTCAGTTAGGATAAAAAGACTTGGGGACAAAGGATCCCCTTGTCTTATGCCCTTAACTGTTTTGAAAAAACCAACAGATTTTCCATTGATGATTATGGAAACATAGACTGACCTTATTAGGTTGTTAATTATTACATTCTGGTTAAAACCATAGGCTTTAAGCACTTTGATAATAAAGTCATGTGAAAGGTTATCGAAGGCCTTTATTTGAATTGATTCGTTGATGATATTGATGACAATCTTTACTTTGGTGATTTCATGTGTGTTCGTGTCTTCTTTGAAAGGGAAATTTGATTAAAATCATACCAAGAAATTATTCTCGAGTAGTCATTTATAATTAATTATATAAATTGTTTTTAGGGTCAACATTGAAGCCTTTATTTGAATGAAGATACTTATGAAACTTGTGGTTCATTATGTACCTTGGTAGTGTTAAAGTAGAGATTTAAAGTGTAGGGTCTAGAGTAAAGATGAGTTTGTCTTTCGTTCTACTAATAATCATAATTTTCTTATAATATATGTTTTTAGAGCAGCATAATGATATTCACACGACAAATTCCTGCAAGACTACTCGAGCCAAATTTTATGGCTCAGACGAAATTATAACACTCCACTTCCGTAAGCAAATGTTCTATCCTTCTATTAGCTTCAATAATCATGTGAATTGTAATAATTAAAGTTTTCTCATTTTTGTTGTGTTGGGGGGATGTGTCATATTTGAGAAGTCTTCAGTTTCATCGTTATCATCATCTTGCTGAAAGGTGGTTTACATAGGTGTGTTGTCATGAAAATTATAAATTATTTTTGTTTCATGATAGAAAAGTATAAACATTGATATCATGAACATGATTCCTGTAATACAAAGATCACTAGTAATCATGTACTAGTTTGGTACAATATTTATGGGTTTGAAACATAAAATTTTCAATACATTATAATACATGTTAAAGAAACAAACTATGGTGTTTATTTAATGACTATACAAAATTTCGTGAATTCTTCCATTATGATTTCTCTCGTTGGTCAATATATTGAATGCAACTCTTTTGATTCCGAACCTAGCATAACTATCATTCTCTAGTACTCTCAAAGTATATGTTTCCAAGGTGGAAACTGGTGAGAATAGAAAATATTGACTAAGAATCTGCAGAGATTTTTAGATGGTGAATATAATCTTGCTCCTCTTATTTTTTCATAGGTGTTATCAGTCTCCTTGACCTCTTTAAATAGGCCAAGTGAGTTAGTTACAAATTCGGTTACATAAAAGATTTATTTACATTTCAGTCCCTATTCTCCCTATAAAGCTTAAATCTTATTCTTTATTAATAGAACTTATCATTCCAGTCCTTATTAATTACATTTAAGTCCCTTATGAATCTATTTCCTTATCAGTAGCCCCCTTAGTTCTTATAAAGATAATTTTATGAGAATTATTCAGTCTTCGAACATTACCCCAAGTGAATAAAGCTTCTTTCCTCTAGCCCCTTTATCATGACTAAGCCCAGTGACTTGCAACTTCACTTCGAATGTAAGAATGAGTGCAAATAAGCTCCCCGCTCGCTTCGAATTTATCAACTAGAAATACAACTCTACTTCGACCTCGAATCTTCTGTCTTTAACACTTTTCAACTATCATACCCCTACTTGAAAAATTGATTGGACCCTTCTTGATAGGTCTATGACATGGCAAGCTCATTCCACCCAATTAGAACTGTTTACCATATCTGCCTCTTCCAATTCCCATCGTCGTCTTTTCCCAAGTATAAATACTTACCTCCATCTTACTAAGAACTTTTTAGTAAAATCATCGTTCCTAAGCTATCTTCATCTGGTTCTTCTTCAACCTTCAACCTCATTAGCTACCTTCACCAGAAACGTCGATTTCTTCAGTCACAAAAAACAATTCCCCAGATTAATGTCTATTGTATGAGAAGATATCCCAAATATAAAAGATCTAAACCCAAAAAACCAAGAAAACCAAAGAAATCTCTCTTCCCTGGTCCTAGTAATCAAGTTTTTGGTGCTTACGACTGGTTCTGTATTGGAGAAAGAGCTGAGGAATACAGAGCTGCTGGATTAATCCACAACGCTTCCCGCTTCTCCTCTACCACCTTCAAATACGGTAACTTCAATTCCAACCTTGTTAATTCGTCTTCGCCCCTATCATCAAACCCAGGATCTAGCCAGCAATCTTCTCCTCCTCAAAATCAATCCACTTTTCCATCACTAAGACCACATCGAAAACCTAAGCCTGTCAATTCTGACAAATCTCCAACTCCTAAAAAACTACAACTTAAATCATCTATCCTACAATCTGAAGCAGTTAAAGCTAAATTTCACAAAACACCAACCTTCCTAGCAATGGGTGACGATGCAGAAACCTTCTCTCCTCCCCCACAAGAAATGGTTGACGTTACTCCAGAAAGTAGTCAACCAGTTCTTATGGAAAACGAAAAATCATCCCAAACTGAGACTCAAACTTGCAGTCTTTGCGATGAAGTTACTGATGAAGAAAATGATTCTGAAGCCACTGAATCCAATGCCGAAGCCGAATCCGAGGCGGAAGAAGAAGTAATCCCTTCAAGGAATATTCGAGGAAAGAAAGCTCATATTACTCTCCCCGAAGATGTTGCCGCCTTGTTTCAGGAAAACCTAAAACTACTTTGTCCTCGGTACATTCTAGCCCTAAAAAACGTACCCTACACTTACTACCCCGAATCAGAAAAAGAAAATCTTAAGAAACGATGGGGATTAACAGACAACATCGTTCTTCTTCTACCAATAGAAGGAGAAAAACCTTTGAGTTGTCAGAAAAACGAATTGGTAGTTTATCCTGAACTTTTCAACTGGGGACTTCGATTTCCTCTCGATCCAATGATTGTAGATTACTTCGAAATTCTTGGGTTGTGCCCAACACAAGTCACTCCAAACCAAATGTTCACTTTACTCTCCGTCATTATGGTGTCGAGGCTAGGAGACATCCCCCTCGAAATAGAAGACTTCATTTCACTGACCAAACTCTCAAAGGGGCCAGTTTTACCATTCTACTACCTAACTTTGGAGGATGATCTGAAGATTATCGATGACTTCCTCGAGGCTGACAAGTTTTGGAAGCAAAGGTTTGTTTTTTTATCAGGAGCCTGGGAAAATGGTAAAGAAATTTCCGATGACAACCCCTCAAAACTTACTCTCATCTGGAGAGATAACAGTAAGTAAATCATGGTTATTATTGTTAATACTTTCTTCCCAACTTATTAAACCTAGTCAAACTAACCAGGCCTACTTATCTGATTGTATACTCTTTTCCCAGAAATTTCGAGGCGATTCAAAAGTCGTCGGAAGACTGCAAATACTATCTTCATGAGAATGGCTGAATGGGCTGAGAAAGCCTGGGGAAATGGCTTTCACTCCGCCTTTCAACCAATCAATTTCGTCAACAACCATCTCTGGCGCATAACCTTGGGAGCTGACTTCCCTGAAAACCCGAAGCTCCCCCCAGATCCCATTGACGCGGTCAAAAGAATACTCTTACCAGATGGGAAAACTTACCTTCCCACCAGGAACCGATCTGACAGTCACCTACCACCAAAAAAGAAGGGAAAACTGGCCCTCAAAAAGTCCAACACAAGTAATCCTAACCCTTCTAAAAATTCGAAGCCTACAAGGAAACGAAAAACGCCTGCATCTCAACTTCCCCCAATATCCGAAGAAGGCGAACCTATCCTTAAAAGGAAAAAGACAGAAGATAATGCTTCAAAGAAGAAAAAGGACAAGTCCACTACCCCGAGGAGTAAGAAAAGAACGAAGCTGAAATGCTCGAAGAGGTATTGGCTTCCGAGGTTCATGAGAAAACCTTCATTGAATAAAATCCTCAAGGAGGATTGGCACTAGGAGATAGCCAGGAAAACGAATATCTTAACCTCGACGATTTCAACTCGAGTGGGGATTTTGTAGTCACCTGTGAAGATTCTCAGCCTGCCAACACCATTCCATCATCTTCTACCGGGGCTGCCATAACTTCAACATCTAACACAATTATTCCTGTCCATCGCCCATCAAACTTGCCCAACCCTGACAGATCCGATGAGGTAACTTCAATCCTTCGACCCTTTACTAACTTAGGTGCTGCAGCCAAAAAATTGTGTGCAGAAGTAAGCAATTCACATACACAATTGGAGCTCCTTGCATAAGAATTAATCAAGAGCAAAAAGGAAAAATAATCTGAAAAAGCTTCGAAAGATAAAGCACTTCAAAATTTTGAAGCTGAAAAAAGAAAACTTCTTAACGAGCATAAAGAAAACATCGAAGCTATGGAGACTTCTCATCGTCTGGCTCTTGAAAATATAAATTCTCAACATTCTATTGCCATTTCTGGTGAAAAGAAAAAATCTACCGAGGCTGAAGAACTTGTTAAGAAAACTCAAGAAAGCCTGAAAAATTGTCAAACTCAATTGACTACGCTTCAAACAGGATTCGAGCAGGAAAAGAAGGATGCCATCAAGAAAGCCGAAGCTGCTGTTGGTTCTTTGATGCTTGATGGCATCAAGAAGGCTCAAACCCAAACAGCTATTGATCTTCTTCGAGAAATTCATGCCCCCTATCCAAGGTTAAATTTAACAGAATTTTGGAAACAAATTCCCGAGGAAGATCGCCCAGACGAAGCATTCGAGGTTGCATCAAACTCTTCAGAAGAAGATGACGTTTCTGAAGGGTCATCGGAAGACGACTAAACAATAGATTATATATGTCATGTGTTTATTGTTGTTGTTTTTTTTACTAAGTAGTTTTCTCCTTTTTGTAAGCTTCAAGCTTTATCCGATGAAACAAGCAACTATCTTCATATTTCAAAGTTCTGGTGCACTCATAAAACGTGGCACTCGAAAATTTGATGCCCTCATAAAATGTGGCACCTCGAAAATTTGATGCGCTCATAAAACGTGGCACCTCGAAAATTTGATGCGCTAATAAAACGTGGCATCTCGAAATAGGTTGTTTCTTCAAAGCTATTGCTTTGGAAAATTACTCTTGGTCAACTTTTAAAGATGATCAGTCTCTGCCAAGTTACCAAAATAACAAATCATTCATCATATTAAACAACCGATGGCCAAAAGAAATTTTATTATGAACTTCAATTTTTACCAGACACCTCATTAAAACCTTTATGGGCCAACAGATAAGGAAAGAGTATGTCTGTCTTTTACAAAAATTCTAAGTTCGATTTTATTCACAATACAATTTCAAATGTTCTATATTCCAAGGGTGTTTAAGCATCCTCCCCTCACAATCAGACAACCTATATGACCCTGGCTTGACCTTCATTTTGACTTCATAAGGACCCTCCCAATTCGGAGCCAATTTTCTGAGGTGTTTATCCTTGGTATGAAGAAATACTTTTCGCAACACTTTATCACCAACTTTGAACTCCCTCTTCTTAACCTTAGCATCGTACCTGCTTCTCATTAAGGTTTGATAA